>OZ002742.1:134452544-134999935 GCA_963924295.1 Dioctria rufipes
TATTTGTTTGGTAGAAAAAAAAAATACATACTAAATTATTTTCAAACACGAATACGTTAATAATGCTCTATAGGATAGAGAGGATTTTACATGGTGTGTGAATGGGTGTGCGTGTTCGTGTGAATATTTAGTAAGAAAAACCCAAAAAGGGGTTTATAGTGAGATCATGGCATTAAAAAGCAAAAGATTAACAGAAAATTGTTTACCATTAAGACTAGGCATGTCATTAAGTGTAATTTAGTAATTTTCAAATATTCTATTCACTAGCAGATAGCTCATAAGAAAAAACCACTGGCTAGATCCTATATATATATTTTTTTTTTAATTAAAGGAACGATTATACCGTTATTATGGATTACTGAATACTTTTCATTTCTCCTTACACTCTCGTGAAGCCCTCTCGATGTAGAGGTTGAAAAGGTCCGCTCCTCTGATCTCTTTCCAAGTCAGTACAGGGACACTGAAATAATTTGCTGCCCTCAGTGTCAAATGGGTGGATGGGGCAAAGTACCGAAGGTACAACACTTGCACCTTCACGTAAGTATTGGTAAGTAGTGTTAGGGTCCCTTCTGAACCGGATGTGTGCGACGGCTTTTGTTAGGCACGATTTTTTTTTGTATATAGCAGGTAGCAGCGGCAGGTTTTCGTGGAACCTCCACACACTCTCCGCCAATAGCCGAGGTCTGCATGTAAACGCTGTCTACCGAGTGATCTGTCAGCTCATGCTGGCAGTATGCATTTCACATCCAAGCCAATCACTCAGCATACTACCATAACAAAATGGCGCCCAACGCGCGGCCTTAGCCTTAACAGCTGGACTACGTCAGGCCTCTTTACTGGGGACTGAGAATTTTTCATGATTTTTTTATTTAATTTTTGTATATCTTCAGTTCCGCTCATTAATTTTTTTGAAATCCCTTGAAATTGTTTTGAATAATTTTGCGTGTAGATCTGAGTAAGCTTTGTAGGTACGATTAGGATACCCCTTAGTTCGAATAGTCTTCGTGGATCTATATTTTCAATTTGTTCATAATAATTACTTTTCAAATTTGCTACGAAAGTACCAATACCCAACACTGAAGTTGACCGACGACCTTGAATTTGAGCATCGGCCTTCAGTTGATGAAATACACTAAAATATAATATTTAACGATTTAAACTCCGAATAATCATACCTTTGCTTTTCTTTCAGTGACTACGTCGATTTGTACAAGCGCTGATACTATCCGGCTTGAGTTCTCGCGAGCTAGAGTAAAATAATTCCCGGTTATATTGAATTTGGGAATTTAACGGCATGGCTACCATGTGAACCCTACCTCCTGTAACTGATATTCCGACACAGTTGCCTGAACAGTGCTCCATCTGTCAAGATGGAGACTAGTCAGTCAAAAGGAAGGCAGTTGAGATGGTCTGTGGACATGTGTTCCATAAGGCGTGGCCCGAATTACAGATGTCGTCTCACCCAATACGATTTCACTGTCTATACAAGTTTGATTCCTAAAAGAACTCTCCCAGTGCTCGGAAATCAAGAGCCTCAACAGCCAGCGCCAGTATTGATTTTACCACCACTAACGATGCCACCACCAAATCGTATATCTTTATCGCCGAATGCGCAAAATACACATTCAAGGACCTTTTCACATCCGAGTTCTCGAATGAACAGTCCAATACCTAATAACCATGGTCAATGCCTAGTAGCCTCTGAAGCATTGATGGCTGGCCTCAGAAAGCAGATGCAAGACCTTATACAAGAAGGCATCACACAGAGTGTGAGTACTCTGTGAAATGAACTTTTGAATCAATTTACTCAGTAAGTTCCCGCTGTACCAATTCCTCCCGTCGACACTACTCGACCACCACCACCTATTTTTGAGCCTCGAGTACAGCAAAGACCCGTATTAGAATTGCCCAGACCAGAAAATGCCGAAGATCTCTCGGCAGGCAGCCAACGAAGACCCGACAATTCACAGGGGCCGATACCTAATAGCATTCCTCAGGCACAGACATATCAGGAAGCCCTATACGTAGATGGAACATCTCGTATAGTGGAGACAGTTCCAAACTTTCAGTAGAAGAGTTTGTCTTCCGAGTTGAAGCACTCACCTACTCAGCGCTCGAAGGAGACATTGATCTCCTTGTATGAAATATGACCACGTTGCTCGCAGGCTCAGCCATGGAATGGTACTGGTCATTGCTCCGACAAAACTCCACGCCTACGTGGGAGTATATCAAGACAGCTCTTCTATCTGAATGGGGAGTTCCCAAAGATGATCTGAAGGTGTGAGTGCAATTAATGTCCCGCAGACAGAAATCGGGTGAGTCCTTTGTGACGTACCACCAATATCTTGTGCAGTTACGTGATCAACTGCAGACGTTAATGCCAGATAGTGAATTTCTGGAGATAGTTAAGTCCAACTTATTGCCAGAGATTCAAAACAAAATCTGTCTGCATCTTACTAATACCACTGGACAGCTAAGATCCCTCGTATACTGATTTAAGCTACGCAATTGTGGATTGCGACTGCTAGTAGCCTGAACACTTACCGACATCATCGAGTGAGTGAAGTTGAGGGCACACTAAATTTTTATCCTGATGTATCCATGTTACCTGGCAATGATAATAATATTATAGACTAATCAGCTGTCACAAAGAGACCATCAGCAATCTGTTGGAATTGTGACCAGCAAGGCCACTACTATCAAGATTGCTTGCAAGAAAGGAAACAAGTGTTTCGCAACGGATGCGTACGCAAGAATGTCTTCAAACCAAACTGTAGATACTGCTTGGCGAAAAACGAGAGACGGGTCGGGAATCCAAAGACATTTTCTCGACCAGTTTCAACGTCTCGAACGGCAACAGCTGTGCAATGTGTCATCACGAGTAGACGTGTGAAATTGTTGCTCCGGAAATATTTTTAAATTAATCGCTATATTCGAGTATATATTGCAAAAGTGTTTGTATATTGCTCGCATTCCATTTCGTGTGCAGATCTATTATTTGTTTTTATTGTTCAATCTGTGATACTACTGCCGTTAATAATGCCGCGTAAAGCTATCAAGTAGCGTACACCATCTGCTTCATCTGACGCCTCAGAGGACCCACTTCTAGTAAATGGAAGCATTGCTAAGCGATAGACTGCAAGCATTAGAAAAAAGTCTATTGGTAAAATTCCAAAACATTATCGACAACTATGAGCAGCGGATTAACTCTCTGTCAGGTGAGGTAGTAAATTTGAAGGACCTTATGCGAGGTGCAATCATGCAAAATTGATGATTTTCAGCGAGTGCTTGGACAGACCGATGTTATCGTAAAAGGTGTTCCTTTTGTAAAGTCGGAGAAACCTACTGAGATAGAAAATAAAATTTGTTCCTTAATTCAGCATATTCCATCGCCGTATATCAATGGATTTAGAATTAAATCCAGGGCTGGGAATGAAAGCAACAGTACTAGTATGTCACCGATCATTTTAAAATTTTCAAGCGCTGCTGAGCGACGTTCTTTTATGCACCAGTACCGTGCACACCAGAAACAATTAACGCGGAATGCAGTCAACAATGATTTTTCTTCCATCAGTCGTATACCATATACTGGTTCGAGAGTGTTCAGAATTCATCACAATTCTGATATCATTAAAACCAGCAAATTTACATGTCGACACATGTATATACCGACCTAAAGAAATAAATATTTTAGGTCTCAATTGTAATAATTTCGCAGAGACATGAGCCAGATAACTGTCCACGGGCAGTACATTGCATTCACGCATGGTAATTTTTTCTGTCGATCTAAAGCAAATTATCATCAGAAGTTCAAATTATCAACGCTGAGTGAAGTGAGCCAGCCAGAAACAACTGTACATTGGTAGTATAATGGATTTGCACTTGGTAAGTTGAAAATAATTTTTTTTTCTTTTTTACAAGTTGGTATTCTAGTTCCTAGTGTTATTTCCAAGTGCTCTAAATTTTATTAACATTTTCCAGTGTTATTCCCAAGTGCTATAAATTTTACTAACAGTTTAAATACTTTATTTAATTGACAGTTCAAATAATTATTAAAGATTTTATTTTGAATAGCAATCAAATTAAAGATTATTATTGCGGGTATCGACCGAATAAGAAATTTACTAACATAAATCACTTTATTACGGGTCTCGACCGAATAAAGATTGTTATTGCGGGTATCGACCGAATAAGAAATTTACTAACATAAATCACTTTATTACGGGTCTCGACCGAATAAAGATTCTTATTGCGGGTATCGACCGAATAAGAAATTTACTAATTTAAACCACTTTATTACGGATCTCGACCGAATAAAGATTCTTTATGTGGGTATCGACTGCAGTCAGAATTAATAACCTCACATTATTCTAGATATCCACTAGAATAAAGAATAGTCCAATTCCAAACCTCAATAAATTAGAAAACCAATTTGATCGAGTGCCTAATACTGAGCTTGGTGAGTACATTGTCAGATACAATAAAATTTTCTAAACATAAATTTAATTTAATCTTACTTATTCTTTCACATTTATTCAATATTAAATTTAGCTTTACAGATAAATTTAAATTATAATTGTGGTTTTGAAATAATATTATCAGGCATATATATTATATATTAATTACAAATTATAGCATTTATTGAATTTTAAAAAATCTAGTTGGAGTGCGAGTTACAGTGTGATAAACTTGGTGAACCGAAGAATTAAGCTACGAAATTATTGACTTTGAACCAGTGTTATAGCTTTCATCACATTTCTTCATTATTTGCGTGTTCGCTCTAACTACGGGCAGAACAGAGAGTGTATCACCTAAGATGAGTAATATTCTGCAACGGGCTCTGAGTATGCGACGAGATGGTTTGCTGGAATCTGCATACACAAGTAATGGGCTTGTCTTTGTTAAAAAGAAAAAAAACCAAACACCACTAAAAGTGACTGGCCTTGGGCAGCTGGAGAAAATTTTCGGGCCAACAGTACGGTTATGAGTCGATAATCTCGTCAATTTGCGTGATTTAAGGTTAAATTTGAATTTAATTTATACTACGTAGTGTTATTTTTTTTTTCTTTTTTTGAATTTTCTTTGTTTAAATAGTACTTTTCTTCTTTTTTTTTAGTTTAATATCTTTGTTTTTATTATTTGTTTAGCGTAAGATTTTGAATTTTGTTTATATTCTTGATTGGCATAATATTTTCTTGTTTAGTTTTGAATTTTTATGGTCGCTGTGTAATATTTTTTTTCTTTTTTTTTTTTTTTTTTGAATATCTGAATTTGCTCGTGTTGTGAGGCTTGTTTTTTTTTTTTTTGAGATGATGTTGACTGTGTTCGTAGCAACTGCTCCTTGTATATTTGTCGGTTCAATGATGCTCTGCGTTCACTTGAGTATTTTTCCGTGCCTTTGTATGCCCTCTGACGTGTACCATACTTTAGGATTCCCGACTTGAATATAGCGAGAGCACTGTTCAGGATATTTTCTGCGAAAACTAGTGGATTTAACATCTGTCATTTTAATCCTAGGAGATTAAAATCAAAACTGTATGAGGTACATGAGTTGTTTGTGGATGCAAATGTTCATTCGATTCTTCTATCCGAAACATGGTTAAAGAAGTATATTTCGTCTAAATCGGTTGGAATTCCGGGATTTAAATTGTTTAGACATGATCGCGAGCATCGCAGGGGCGGCGGCATCGCTGTTTACGTCAAGGACTGTCTTAAAGCTAGGATCGTTATGAAATGCCACAATGGCCCAATCGAATTTCTTGCAGTTGAAGTAATTTGCTCGACTGAAAAGTTGCTACTTTTAACCGTATATTCTCCACCGGAAATGTTTACTCTAGATAATGCTATGGAATTAGAGGGTGCACTTTCGCACATGGGTCAAAGATACTCCAATATAGTAGTGGGTGGGGATTTTAATATGAATTTGTTATATAGGAGCGCATCCGTGGATAGCTTTTTGCATTTGTTTCAGTCATGCCACCTATAGGTAATCAACTCCCATACATATCACAACACCAATAACCCATCTTTACTTGATTACTTTTTCACTGTTGACTATAACAGCGTTCTTTTTCATAACCAATTGAATCCTCCTAGAGTTTTTGACCATGATTTTATCTTTCTCTCATACAGTATCTGCTTCTATCCCACACCCAAGATAATAAAATATCGATCATACGATGCCGTGAATGTTCAAAGTATACTTGAGGAAGTATCCACTATTTCCTGGGACGCAATCTGTAGATGCACATCTGTTAATGAGCAATTAACATTATTTTATGAATTCATATATGGTTTACATGATAAGTATGCTCCAATACGAAGGAAACAAATTGAACATCTTATTGCTGAAAGAGAATATTTATTTCGCAGATACAAATCTTGTAAGTCGAATGAAAGCTTTTTGCGATACAAGGTAGTCAGAAATCGAGTTACATCTGAAATTAGAAGTGCGAAAAGAAACTATATGATCAGGTTGGTAAACCCTTCTCTTTTCTCAAAGAAGTTATAGTCAAATTTAAAACAAAGCGGTGTATGCGATAAGGTTCTACCTGTTTGTGACTTTGATGTTTACGAACTCAACTCATATTTCACCTCATCCCATTCCATTCCATCACAACCAACTCATGAAGTTGGCCATGACGACTTTTGTGATGATTTCAGTTTCCGCTGCGTATTCTCAGATGAAGTTATCTATGCTGTCACTTCTATCAAGTCTAATGCAACCTCGCCGAAGTTTTTCAGGATTCTGTTACCAGCAATTCTAGATAGTTTAGTTTTTATTGTCAACTCGTGTCTTACCGTTTCTCAGTTTCCTCAAATATGGAAAAATGCCGTAGTTGTACCTTTGGCTAAATGCCCTGCCCCTGTATCCTCTAGGGACTATCGACCAATAAGTCTGCTTTGCTTCCTCAGCAAAGTTCTTGAAAAGCTATTACATATTCAAATTCTTGATTATATATCAAAAAATAACTTCTTATCAAAAATGTAGTCCGGTTTTCGTGCTGGCCACAGCTGCGAAACAGCGCTGTTAAAAGCATCCACAGATATCCTCATGTCTCTTGATAATAATTTAATGACGGCTTTAGTATTACTAGACTTCACTAAAACATTTGATTCGGTCAATCATTGCCTTCTTCTCCATAAGTTGCGCAAATTATATAATTTTTTTAACTCTGCCATTAAAATTATTAGTGAGTTCCTATCCGGCCGTTTTCAGCAAGTAAAGATCGGCGACATTACGTCTAATTGGAAAAAAATTTCCAGTAGAGTGCCACAAGGCTCTATTCTTGGTCCACTTCTATTTTCGATTTTTATAATTGACCTTCCTGATATTATAGAAGACGTCAATATCCATTTATATGCAGACGATGTGCAAATATATTTATCTAGACTAATCGGCTTAGTAGAAGACTGTATTGACAGAGTCAACAATGACTTAAAGAATATTTCCTCGTGGGCAGCTAATAACCAGCTCCTGTTAAATCCTGCTAAATCATCGTGCTTATTTATCTATTCTGGTAATTTATGTTCTGCGGCCATTCCTAATATCTATTTAAACGACATAGTGTTGCCCTACTCATGCAAAGTGAAGAATCTAGGAGTAATTTTTAATGGCAAACTTGAATGTTGTGACCAAGTGAATTATTCTCTGCAAAAGATTTACGCAGGACTCAAACAGTTACGGCTCTCGGGCAGCTTGCTGTCTGTTAATTTAAAACTGAATCTTGTCAAATTGTTGCTGCATTTTACTTACTGCAGAGCCATATACCCACAACTTGACGCCACATGTGACCGCAAAATAAACGTCGCTTTCAACGATTGCGTACGATTTATTTACAATTTAAGGCGTTGCGATCATGTATCTACCTATGGCTGCTCTGTCCTTGGATGCACGCTCAATTCTTATCTCGATATAAGAGCCCTACTGTTTTTCCATAAGTTGTTAAGGTTGGGTGTTCCTTCACATCTGTGTGAACATTTGCGTTTTCTGCATTCTACGCGTCATGAAACTCTACTCATTCCGCGTATGCGATATCTGGTTGGGCAGCGTTCTTTTTTTGTTTACATCTCTCATCTATGGAATTCACTTCCATTTCATGTCAGGGGGCGGGCAGGGGCGGCGGTGTTTAAAGTTAATTTAAAACGTTATTTAAATTGAATTGATATGTTTGATCACAGGGCATATGGACACAGTCTGTCAACTACTATCATTATTTTATTTTTGTTCTCTTGTTTTTATCCATTTGTTTTTTCTTTATTATATTGATTTCTTATTATATTGATTTACTATTATTACCCTGAATATTTTTATTTTACTTTATGAATTAGTATAAGTACTTTATAACTTTACGTAAATTCACACTTAATTCGTACCTATAGAATAAGTGTACTAGTTAAAAGATGTAAATCTTGTGTATACGGACCTAAAATAAATAATTCCCAATTTTCTACTCCAGTTCAAGCCTTGAACAGGGAGAAAGGTCCGCTCCGACAGCAGACCTCAACGACGAATCATTGAATTGTCCGTTGATATTATTCAGTGACTCTGGTGATATCAACAATCCATCTGATAGTCCTAGAGCGGAAAATAATCCGTTGATGGAATCGGAGAACCTAATAGACTTCTCCGCAGATTTTCAAGCTCCCGTTTCCACCTGTAGGGAGCCAACGACACTGATAGACACTTCCTTGGAAGAGTCTTTAATTTTTGACTTCCCGTTAACTTAACACCAGACGCACCTTCCTCGAGTAATGTTGCTGAGCTGGAGGTTCGGTCTCCTGGCGTTTCGATAATAAAACGGCCACTAAGCTCTGGAATGACGAGTGGGCGTAAGCCTGTTTTATATCCGCTGACGCCTTACCATACGCGTCTACAACGCAATACGAGACCGCATCTTCTCCTCAGTAGCTGAGCTAGTAGGAATTATATATCCGGATCTGGACTTGGGAAAAAGAAAGAAACGATCGATCGTTCGTTGGCGGGAATACTGTCGACGAATGAAGAATGAACGAAAGAAACTAACCCACATTTCGGTGGCGATGCTAGATGACATTCGGTCGTATGCCGAAGTTACGTTGCTAGGGCAAACTGAGACTGGGTTTCTTGATAGTGGTGCCACTGTCAGTATCCTAGGCCAGGTAGTCCTAGAGAAGCTGGCTGAAGCAGAAGTTGAATGGAGGAGGTATCGTACACAGGTACAAGTAGCTAATGGTGTCATGACGACTGTCCATGGTCATATGGACTTGGACATCACTTTCTATGGTAAGACCCAAAACCTGCGTCTTTATGTGGTTCCTGGAACCTTCTCACAATATCAAGTTTGGCTGTGAATAGTTGGCGATTTCTTAGTTGTGTTTCAGAACCAATTTCAGTTTTAAAAATTTGTGCGAACTATTTCTCCAAACAATTTAGTTGTGACAACCATCTGGTTCGCGTAAGGAGTTCTAAGAGCTATGAGCGAACCTATTTTTACAACTAGTTAGAAACTATCAGTTCTAGGGTTGGGACAACTACGTGCGAACCTATCTCCTTATCGATGTATGAAGGAAGCTTGAACCATTTTACGCGCATAATGAGTTGTAAGGACTACATGTGAACTTCGAATGGTAACCAAATGCGAACTACAAGCCATAGTTTTTTAAATGTGATTGGCACATAGTCTTTACAACCATTCTTGTATTCTGCACAGAACCAATATTTTGGGTCAAAAAATTCAATGTCGGTGTCATCTGTTTCGACGATCTTATAACTATGTGCTATTATATTTCTGTATGAAATTAGATAATAATAATAAATGGTAAAAACGTGGCTACAACGATATACTCTGCAGAACTGCAATATATAGCATTAAATCACAACTCTATAGTTCTCAAAACAACCCGTGGCTGTGAATTAGAGCTCTAAAGATCTTAAAAAAACTGCTTAGTTGTGTTCTGAAAATAACCATATAGTTGTGACCTACAAGTCAGTAGCTCTCAAGGTCAATACATAAATAACTGTAAACTAAACTCTGGAGCTCTTCAGAGAAACATACTATTCTTATACGCTGTGCAGCTCAGAACAGAGCCTCAAGGCTGTTACGGACCAGAGTTTAAAAGCGGCAGCAAATTTGCACGTGCTTGCGCTATTCTTGCTATGCTATCACACGAGTTCCATTTTAAACTGCTATGTTTGCTGTTGCTCTTTGAAATTTTTCACTGCTGGGCTTGCTGTCGGAATCAGTGATAGCACTGTCAATTGCTACAATACAGTAAATTCTTTTACACATCTGCTGTGCTTGGCACATGTGCAAGATCATGTACTAGTGGTTTTGAAGACTAAGTTCTGTGCTGAGATAACTGCTCTGTTGAACTGTATTTTCAAAATTCACATGAAATGCTTCGCTGTGCTATTGCTATTTTAGACTTTGAGGTTTAGTGAGGCAAGACGAAACTGTTTTAATGCTTTAATTTTCTATTGGGTTTATTTTATTAGAGATCAAAATTAAGCGTTTCATTTAAAAAAGGTAAATTATGATAAGTTTGAATATAAGATTAGTGCACTGATAGTGATCGGTAAAATGAATATCAAAGTTTGTGAGTAAATAAAATTGTGTAGAATTCAAGTAATATTAGTAGTAGAGAATGTAATTGGTTTGGGAATATTTTGTGAAAGATAATGAAGAAAATGCTAAGTGCAAGTCCTGTGGAACATTATTAAAAGGAAACCGAACAAATAATTTAAGGCAGCACTTAGAGTGAATGCACAAACTGGCCATACCCTCTACAAGTCAAATGTCCTCCAGTGTTTCTCCACCATTGTCGCTTTCTCCTGTACAGCCCCACCAAACTTATTATATTAAAGTTCACATTACGAAGTCAAGGATAATTAAAGCATATGTGGGACTAGTTACCGAGGACGGTATTCCATTGAATACATTAAATTCCAACAATTTTAGAGCTATAATGGATCCGATTTGTGACGGACTTGCTGAAGTCACTGGAAACAATTTCGTTTAAATGCTTCGAATTGCAAAGAAGCCGTGAAAGCTGTTGCAGAAAACATTAGAAAATCAATAACAAATGAAGCAAAATCAAAGTTAGTGTCTTTAAAAATTGATAGTGCCACGAGGCTGTCCCAAGTGGTATTTGACGTAAGCGCACAGTTCATTACTCAGGGCTTACTTGGAATGATGTGCTTAAAAGGAGCAATGCTACTACTTCAAAAAACTTAGCAGTAAAATTTTTACAAATTTTAAATAGATATGGCATATCACAACACAAATTGTATCAATAACTTCGGACAATGGGGCTAATATGATAAAAACTGCGAGATAACTTTCGCAAGGAGTTTTATTGGAGGATGAAGTTTGAAGCTGAACAAAATAATGAGCTTTATATAAAAAATTTTAGAGGACTTCAAGATTTTTGACGAAACGTTCTTAAAACTGGGTAATATGCAA
This sequence comes from Dioctria rufipes, assembly GCA_963924295.1. NCBI lineage: Eukaryota > Metazoa > Arthropoda > Insecta > Diptera > Asilidae > Dioctria > Dioctria rufipes. The sequence continues at coordinate 134,463,989 of OZ002742.1, forward strand.
CACTGCCAAACTTACTAATGTGTCGGAATTTTACAAAATTTATCTGGAAATCATCCAATGGTACAGAGAGCTATTTGAAATTAAGGGGGTGGTAGTTCCGGCATTAGACTGTGCTAAGAGATGGGGTTCAACATACAAAATGATATTCGATTTAATGGAAGTAAAATGTATCTTACAAAACGCTGATAGTATCACCAATAAAACAAACGACGAGAACTTCGAAATTACTGAAAGCCCGTGGAAATTTATAGAAGCTTATTGTACCGGTTTGGCACCTTTGCAAAAAACTTTCATAAAATTTCAAGAGAAGTATCTTAATTATAACGATTTTTTTGCAACTTGAACTCCTTCAATAAAACATAAAAACTAGTAACTATACCATGTATTGAATTTAAATCTTATATTATCGTATATATTCTTGAATTTTATTATTATTTTTTTAGTGTTCAATATAGAACAATTGTTATTTGAAGTACAAATTTTTTTAATTCCTATATCTTTATAAATCACGGATATAATTATCTAATTATATCCTAAAACTGCAAATAAAAATAAATATCAATATATTATTCTATATCCTTATTTGCATGGTATAATTTACATTAAAATCAGCATTCGTCAGTATTTGCTTTGCACAGCTTTCAATATCATGCTACAGCAATTGCACTAACCTTTTCAGGAATCACAGCATGCGCCAAGCACAGCAGAAGTACATACGAATTTACTGATGCTTTCAACTTTCGGGTTTCGTTATATTGCAGCAATCTACAGTGCTATCACTGCTTTCCACAGCATGCTATAACAACAGCAATGGCAAAATGAACTCCCAATAGCACAGCAAGCCCAGCAGTGAAATTTCAAAGAGCAGCAGCATGCATAGCAGTTCAAAATGGAATTCGTGCGATAGCAGAGCAAATATAAGCATGATTGTTGTGCTGTGCTTGCTGTCTGCTATTGCTCAAACCCTCTTACGGACAACTGTGTAGTTGTGGATTCATCTATAATTGGGCATTACGTTTTATGAAATTATTATTATTATTCAAAATACGGTTTTTTTCCGATAAAAGATGTCCATTTTCAAAATTGGTACAGTTTAGCACAATAATAACATATTCAATTTGTTCTGAGATATAATAGATCCCATTGAATGTAATGTATAACTTTAAAGGCAAATTTACTGCTTTGACAGCAAACCTATGAATTTTGTACGTTAGTTAGTTATAAAAAAACAACCATTAAGTTTGAGTAATAAATTAATTGATGGGACACAACTACACAACGCTGTACATAGTACATATATACTTCCAACATATACATATATTAGAGGAAATGGGCGATAGTCCATTTCGGCAAAAAATTGGCGGTTGAAAGTATCATTTAGTCACTAATTCGAGTACTGATTTCATAATAATAATTTTCATAATAACAAAATAATAAAATTTCATAATATATATATATATATATATTTTTATTTTTCCAAGCATTGTGTACATATTACTAGCAATTTTAATGCACTGTTATCAGTCTTACAAATTTTTTAATTTCTTAGATAAAAATTTTATCTAATAAATATTGCTTATTTTTGCGGCGCATTATTATTTTGCGAAGTATCTAACATACATTTACATAAAAAATGATACGGTCTGTAAAATATACCTTTCACTAAAACGAAATATTATAAATCCTAACAAAATAATATCCTAATATTCTTTATTAAGAAGAACAAAAACACTTTTCTTATCGTTTCGATATGTTCACTTTTCATAATACAATATTATATGCACATCTCTTTCTTTTGTTCCTGTGTTCATTGGATATTCTTTTGTATATACATATGATTCGCTCTCGCACAGCTGCATAGTAGTAGTCAAATATATGGTTTGCAAAACTATTTCATTGCAGGGTTATAATGAAGTTGGGAGACTAAGTCTTAACCAACTCTCGTAACCATACAATGGTTTTCACTCGCAACCATACAATGGTTTTCACTCGCAACCAAACTGGTTGTCACATGCATGTGCGAACCTAGATATTTTCGCCAATTTGGTTGCCAAATTGTTGTGAAAAGATAAGCTTCAACATATTAACTGATGAAACCATAACAGAAAGTGTTCTTACGTCTCAGGACTGTTTCTAAGACTACCTTCCAAATTATTAAAACTAATTTCATAGCAATGAACATGATGATTAAAGCACCGATCACAAATTGTTAAGTTGTATTATTCTGAGTAGCCTTAAACGTTTCTTATGGTAATGCGATTATGGCTAATCTGCAATGCTAACAAGTTTTAGGCCCACAGTTGACCAATGAAACGAAAAGTCGTATGAAAGACACTCTTAGCAACTGAATCTTAGCTAAATTCTGATGGATTATGGCGGTGCGTACTTACATCGCGTGTAAGTGCAGAAAAAACCAATGCACTCAGATCGTAAGACCAGTTTGGTCGCACAAATAAACAAACCAAACTAGTCGTTTTTGATTTTAATTTTAGTACAAACCAAATGAGAATTAAGCAGTCTGCTGATTACAGAGTTATATTCCGACCAAAAATCTATTTCATAACCTGAAGAAGCGTCAGAGGTTTATAAGCAGAGTATTATTGAAAAAAAAATCGTAAATGAAAGCTTCAAAATAATAATAAACATGCATTATAGGTTATGATGAAAGCTAGCATATATCTTAATCAAACTTATCAAACCGGTCTGATATACACATAAATGTGATCGATTAGATCTTTTAGCCTCTATCATATCTGGCAGTTTATTTTAAGAGTAGTTTGCAGGCTAAAATTGTATCGCAGTCTACTGAATTTCAATTTATTTGTATTGAGGTTTATACTATAGGGGAAAAAGGGGTGAGTTGTACCAAATGTTTTCAATTTTAATAATGCTATAGAGTTCCTTAATTTATTACTTCAACTTAGTACTGTCAATCTTCGTTACTTTACAATCTCCCTCCTCCACTTTGTATTTATTATTGAAATGAAGATCACATATACAGGATGTTTCCCCGTAGGAGGTCAATAGAGCAGGAGGTGATAGTACTCACCTAGACGAACCAAAAATTGTATGGCAGGGGGCAGGGGGACAGGGGGCAATATCAACCGTTTTTGAGTGTGAGCTAATAACTCCTTAACGGCTGCAGGTAGCACAAAGGATGTATAGGTCAAATTAAAGAGGAAAGTCCACAGTTTACACTTTTTATAAAAAAAAATTTATGTTAATGACCTTTTTGCAAAGTAATCCGAAATTTTTAGTTTAGAAAACCATAATTCTTGAGAGGATAGGTGTACGGGACTGGTTGAGCAGTCGTTGGAAAGGCCATGAAGTTCTGCATACAATTAGCTGCAAGCTACAAGCAATGAATAAATAACTAATAGGGAAGCGGGGTATCTTGCAAGTACAGTGTACGTGTTTAAGCATTTCAATGACAATGGTCGGGGGAGAAATGACAAGAGGGCGTTGTCGTTATTTTGTGTCAGTTCAACATTCTGTCATTTCATTATTTTGAAAAGAAGTTATCGGATTTGAATTCGCGATATTCTAATAAATAAATAATTTAACAGGATATTTTCTTAATAGTAGTGTAAAATTAGTGTAAAATATACTGTTGTGAACGATTATTTATGTAATAGAGACTCCGGAGTCTTAAAAAACCGTAATGAAGTGCGCTGTGCTGTGCTGCAGGAACGAACAGAGTTATTGTCATGGGAAATCATTCTTCAAGTAACTTTAATAGCTTTACTTTTAATTATAGTGTTTCTAACAAAATAAAAGTGAAATATTTATAAAAATAAACAGCCATGGCAGAAAAATTAACATTTTACCAATGCCGGTTTGTTTGTTTACAATTGAATTGTCATTGGTGCCTAAATTATTCCAGTGATACAAAGGCAACACCAAGAAATATTATCTGAAAATAAGGGGGAGCTAAAAATTTGTTTATTTTACATAGTAATTTGGATTATACAAAATGTTCCCCTTCAGAATGTCAGAATTTCATTACTGCCATGACGAAACGAAAAGAAACAGAGCACACTAATACATTTCGCCGAGTGGCTTACGTTTTCACCCGATATGCCGTTTCATTATTAGTTATTTATTCAATGGCTACAAGTGTACGGCCTGTAGTTTTTAAGATACGGGTGTTTTGTGAAAAAACTAGCTGTTTTTCTTAATCATCCTGTAACTCCTAAACGGTTGATATTGCCCATCCCCACTGCTATACAATTTTTGGTTCGTCTAGGTGAGTACTATTACCTCCTGCTCTACTGACCTCCTACGGGGAAACATCCTGTATATAGCTCTCAATTCCAGAACGAAATGAATATATTTCTTTCGTTCTCAATAAAATATTTTCAGGGCAACGCCTTCTTTGGTTATTTAGGTCCATTCTACCCCTGTACATAAAAATTAAACTTGCTAAAGTTCTTCTATTACCACATTTCGCAAATTATTGTTTCATATTTCAGAAGCTATGGTAGAAAATGTAATTTCGCATACAATTATTATTTATGTCTAATCCCGGTATATATCCGGAATAGCTTTATTAAAAATGCAAAATCTCGGGATCGAAAATGAGGAACGGATTTCTATTCTCTTATAAGGTATTGTTAAATAACCGAATTGCGTCCATACATTTAGAGGTTTAATTACTTTTCCTTATTGTTGGTTGCGGACTTATTCCCCAAACCAGTTTTGTGAAAAATTGAAGGAAAACTTTATGAATGAGCTGTTAAAGTTATAACCAGAATAACCCATTTCTGAAAAGCAATATGCAAGTGGGTGATATGATTTTTAGCAAATATGGGGCGGAGCTCCACAAATTTTCTCGTCGCTTGAGCTAGCTTCGAGCCAGCTACTACATAAAAAAAAAATTTATTTAAAATTGCCTGACAGAGCCGTGGAAATGCGTCAAAGGGTCTTTGAATATCTTAAGCATTGCAGTAAATAGAGGGTAAAGGGGGAATCATATATGTATATTCGTTATAACAGAAATTTAGTTACCTAAAGCTATGTACATCCCTGAGTACCTCCTACTAAAATATGTAAATCTAGATGCAACAAAAATCCATGTCATTAATTTTTTTCATTTGTTACCAAGACCTATCCCCTTTTAAAATTAGTTTGGACTATGAGTTCTATGAGACCCCGTACAAACAAAGTAGGCACAGTTCATTGAATTGTTGATTAAATTGCCAATTTAAGTAGCCGTGTATTCAGACTTTAGATTTTAGCTAAACCTCCGAATTATCATGCATCGATTTAACTAAAATCTGCGTCTAAAATTGAATATGAATACGGCTGAATGTTCATCATAACAATTACAGTGAATATTTACATGGTTATTAATCAAAATTAATATAACCTTAAAAAATATTTACCTCTTTCCGTCTTAATGTTTCCAATATCTCCTTCAGAGATAATATTTGATAAATCTGTATTATCGAATTTGGCTGATAGCTCTCGTTTTAAACTTAGAATTTTCTTTTGGGCATTTATCTTATCTTTAGCTAATTGTTCCACTTGTTGTTCCAATTCTCGTTCTTTCCTTCTTAATGACTAAAGAAAAGAAAATAATTAGTTTCTCAAACAAAAGTTACTACAAAATTCTATATTTACCATTACGTGTCGGTACGCAGCTCCAAGTATTGCTAAATTAGATGTCTTCTTTTTCTCTTCATCCTTCAGTTGAAGTTGCAATTTTAGTTGTTCAAAACACTCCTTCAGATGGGCTCTTCGATGTTTTTCCAACTTGTTGTGTACTTCTCGTGTTCCTGCTCTAAGAATGCATGGGCTACGTTGTGTACCACTATTACAAATTATATATACACGAAATTTTTGTAAAATTACTGAATCTAAATCTAACGCGAAATTATAATTTTATAGAGAAAAATTAATCGGACTTAGTTTTGAAAGCAAAGCTGCCGTGGTAAAAATAATAATTATGACAAGTAAATTATATTAAGGATATATAGAGAGGCCTTCTTATAAAAGCATTAATTTTTCAACGCGATAAATTGTTTTATTACCCGCTTTTATTTTCTGTTCAGATGCAACAACTATGCAACAAGATTCGGCGGATGACTTTTGCCTATGTATTATCCTTATGCAGCTGTGATATCTAATATTACGAATTACAGAGCCTAAGCAATGAAGAGTTGTTTTTTAGTAAAATTTCTGAACACAATCACCTCTCTTGGCAGCCTCACCAAGAGAACAAAAGGCTTAGTTCATTGATTTCTAACTAAATCTTTATTTTCTAAAAATTTGTTTGTTATAACAAAATTACTAATAAACAAGAAATTCACAATTTTTGGCAGACTGCCTATCAAAATTAAAAATTTTCAAGACGTTTACATTTACACCATGCTACATACATATATGAGAAATGATAAAATTTTCTACAAAATGAAAATTTGGCATACGCCTTTTACTTACTCGAGTAAGAGAATTTATGAAATCTCGTAAATAATTTTTTCTTTATTATCTTGGTAGCTTTAATTGTTTAGGGAAAATTAAATTAACTAACTTAAAGCAATAGATGTCTTATCTTGAGGATTAAACAAGTAATATGACGAAGTTATCTTTTTTCGAAAATCGATGACGACTCATCAAAACATTTTATTTTTGAACAAAACAAATATTCTATAGTATTAAAACAAAAAATTTCTAATCACAGCTGCAAATCAACTAGGAATAAATAACGAAAAATTTTAACGCAATGCAGAGAAAGGTTGGTTAGCAAAAGAAACATATGTACCTGCATGCTTCGATCACAAATCAGAGATGATACCGCATACATATGCGCAAAATTACTTATATACAAGGCTCTCAAGATGAGAAGTTCCAGTTTTTAACAGCATCAAGGCCAACATAAAATAGTGGAGGGTCTCCTCTCTGTATAGAATAAATGCCTCTTTTTAAATGGTATATGCCCTAGAAACAGATCGCTCAATTTTGCATGAAAATAACTGACATTTTAAAGGCATTTATGAGGTAGTCTCAAGCAGACAAATCGATCTGCTACATTGTTCAACATGGGACATAACAACATGATGCTTAATGCAGATATATGATCACTAATTTATGGCATTTTTCATTCTAAAGTCTGCCTCCACGTCCGCTGCAGCTGGATTTTTACCTCCAATTCATGCTCCGAGATAAAAACATGCCATATTGACATATACGGCTTATTAAATCATTTTTCAGACATTATCTTATGAACAGTCGTATGTTGCTAATAAAATAAATAATTTAAATTTTTTTTGATTATTCTAATTTCCTTGCCATCAAAAGTGATTACTGTTTGAGTTTGGATAGCTCAAACAATTCCCAATTTTATTTAAAAAGTAGTTTTGTTCTGGCCTAAGCTTCTCCAGCTCTGGAAATTGAACCGCATATATTTCCTTGGTCAACTAAAAATTGTGATTATTGGAGTAGAACTGAGAATTAACAGTTTATGAGTTTGAAAAAGTAGAATGAAATAGTAAGAACATAGGACTTGTATCTGAAATATTGTGTTTTGAATATCGAACTAAAGCCACGCTCGTAACAATATTAATGTTGTATTTACCATTATTATAAATTCCATAATTCTGTTATACTATCATTCGCCCTTCGTCCTTGTTTTTAGATTGACTTAAACGGTTATCATTGATTACTCTGAAAATTAGACGTAACAACTCCTAATTTAATTTTTTTCGATTTAAAATGCTTCCATTAAGCTCCCCTCAAATGTTGAGTACATTTAATATGTCTGCTTAGACTAAGTCCTTGATGAATGACCGTCTCTTTCATAAATCACAAATTTTTGTATAGTATAGTTGTTTGATTTATTTTTTTCTTAAATAAATTAATAACCTTTCTAAACTGTTGTTATAGAATCGACCTTGTTTTTAGTTTTTAAGCTATAATGCTTAATGGATAGTTAGTCAGTCTCGATGAATCCATAATAAATTAAATAAATATATACGCAAAGCCTACCTTTTATTTGACTTAATATACAATTCGTCCAAAGTGTAACCATTTATGAGTTATTTGCACCTTGCACTTGTTACAAAAACATCAAAACTATTCAAAAAACTTCTGTGCAGAAAATGCTATACTCTTATGTATTTCTGAGAGTTTTTTAGGCGATCAAGGAAGCACCGAAATGGGACAACCGCAGATGTATGAAAAGAGACAATTAAGTTGTCCCTAATTAGTTAGAAAACGAGAACGGTTGAGCAACAAACCTAGAAAAACCAACAAGAACCTTGGTTGCATGGCATGATTTAATTACTTTCCAAAGAGGTTGATTCTCTGGGGATTGTTTTTGAGCAGACCTTCATTTTGGAAAAACATATAATATCATACAAAATGTAAAAAAAAAATATATATATGTATATATATAAAACGATACACTATGACTACAGAAATAAAATATGTGTAGTATGAAGTATGATATTTTTAAAAATGATATACTATACTAATTTTTAAATATATCATACTTGTACGAATTTGCAGCTACATTATCTATTTATGCTACATATGAGTACGTTAAGTATTTAAGGAAAATCTAAGTTAAGTTTAAAAAATATATGAAATTTTATAAACTTTAATTTTATTTCCAATATTTAAGAATTATAAAATGGTAGGTATTCGAAACTACGAGAAAAATAATTGTAAAAACTTACCCATTACTGTTAGTACTCGTAGTCCGCCTCCTTCCTGTAGTTTGGGTTTGAACTGGCAACTGAGGATCACCATTAGATATAGAATTCGACGTTGTCGTTGAACTATTAAGATTTAAATTGGACCCACATCCTCCGACACTCGAGTTGGCACTGCTCCCACTTAAGTAGCCACTAGAAGATAAATTAAGACTTGACTGGGATGAGTCTTCTGCTGTTGCTGCTATCACATTGTGTACATTTCCATTGTGAACATTTCCATTGTGCACGATCGTTCCATTACCGTTTGCTGTAATTTTGTTTGAGGAAAATGATAAGCTTCGAACTCTCATAGGTTCTATTTTTCTACTAGTAGATATAGGAGGAGGTGTTAACGGAATAAATTTATATGGGGTTTTTGTCGAATTTTGAGGGTTGTAATTTGGTGAGGGCAAACGGTAGGTTGATTTATTCTTCGTGTAGCCTTTGATGTGTTCTGTGGTAATAGCACTTTTAACGAGGGAAATATCACTACAGGGTGTATCATTTTGTAGTTTTGAAGATGTTGAAATCACAAGATAGGAAGGTGTAACTGAGTGGCCATTTACATATGGCTCCTCTGGAAATAAATAAAAACGACATTCGGAAAACTAAAAAGAAAAACTAATATTTTTTAAACTAAATATATAGATAGAATTGTGTATTCCAACAAATAAAGCAAATTACGAAAAGCAAGAGAAAAGGAAATTATATAATGATGATAAAGTGTGATTACATATATTACTTGGGTGTCTTAACGATGTTAAAGTGTAAATTATTAGGCATGTGTATCAGATATAGCTGCATTAAGTTATTAGCAAGAATGCATTTAGAAGAGATCTCGCCATGATGATGATGTTTGTCATCTGATCAAGTTGGAAATATTCATGTTAAAACTAACGGGATTGAAAATAAAAATATTAGTTTTACAGCCATTCCACACAAATACGATTTAAATAAGACTTTCAGAGTTAGTATGGAATACGAAAATAGATATCCCATATTTTTTGTTTCCTCCTAGCACCGCTAGATAGGTTAAAAATTTAGTGATTTAAAATAAAACTTCATTATCAAAAAATCATACTTCGAGAACGGAGGAACCGATTTTTCGGATTCAAATGCCAAAAGAATTTAAATGCTTTATATATTTCATAAAAAAGCACATACAGCAGCATATTTTTTTTTAATATTATTTTTCCAAAAACAAATAGCATTAGTTACTATTGAGGACCTCTAGAGCTTTTATTTTTATTTTGCAGCCATAAGTCTTATCTATCTATATTCCATAAATTGCCGTGGTGTTCGGCTTCGTTTTGGAGATATGAATTTTTAAATTCATTTTATGACGCTCTGTGGAGATATGTAAAATCCATTTTGAATGCAATTGCTACAGCTGCAAAGCAACAAGTACTCTACAATACCTGATTCTCGTAATGAAAGCTTTCATGCCAGCATGCGCAAAACAAATTTTCAAAGTTTTTTATTAGCTATACCACATTGATTACAACCCGACATGTTGAATACAAGAAGCAAGTACAATTACAGAGATATTCTATGTTATAACTAACATTTCGCTTACAAACGCAAATACACACATATATAAAACATAAATATTGTGTAACTCATTGTGCATATGCAGTATTGCAGACTGCAAACCACTGCCACGTTCCTACTCTACTTTCAACATATATGGGAGCACTTCATTATATGTATTAATGGGCAGAACAGATTAGCTGACACGTGAATCTTATACACGCGATGCATTGACTCGATCTATTTGAATGCGTAGAGAAATTTAAATGTGTACAAAGATAAGATGTATACATTTTGTTATTGACATATTTTTAAAATCTAGATATTACTGAAAATAATAAAAAAGATATGTTAAGTTTGTGCTTACTTTTGTAACTCACAGTGCATTATAATAATTGAGCTATGCACGACAAAACAGATTAGATACCTCTCTATAAAGAGGAGTATCCCGTTTTACCTAATTCTATTCCCAAACAGAAATTTCGCCTAAAAACGATTGCTCAAAAGTATGCTTCCCAAAGTTCGGAAACTAGTAATTTCTCTAAAGGATGATGACCAAATAAAGATCTTTACCAAAATATCATTACCAAATGGACATTTCCCAAAAAAATTAATAATTTAATAATTAAATATAGCGCACGTAGATGAGGATGGTAAGTTACTCGCACATTGGTTTAAGGAATGATCATTTGTGGTAAAAGCAGCAGACTAGTTTTTGGAGCTGTTTTTATCTTAATGAGTATAATATTCCCAGAATACAAAATTATGCCGAGTCTTGACATAATAGAATCTATAATTTAATCGGTGTAGATCACGTAGGCTTTTACAGAATTTTAACTGAATTAAAACAATAAAACAGCTAGAATTCTTCATAGACCAATTCTTATGATACCCTAGACAAATACTCGTTCGTATATCATTTCGTATGATCACCCATCTGTGCAAGTTTGATTTTTGAAGTGGTTTTTCGCATATAAATCTATAACGGTTCGCCGGACAGAAAAAAATGATTATAACCAATTTTATAGGATTTGATATTTTCAGTATACATTAAAACAGTCTGGGACTGGTCATTTTCCCAGTACACATAAAAAACCTAAATTTTTATATGGCAACACCAAAAAAGGGTTGCCCGATTTAGTTAATTTTGAAATTATATATACAGCGTTTTCCAATAAGAGGTGTTATTTTAATTAGCCCGCTATTTCGGTAGATGTCACTTTTGGAGCTGTCATTTTTTGACATTTGCCAAGTAGAAACTACGCCATTAATAAAAATGGAACGATACACGATTCAACAACGCATTGAAATTATTAAAATTCACTATAAAAATGGTGAAAATGTGGCAGAGACGGTTCGTAAAACTCGAACATTTTTGGGTCGTCGTGAAGCACCTTGTCGGACCGCAATACAGAAATTGGTAGAAAAATTCGAGCTGTCGGGACAAGTTAGTGATGTGAAGAATAAAACCCGTGCACGTCGCTCAAGAACAGCCGAGAATATTGCTGCTGTAGCCGAAAGTGTTGAAGAAAACCCAGGTTTGTCCATTCCTCGTCGTTCTTTGGAATTAGGCATTCCACAAACGTCATTACACCGTATTTTGCATAAAGATTTGGGTCTTAAGGCTTATAAAGTTCAGTTAACACAAGAACTCAAGCCGGCCGATCATCAATAACGTCGAGTCTTTGCTGATTGGGTCCTTGAAATGCATGAAAATGATCCGGAATTCCATCGAAAACTCATCTTGAGTGATGAAGCCCATTTCCACCTCGATGGCTTCGTCAACAAGCAAAACTGTCGCATCTGCGGCTCGGAAAACCCAAGAGTTATTATTGAAATGCCTCTCTATCCTCAACGTGTGACTGTTTGGTGCGGTTTATGGTCCCGCGGGGTCATTGGACCTTAATTTTTCGAAAATGAGGCTGGAGCAACAGTTACGGTGAATGTATTGAGCTATCGACAGATGATTAATGATTTTTTATGGCCGGAATTGGATGGTATTGATCTGGACAAAGTTTACTTTCAACAAGACGGCGCTACGTGCCATACAAGCAACGAAACCATTGATCTTTTACGGGAAAAGTTTCCGGACCGTGTTATCTCTCGAAGAGGTGATCACAATTGGCCACCGAGATCTTGTGACTTAACACCATGGTCCTGTAGGCGTGGTCGTGGTGGTCATTTGGCTGATGTTATTTTCCATTATTAACGGCATACCTTACCTTCCTCTTTATAATGAAATAAATATCCGATCATTTAATCATTGAATATCAAAATAACACCTCTTATTGGAAAACCCTTTACTATTTTTTTGAAAATACTATGTACAAAGTTTCAGTTCGCTATGTTGACGCGTTCTCAGGTAGTGTCTAAATATGTAGTGAAAACCCAAATTTTTGTATGGCAACCCTGAGTTACCCGATTTGTCCCATTTTCGAACTTAATATTACTTTTTTTTTTAAAGCAGGGGGCTTAAACACAGCCATTCTAAGTATACAGAAAAAGCATTGGAGATATAAACGATGTCTAATAAATCATTTCCAAAGAATCCCATTATCTAAAAACGAATATCGTGATTTCCATCAAAAGGCCACGACAAACAATCAACCGATTTATCGGTTAACCGAGAAAAGCAAGTACTGCTTTTCTTTGACTTGGCTCAGCAAATATCAAGCAGATTCTGATTTCCCAGAGAGGAAAAAAATGTGCGAGCACTACAGTGTAATATACTTGTCGGCATGGTTTAAACGAATTGATAATATCGTAGAACTAACTGTCCCACCAGGATGCGGTGCACATATCCGTCCTATTAAACGTACGTTGTCCTTATGGAGCCACAAAAGTCACCAAGATTATCGTGCGGTGTCGTAATATTATCGGAGGGATGTGTGCGGTTTAGTAATGTTGTCGGAGAGATGCGGATAACTAGCTGAATAACTTTAAGATCTCTAGACGGAATATTTACGGAAAAATAGTAGCATTCCTAAACAGCAGTATTATTTTTCTTAAATAGCAGTATTCTTAAACATATAGCTTGAGTTCTTATATGTTAAACAGACACTCCACATAGTCCGCAACCAACAATTTATTCACTATAATTTTCTAGCTGACGAAGAAGCGGAACGTAAGAATATTCAATGGATTAACATCAGCGGAAGATCCATATCAGAAATTCCACCTAGTGCGTCGCATAATTAAAAGGTAAAGGGTATGTAGTGCCCAGTTAATATAAACTGTATAAGGAGCAATGTTTGTTATTACATTTATCAACATTCTTTTTATTTTAACGTATGATAACGTATACATACATAGATCGTAACATGTATAGGAAAACGATAAAACTATAAAAAATCTGATCTTGATTATATCACGTGCCTTTTCATGTAGAAAAATAATAATTATCAGATATTGCCAAGGAATACTTCATGTTTAACAATTTTTCTTTTGTATAATAAATATACCTAGTGCGTGGTGAGAAAAATTCATATGCATTTCTATGTTGGTCTTTAAACTGAAAATAAAAAACAACTTTCAATATATTGATTGGAGAGGAAAAGAAACAAACGAATCAGTATTATATGAAATTGCTGCACTGCTAAGCTTAGGCTGTTTGTTGCATAAATCGTTGTGTGTTGTATGAAATTATTGAGTAGTTTCCACTTTGAATGGAAATCTCGTTTGACCTTATCTAATGAATAAATAGAAAGAGGTAAATGAATTTGCAAGGAGTAGATATTAAATTCTTTGAAGAAGAATAGTTAATGGATTGAATTTTCCATCATAGCAGTTATATTAAAAAATAAAATTTAAGCCTTTTCACTTGTTAGGCGTCATAAATGTTATTAAAATTCAAACAACACAATGACTTGTCCTAAAAATTAGTCCAGACATATAAAAAAAAACTTCTTTTTGCTTGTATTTTACTGTTTTGAAACATGTAACTTACATATAGAAAGTTAGGAACGTAAATATAATGAATTATGCCAATCAAGGTTTGCTCTAAGTTTCTCTCGCTTAAGAGGAGTCAGTACTCAACAAAAGTCTCAATTCAGATACCAACGGAATCTGTAGGCAATACCATTTACTATACGTAGGCTTGTGATCTCTCTCTACTGAAAGTGAGAAAATTTATATAAAATTAGCCTAGACGTAGACCACAGATCGCATTAGAGACATCTAGCGTAAAAGACAGAAGCCCAATTTGTCGCTACCATACAATTTAAAGCCTAGTACCAAAGAACATATAACAGAAAGAATACGCATCTCATATATTGAAAAATTTTGTATGGCGGGTCGTTCCATTACGACCCGCTCTCACAAATTGTATGAAAAATCTCTGCTTGTTAACGATCCGCCACTCATCGGTGGTGATAATACGACCCGCTTTCACAAATTTTATGCGAACTGTGCTTTGAATGACGGCCTGCGTCAGTCACCAGTGGTGAGTGGCGGCTGGCGGATCATCATCGTCAAAGCACCAGCACAGCACCAGAGGCAGTACCTGTGCTCCGCATCATCTAACTGCATTGCATTGCGTACGCCATGCCAGCCATAATATTTTATTTTGTTTGAAAGAATTTTCATTTACATTGCATTGAAGTAGAACAGAGAGAGAATAGTAAGATGAGCGGATGGGATAAGAATTGGTGGGCGACAAGCTGTCTAGTCACAGTCAGTTGCATTGATTGTGTGGCTGGGCAAAAATGTTTATAAATGTAGGTAGCCTTTCACTGTTGCAATAAAGCTCGTTGGATCGCACACAAATTGTCCAAAGTTCTATATTTTTCTTAAAAACAAGAATTTTCCGTGACCAGTAAATACATTTACTTGTTTAACCCAAAATGGTTAAATTAAGGTCATTGATCTTTTAAAGTATCCTCGGCCACAAAAATCTGTGAAAAAGTTCATATGAAAAATTTTCGAGTACATAAATTAATAAAAAAAACCGGTTCGCCACTTCAACTAGGCAGCGGCAGCATAGTGAAACAAAACTGCATGGCTGATGGCGTCGGCGTGTGTACAGGTACGGCTGTGGGGTGGCGGAGAACAGAGAGAACAGAAATATTCTCTCAGTCTCAAATCTTTGCTTCTTCCCGTCTATTACCTCCCGACCGCATCGTCAAATAACCATACAACTTGTGCATTTTTAGAGGCCAGATGAAGCTTCTTGTTAAGTTATATGTTCTTTGCTAGTACTAAGGTCCACGCTAAACTAAATTTTAGCGAGTCTCCAATATCGGGCCGTTCTTAGCAGCTAAATTATGACAGCGGAAACTCAGAGAAAAGATATAGTAAAGAGAAGAAGCCTTTTGCAATTTTTTTTCGGAAATACAACGCGCGGTCATAATATTTCTAAAAAACAGTAGTTAATATTAAAAAAAAAAACAAAAAAAAAAAAAAATGATATTGAAAATACCACCACGAGAAGAAATCAAATTCATCCGTACTTACAGCAAGGACGTACAAGACTACGTTAACTACAAAAATCCAGTCAGTTTTTTTTTCAAACCTCAGAACTATTGTTATGGTCGTAGCATATTGCATATAGCAATATGCTACATGACAGCTAGCAGCAGCACTCTACCCGCAAGTTACGTCCTGTATGGATGGCGTGACTTGACTACTCGAACACACTTGAATCGACGAGAAGAGCGTTTCCACTTACTTTTTAGTTTTGAGAAAGAAGAAGAAGAGTTTTTTTTCCGGCATGGTTGACGGAGTGAACATTCCGATTTTTCGAGACAACAGTTTTTGTCAATTTTCAAGAAAGTTAAAAAAAAAAAATCCTAAAGAATGGAACTGCTGAAATTTATTCCTTTCTTCCGCATAAAAAGAAAAAAAAGTTATTATTCTGGAAAAGTGCACCGATCTGAATGTCATTGGTGAGAGATAAAGAGGAGTTCTGCCGCAATGACAACATCCCCACATGGGAATTTGTCGCCTCGTTGGATAATTCGAAACCAGGTGCTGTAAATAAAAATATTTCTAATATAGCGAGATTCAAGGTCCTGAAACCGTTTAACCGGGAACATTCCCGCCCCTTGTGCTGATTGAAAACGTTATTGCCGGTGGGAAAGTAACGTCCACGTTGCACATATTTAATTGAAAACTCAAAATTCTTCATCGACGGGAATATAATTGTCATGCTGGAAAGCAGTAAACGAGTATTGCAGTAAACTCGAAATACAAAAAATAATCCCATTACGATATATCATCATTTCCATGCACTAAACGCATAATTCGTTGGAATAAACCACAGTACAGAGGTTATCAACGGTAGATATAGATCCTAGCCAGGGTCATTGTACTATGCCACAAGAATCTATTTGGATTTAATAGCGACAATCTAATCGTAAATCAGACTCGGATATCATATCAAAACAAGCAATTCGTATAAAAGTTCGACTAGTAGCCGTCCCCTAATTTAATAGTATGATTATATCATCGTTCAGGCTTAACCATATTATTTCTCCTATTATATCATCAGATATTAGTAGTTTGTAGTGTATTATTATATTAACTTTTTACTGGTGTGTCAGTTTCGAACGTCGTTTGCAGTATTTTTGTCTGATTGAATTAAAATTTTATTACCGAATATGCCAGGTACTCGTCAGCGTCACACGAAGCTTCGGAGATGCAGTGGTAAGTACGTTTATTCTTTTTGTTGATAAAGTTATTGGCAGACGACTTCCGTAACATATTTTCATTCATTTGTTTTTTTCATATATTGTCTCCTAGCTATAGCCTACATCAATTTATAATTTTGAATTTTGCTAGAGTATATATATATATATGATTTGCGTGGCTGAATTTTAGCTATAATACATATATGTATACATAATTTACTATATTAGAATGTTAGCTATAGCCTACATCAATTTATAATTTTGAATTTTGCTAGAGTATATATATATGATTTGCGTGGCTGAATTTTAGCTATAATACATATATGTATACATAATTTACTATATTAGAATGTTAGCTATAGCATACATCAATTTATACGTTTGAATTTTGCTAGAGTATATATATATATATGATTTGCGTGGCTGAATTTTAGCTATAATACATATATGTATACATAATTTACTATATTAGAATCTTAGCTATAGCATACATCAATTTATAATTTTGAATTTTGCTAGAGTATATATATATATATATATGATTTGGGTGGCTGAATTTTAGCTATAATACATATATGTATACATAATTTACTATATTAGAATGTTAGCTATAGCATACATCAATTTATAATTTTGAATTTTGCTGGAGTATATATATATATATGATTTGCGTGGCTGAATTTTAGCTATGATACATATATGTATACATAATTTACATTTTAGAATGTTAGCTATAGCATACATCAATTTATACGTTTGAATTTTGCTAGAGTATATATATATATATGATTTGCGTGGTTGAATTTTAGCTATAATACATATACATATACATAATTTACTATATTAGAATCTTAGCTATAATATACATATATATGTATACATAATTTCCTATATTAGAATTTTAGCTATAGCATACATCAATTTATAATTTCTAAATTTGAATTTTAGCTAGAGTATACCTATCTGTACACATATGTTATAGAATTTAAAATGTTGGAATGTTACCTATATTATACCAAGGACACCTAGTTCCTATATATGAATTGTAGACATAACATTAGGTATTTAGAGTTCCTACGTGCAAATAATATCTAGATGATACAACGTAAGGATTATGTCGGTCTCTGTATCTTAGCTGAGGTAGGCGCTGTATCAAGTGTAATAAAAGAGTCCGAGGTTCAAGTTCATTAAAATAAGAAGGTTATAACGTAATGGCTTCATAATTTTTGCATTTCCTCCTTTCACATCCCGAAGCCCCCTCTCATGAGATTATGGTCTTCTAGGTTCGCCTAGTCCGCTCTTAGCTCTCTTCACAGGTCAACTAAGGGACTTTGGACGATTGTGCCACCCAAAGTCAATGGGAGGATGGGGCTTGGCCAAGAAGGCATGTCATCTGCGCCTTCATGGAAATGCAGGTAAGTGACGTAAAGGTCCCTTCAGGACTGAGTGAGTGCAAGGCTTTCGTAGGTAGGCACGAAAATCTTTTTTTTGATTATGGTTGGTGACAAGTGGCAGGTTATTTCGGGAACTCCCCCACACTCTCCGCCACCCTTAGCTAAGGTGCTAGCGTGCCGCCCTGTACTAACGCTGTCATCGAGTGATCTGTCAGCTCATGCTGGCAGTTTGGACTTCACGTCCTGACCATTCACTCTCAACATACTTCCATAACACTATAACAATAAATATTTTTAGCGCGCTAGAGAACGGCCCGGGCGGATAAATTCAGCTAAATTTTTTGGAGACTTACTGGTGGTGCCATCTCACCAGAAGCTCTTAGCGCGTTAAATTTTCATACAAAATTTAGCTTAGCGCGGACCTTAGTACTAGACTTAAGACGAAAAATGAATATTTTCAGTTCAAATAAATTGAAAGTTTTTACCGAAAATTACCTTTTCTAAATTTTTTCTGCACTTAATTGTTAACAAACTATTTTACTTTGCATTTCAATAACTTTCGATGAAATATTACAATTTCTTGTCGGTGAAATATCGGGAGAAAAAACAAGTACTATTGGAGTCAAATAATTAAAAAAGGATCAACTAAAAACTCGACATTATTTGCTAGATCTAGGCTTTATCTTTCTAAAATAGTGACAATCTAAAGAAATGACCAGTTTTACTAGTCTCCTTGTTATCTTTAATTTAAGATATAAATCAAATCATAATGTACGAAACTTGCAAATCTTGGTACTGACTCTTAAAATATGTCTAAGCATAGACAATCTTCTTCTGTAAATGACGTTTTTAAACCAAATCTAATATGAAAACTTGATTTCCATGGTGTTTTTTTTTTTTTTAAATCCTGTATACAGCGTGCCCGGTACTTATACGAGCATATTTGGGCATATACTGCTTCTTATCGGAACAAGCAAAAAATGTAAACGTTATACGCAACGCTACTACGTTAGATGGCGATTAAGAAATTTTATATTTTTTTTTACGAACTGCTTCATGTTGTTGTTCTATTGCCATTATTTCAAATCTGTAGTTTGAATTAGTCCAGCATCATGTCTCATATTACTCCACTAGTAGCGGTTCGCTAAACGTGCATGTGTGCATTCAACAGCTCCATAATGTCCAGCCGTTGGTGCATAATGATAGGCAAATAATATTTTCGTTTGCTCATCTTTTGGTACCACCAATTGTGCGTCTTCTGAGTCCTGCTCTGGAGCATATGTATACAGAATTCCGAGATTCATTAAATATCCTCTCCTGCTCCATCGTATGTAGCTCTCGTTACACCCAGGGTCTTCAAGGTTATTTCCGATTGTTTTAAATTCAGTGTGTTCAAGTTGCTTGGCACGTATTTTATCAGCTCCTTTTTTGGGTGTATCGACTTCTGTACTGCATAACTCGCAAGATACTTGTGTATGTTCAGGACAAGGAGGCCTGGATCAGCCATCTGCAACGACATTCGTTCTTCCTGTAGTGTAAGCAATTATAAGATCATACGGGTAAAGCCCATCTAGCTAGACGCCCCGTTGGTGATTTAAGCGACATTAACCATTTTAGCGGCTGATGATCGGTTAAAATAATCACTTGAGATGCCTCAAAGTATACTCTAAATTTATTTAGAGCCCATATAATTGCTAATGCTTCCTGCTCTGTTGTTGAATAGTTCCTCTCTGTTTGTGTTAGCAAGCTACTAGCGCATTCAATGGGGTGCTCTCCTGCCCCCTCCCACTAAAACTGCCTCTAAAGCATAACTGCTTGCATCTGTTTTTAAAATAAATGGGAGCTTTTCCTCTGCTTGTTTTAGGATTAGTGTGGTCGTTAACAAAATCTTCAACATTTCAAAGGTAATTTCTTCGTCTTATTTCCAATGCTCTCTTTTCAGGTCAGTACAGGGACACTGAAATAATTTACTGCCCTCAGTGTCAAATGGGTGGATTGGGGCAAAGCAGGCGAAGGCACGTCACCTGCGCCTTCACGAAAGTATTGGTAAGTAGCGTAAGGGTCCCTTCTGGACCGGATGTGTGCGACGGCCTTTGTTAGACACGAAATTTTTTGGTATATGGCAGGTGGCACGACAGTTTTCCGTGGAACTTCCCCACACTCTCCGCCAATAGCCGAGCCGAGCTAGCGTGCCGCCATGCATTGTTATGGTACTATAGTGTGAAGAGTGATGGGCTTGGACGGAAAGTCCCGACTGCCAGCATGAGTTGACAGATCACTCGACGGACAGCGTTGACTGCAGGGCGGCACGCTAGCTCGCCTCGGCTCATTGGCGGAGATTGTGGGGAGGTCCACGAAAACTTGCCACTGCCGTCAGCCATAATCAAAAGAAATTCGTCGTGCCTATCCAACAGAAGCCTGCACACATTCGGTCCTGAAGGGAGCCTTACGTCACTTACCTATATATAATTGAAGGCGCAGATGGTCTGCCTTCCTTGCCTGCCCCATCCTCCCATCTGACTCTGGGGCAGAGTCCCTATTTGACCTGTAAAGAGAGAATAAACGAGCGAACCTAAACGACCTTCATTTGCGAGGGCTCCAGGATAGTGAAGGAAAAATAAAATTATCTACCAATTCATGATTACGTTATAATATTCACCTTTTTACAATGGGTACTTTGCGGTTATTTCTATAGTGATATTGTACAGAAAGCATGCAGGATAATTCCCTAAGATAACACCATATCCATTTTGTACTAGTATTTTACACTTTACTTTTCTAATTTGGGTTGAAAAATAAAAATCTGACCGCTACCACGTTCACAAAGTATGGATTTCCTTTTTCAAATTATTGGATGTCCATGGAATCATCATTAAAACTAATCTAAATAGTGCGTCATCTAATGCAGTGATCGCTAAAAAAACTTCAGTTATACGGTAAGGATATTAATAGCTATGTTTGTGTATGATCATACCCAACCCGTATACAAGCAGAAGCAACAATAACGTACGAGGCCACTTATATAAAAAAAAAATTCATTGAAACTTAGTGCTTCTCCTTGAGTTATGCCTCCGGAACGAGTATCTACATGTATCTGTACTCATTTATTCACTAATTCGTCTCGGCGGGAATTCAGATATGGCCTGGACGTTCAAAAAAAAATCTATCGTTTCCTCTAGAAGTACATACTAATAAAGATTAGAAAACGCACGGAATATTGAATTTATAAGTATAAATCGCAATTTCAAAATTAACACCTCCAAATAAATTAAAAAAATGTAACCCAATGCTTGGCTAATGTGCAGGCTTCTAATGGGTGAAACGCGCCATTTTATAGAAAAACTTAACTTGCTAATAATCCTCACAAACGGGTCTGTCCCCTTTTCACTTATAATATAATATTTTTTTTTTTTAAATGTATCTATATAACTATCCTTTATATAGATCTATATAGATGGCTGTATATAATATAAAATATCTCCAAATACAAAAATTTCCTTTGTTTTTATATAGTATTAATTAATTGGATAAATAAGTGGCATTTATATAGGTCTATATATATGTCGCTCTACATAATTTCTGTACTTTACATCCGCAGATGAATACCATTTATAAGGTTAGGTGTATATATATATTTATATAATGTAAAAAATGCAAAAAAAAATCCTTTGTTTTTATATGGTGGTAATTAGTTGGATAAAACAAAAATACTTTTAAACCTTAAGATCCGCATCGGCAGAGTCCCAAACCATTTCAGCTTCTCCGAGACCATAATTACCCTGGCATGCTTTATCATTTTCTGTCGGTCTCCCAGGAAAATGTTTTGTTGGCGCCTGTATTTCTTCTTGGTTTAGCCCAGTCACATCGCAATCTTGGACATGTGCTAATCCCTTGACGGCAACATCCAAGGATTCCCTTATAGGTATTGCGTCCACCGCGGTGGCTGTAATATTTGCTGGTTACACCACGTCAAAACGAGCGTCCTCACTCTCCTCAGTTTTATTCCGTGCTTAACTTCCAGCACTTCACTTATTATATAAGTGCAAAAATTTCTCTTTTTGAATCCTTTTGATTTTTTTTTTAGTTTCCTTCCTTTTCGAGAAGCTTGCCAAAACCGACTATTTCGCGCGGAGTGGTATGGAACTACTGTCAGGAATTGAAATATAGTTAATAGTTGGGGTAAAAATTGTTATAAACTTACTTACCGAATTTATATCTTGTCGGATGTATATGGAAAATTTTTATTTCGTGATGCCCGATGCACGCTTTATGTAGGCAATTTGACAGACTGAGAAGATTGTATTCTTCTTCTTTTTATCGACCATCAGCATGGCACACCGAGCTCTCGATTGGGGTGCATTCTAATTTTCCGTTTGACGCAGCCGGCTCACACGCTGCAGTATTTCATGTAGCATATTGCTTGCAATACGCTACGACCATGTCAACGATGTCCACCGAGTGATCTGTCAGCTCTAACTGGCAGTCTGGACTTTACGTCCAAGCCAATCACCCAGCATACAACAATAACACGTTTTCTAAAAAATCAATTCCCCACAGAGTGTGATTATCCTGTGCCTTAGGAAGGATAATAAAATTAATGGGAAAAGTGCGTTCACCCAGAAAACTATTTATTCTCGTGGAAAGTACATTTTGTCGCTTAGAAGTGCCATCTGCAAGGGTAATATCTGCTAACATTTCCACAAATTCACAATTGAGACTTCTCAAATGCTTGTAAAGTGAAGTCCCAGCAATACTGGTCCGTGCAGCTGTATCAACATGAGCATGTCCTTCCAACCCATAGATGGTGATAGGAATTACTGGTGGATGTTGTCCCAAACAAATTACTGTATTGACAGAATACAAATGCACTTGGGTAGGATTTGCTCATTTTTTCTGCTTACAGGTAGGACAGTTGCTTCTAAAATGTCCCGGATTGCCGCATCCATAGCAAGAAACTGTCCTTCATTTGGATATGTTGGATACATTGTTATCTACCTCTGCGAGTGGTCCTCGCTCAGCTTTCCCTCCCTCTGTTGTATTCGGCTGTACGCGCTTACGACATTCTTCAATAGTATGGCCTCTGTAACCGCAATTTGTACAACGCAACTTTTTATTTTCTGACGTTTTCCTTACAGCTTCTTGTTGTCTGTCCCTACTTCTGTTTCAATGGTTTCTACCTGTCTAGATTTCTCCAGCAGCTCAAAAAAAGTAGAAAAAGTTCCTCGGGATACCTTATCTCTAATGGTCACTTTCAACAATCCATATGTGAGGTCCGGTTTCGCTGCCTCCGGTGACGATTTCGGGGAAGTTGTGATAGCAGAACATGTTTCTGGCAGATGAATTCATGGGTTGATGTACAACTTTTTTACCTTTGTGTAAAAAGTTCCATATTAATTTGATGCGGGGGCTTAGCCGGTGAATAACTGGTTCTGATAAGAGAAACAGCTTGTTCCCATGTCTTCAATTCTCCCTTAACACTTTGCCACCATGTTGCAGCTTCGCCCAATAAAAGAAGTGGTAGTCCTTTGATTCCATCTTCGTTTCAAATCTTCTCTATTTCCTTGTAAATAGACATACTTTGAAGAAATCCTTAAACTTCGTTGAAATCACGAGAGCCTCGGAATATCTCGCGGTGCAGTTACTGAAACTTCCAGGTCTTCCACTTATTGTGGTTGTACCTCCTGCTTCCCGCATGGATATAAGAAGTAGATCAAATTAATCCTGATCCTAATCGGTGCCACCTTAAAACTTAGGTTAGGTTCTATAGTAGAAGACTTTGGCGGATGACTGGTCTTCTTAACTTTAGCTTACAGTGACAAATGTAAAGCCTGAATGGACTAAAATAATGTCGAATAAATTTTTAATTTTTTTTTTTTTTTTTTTTTTTTTTTTTTATATAATCAAAGACAAGTGCAAGCCTTACAAGATGAAGCAATTATCGAATGATTTTATTGAAATCGACTGAAAATCAAGACTTTTGCAAAGCCTGAAAAGGGGAAAGCAATATTCAATGATTTTTCAGTTGAAAAGAATTATCTAGGTGGTGCCGTAGAAGACTGAAACAAAGCCAATAGCAAATTTCATTTCATTTATTCATTGATAGGTGGCATTGTACAAAAAGATACAAAATCTTATGTTAGTACAAGATTAATATGGAGGTACATTATCCAATAACTAATATTAAAAGTAAACTAGCCTAATAACAAATCAAATAATTAGAACTAAAACATACAAAGGGGAAAAAAAAAAAAAAAAAAAGAGATGAACCTTATACTTATTTCCAATGCAAGACCAATACTAAACTGACTTCAAGTGCTCGAAAACTTTGCACTTAAAATTACCAAACGTGCCCGACTCAAACAACAATCTCAAGTTTATTGGCAGAGAATTCCAAATATTAATGGACTGGATGAAGAACTGACGCCTAGATGTTAGACAATTATGCCTAGGTACTATTAAAGTAATAACTCGACTTGATCTCGCAATCTGAAGCATATCACATAGGTACCTGAGGTTCCGAGCCTTAAGAAACCTAGCCAATAATATAACAGCGCGATACCTGAAATAGATCGTAAGGCTGCAACCAAGGATGGAGTCAACGTAGGAAGAGACATGGTCAAAACGACGGAGACCAAAAACATATCTTATAGTAGCGTTGAATGCAGTATTTATCTTCCGAATAGATTCATAGTCAAGACAAGAAAATATTTCACACCCATAGGTAAAAAGAGGGACGAGAAGAGTCCTAACTAGCTTTAAACGGGTTTCCACTGGAGTAAAATTACTAGTCGCCCAAAGTGAACGTAGTCCAGCATATACTTTCCTAATTAGGGCATTAATATGATGGCCCCAGGAAAGAGTTCTATTGAAGATAATTCCCAGGTTAGAAGCGGAATCGACAACAGGAATTTGCGTTCCATTGATTACGACAGGTGAGAAATAAGAAGTGTCTAAAATTGTTTTATATATAATTAAGCATTTAGTCTTGGTAGGGTTCAAGTGTAGCATGTTGCCAATGGTCCACAAATATATTGAATGGAGATCCTCATTAATGCAAAAAACACCATCCTCAGCTAATCCAATTGGTCTTGAGATGTACAATTGAGCATCATCAGCATAAAGGTGCAGTTTGCTATACTTAACACAATGAAATAAATCGTTGATGAAAAGAGAAAACAACAGAGGTCCCAAGATAGATCCTTGCGGTACTCCTGAAGGTACCAGTTGAAAAGTGGAATATAAATTTTTAGAATACACAGATTGATACCGATCATTCAAGTAACTGCCGATAAGGTTTGCAGCCTGGGAAGAGAAATTAAATTGCGATATCAGTTTACTACATAGCTTGCTATGGTTCACCGAATCAAATGCCTTAGAGAAATCCAAAAGCACTAACATGGAGAACTCATCCCTATCAATAGCAATCCGTATGTCATTGGTTATTTTAAGAAGAGCAGTAATACAGCTGTGCTCAGCTCTAAACCCTGATTGTTCCTCATTTAGTAATTTATGATATGCAATGTATCTATTTATCTGGGCAGACATAATCTTTTCAATTACTTTAGATAAAAATGGTAAGATGCTTATAGGTCTGAAATCGGTATTTGATGAATTTTTCGGAACTGGTATAACCTTTGAAAACTTCCATTGTTTCGGAAATCGAGATGACGTAAAACACGTATTGCAAATGTGTGTAATAGGAGAGAGAATATAGGGCAGAAGCATTTTAACAAAAATGTACTTGTCGAACTGCTGAAAACTGTGGATTCGAGCCACTAGTTGGGTGTCAATTGTAGTGTGAAATACAATTTATTTCTGTTTCTCTACTAATTAGATTTAACTTTATGGGACAAAATATAGATGCGATTTCTTACTACAAATATCCTTTACCGTTTATATATTTGAAATATTTATAGTATCTCATCTGTGATGGAAGATGACCAAATTGAGCATTTTACGGGTCATTTAAAAAAATTTCAAATTTTCTTCATACACCAAACTCGATTAGTTTTCTGTAAGTGTTAGTTGGATTTCAACCATTCCTTTTTCACAATATAGCTAGGATATGTGGCATTACGGAGGGTGTAAACTTTTTCGTTCACCTTGGTAGTGGGGATAGAGATAAAATCGGGAAAATTTTCGGATTTTTTTAAGAATTATATTTTTCAAATAATTTTTTTAGTAATGAAATTTTCAAGGAGGGCTGAACAGGGTAGTCAGTTACAGCCCCTATTTATCCTAAAAATAAATCTTTTTACTAAATCTCGATGCGATTCTAATTACCGATTCGCCGGTGAGTTTTGTATGATATTATCTTTCATCGGCCATTACATTACATTCAGCGCCATCTTTTTTGTATATCCTGCAACAATTAAGCCACTTTTTTTCTCTTAACATTATCTCTAATCCACTAGCTTTTATCTAAAATAAACTACAAGACATTATTCAAAGCCGTTTAGCAATAACTAACCAAATAAGTTTGCATGGTTCGCTAAATTAGTTTCTAATTAGATTCGTCTCTTTTATATAGGGAATTTCACGTATATTTGAAATGTTTTAATTTTAACGGGACTTACAGAAATCCTGTAAGTCCTGTTATAAATTTAAAAGTAATATACTACTGTCCCTAATTTATTGTATTTTTTTTAACGCTATCCGACTAACACTTTAAAATATTGTCATACATAGATTTCATATGTAATTTAATTTGCATGCTCATATTAAGGAATTAATTAAAAATCACAGTATTTTTTAATTAATATGCTAATTTTTTTAGCTTAATTCTTATTACGATTTTTCTCTGATTTTTTGAGCATATTTTCAAACTCCTCCGACATACGTGACAGAATCTGAATATTTGGCGACCGAAATCAGCGTCCTGAAAATTGATTTGGAAATTTCGTTATACGAAATAACAATTATTTCAATTTTTAATTTTTTTCTACAATTGTGATCATAAAAGGATTGTCTATACCGAATTTCAGCATTCTCAGATTTTATTTTCCTATTTAAAAAAATTAAAATGTCCTGGAAATGTAAGGTCCATTAGACCACCATTAGACGTAAAAACTGTTAAGAAACAGAACAACCCGCAGCCAACCTAAATACAAGGTTTGAGGAAGAAGTGA
Organism: Dioctria rufipes; assembly: GCA_963924295.1. NCBI lineage: Eukaryota > Metazoa > Arthropoda > Insecta > Diptera > Asilidae > Dioctria > Dioctria rufipes. The sequence goes on from OZ002742.1 coordinate 134,491,363, forward strand.
ACTTGCCAGGAAATAGAGCCGCCAGCAGCCTTTCAAAATAGAAGGATTAAGAAGAAGTGAGTTTAGGAATAAAGCAGCCTACAGCATACAAAAATACAGTAAGCACATTATATACATAGTTACCTTCTCTTTATTTTTTTTTTTATTATATAATATATAATTCTATAAGAGTGTTAAGATGCGCTAAATTTTCCGAATTTCATATTACCAAAAGAATTTTCGTTTATGTAAGTAATTGTAATTAATTTTTTGTGATGTTACGGAATCAGTGATTTTTTTTACCCCAATATAGAGTTTCTGAATTTTATTCTATAGTTACCTAAAAATTAAAAGTTTCATTTTCTGAATATTATTTTGTTGACTGTATGTGAATAAAATGCAATAGTTCTTTTAACTAAATTTTGAGCTTCTAGATGCAATTTCATGAGTGAAATTATAAAACTATTTTATTTTTTCGGTATAGCGCATGTCTAGATTAGAAGGCGCAGATGCCCCTAGACCCAAAAATAGGGAAGTAAGTTTTCTGTTAGGTGATATTGAACCCCTTGGAGAAACAGTACTGCGATCAGGTCATAGAATAGCAAAACCTCCTACTCCCACTACGAGTTCTGCCGAAACCTTCATAAATTCAGTCCATTCAACCACGGCTACTGATCTACTGCTTAAAACCGCCGAAGAAACGGACAATCAGATTAGGGCATTCTGTGAAAAAATTGCGAAAGGAACCACCTTAGTTAAGCAGTTGGTTCAGAAAAATGAAGATCTTTTCACTGACTTAGAACACTTTCAAGTAACTTCCCCACCTTCCGAAATAACACAAACTCCAACTCTTTCTGGAACTATGTCTAACCCCGATAACAGCACCAGTCTTAGCAAGACTTTTCACTGCAAACCAACGTCCACCATAATAGATACCATAAACAAAATAGTGCCAATATTTTCCGGTGAGCCATCTTCAACAGCAGAATCTGATTTAATGTGTTTTTGAATATTTCACAGGAGTATTGCAATTCTTTGGATGAAGAAGAGAAGGCAATTTTGTTATCTTTTCTCCCCAAACTAAAATTGCGCAAAATTCCTTATGAGATTTGCAAGAATACCAGTTTTAAAACATGGGAGGAATTGCAGGAGACCGTAAAGGCCTATTACTTTCCCTGTAAAAATTTAGCAGATCTTACCCATGACATGCAAAACTGTAGACAACTCAATGGAGAAACTGTGAGACAGTTTGGTCAACGAGTAAAACAACGTCTAGAAGAATGCGAGCTGAACTTGAGACAAAAATGCAAAACAGATCCAGAACCAATGATAAAAGAATATCAAAATATGGCCACACAAATTTTTATGAAAGGACTTTCAAGTATGACACTCAAGCAATATGCCTGCATGTCAGATAGTTCAAACTTTACAGATTTAATAAAAAAGGTTTGCTTTATGGAAGACACGGAAAATCAAATTTACGGTGGTGTAAACTCCAATAACTTCTCTTTTGGTGGTGTAAACTCCAATAACTTCCCTTTTGGTGGTGTAAATAACCTCCCTGGCCAAAGTGAAATAAATAGGAATGGGCTAAATAGCCGTAGACTTTTTTCACACTTTTCAGAACGTCCAAGTGTACCCATATATCCACAAAATTATCAATACCAAGAACAAAATCACCCGCCCCGAACACGATATGAAAGTTTCCAGTATCCCAGACGTACCGCATATGGTGCTCCTCCACGAAACTCAGCCCCCATTACCTGCTTTAAGAGTGGACAACCAAATCATTTGAGTAGAGACTGCAGAGCCTCCGATAACTCGAACTATTGTCAAAGGTGTAAGACTTCGGGTCACGATGCAAGAAGCTGTAGACGAGTAAGTGATCGACCCTCGGAAGTAAGACAGGTAATGGTCACTTGCGATTTCTGCGAAAGGCATGGCCATACAGTATTTAATTGCGCTACGAAAAGACGATGGGAAGAAAAACAAGAAAACTCGGGAAACTTGACGGCGCCGATTGGATCCCACCCCGATCGGCAATAACTTTCTTAGACATAAACAAGAGCCTTAACGAAGTAAGAAATTTTGAATCGCAAACTCCTCATGACTCTGTAGTTAAGTTGCCGTTAGATGTAAGTAAAAAGCGTGAAACGAAATTTTTGATAGATACTGGCTCCCAGATAACTCTTATTAAGGAAAACGTACTGAAGACGGGAACCAAAGTAAATAAGAATGAACAAATTCGAGTAAATTCAGTACATGGCAAAGAAAATACTTTATGGACTTATACAGGAACTTTTGTGTTGAAATCGGAGTTACCCTGTAAATTAAATGTAGTAAGTACGGGTACTAACATTCCGGAAGCTGGATTGTTAGGAAATGACTTTCTCCAAGAAAATTGCAATGTTGAAGGTCATAGAAAACGACTCCTTTTTCCTCGCACGGAAATCAATAAAGTAGAATTCGAAGTGCCATTTGAAGAAACTGCTATGCATTCAGAAGAAAGTTCAAGTGCCAAGGATAGTCCAAAGTTGGATTGTGGGAAGGAGACTCAGAGAGCAACTCGCAATCTCGACAAGCCAAGCCATGCTGAACAAAAGTCTGCCCGCATTATACTAGCTGATCAAATAAAAGACTCGCAGCCCTGAACAATTTACTAATGTTCAGTGCCATAAGGAAAATGAATTGACCTCGAGAGAAGTTCATATCCCTGCTCGATCAGAAGTTTTGGCCAAGACAGTTTGTTCAAATGAAGGAGATTTGATTTGTTTAGCCGAAGAGCTAAGCCCAGGAGTGTTCATTTCAAATTGTATAGTGCATCCAAAGGGCCAACACCTTGTGATAAGTATAGTAAACATCAACGAAATGGCGGTTATACTGAAAAATATTAATCCCAAGATTGAGAAACTGGAAGATTATGATATAGTAAGACTTAGTGAAGGAAAAGTTGAGAAACTAAAGAAGAAAATGGTGAATGAAAGTAAGGAAATAAACGCAGTGGAGACAGCAACTGTAGTAAGGAAGAATAGTACTTGCCAAAGAATTTATCGCGACATTAACCGATTGCAAAAACTACATGAAGAAATAAGCCTAGATGAAGAATTAAACTATGAGAACAGGGGTAGAATATGGGAAAATTATGAGGATATATTTCATTTGAAAGATGATCTTTTGACGTACACTCCAGTACTAAAACATAAAATACAGATAAAAGAAAACCAGGCACCAATTAACCAGAAGAACTACAGATTACCACAGAGTCAAAAGGAGATAATAAATGAACAAGTTCAGGAAATGCTCAAAAATGATATCATAACTTCTAGTAAAAGCCCATGGAACTCCCCATTACTGGTAGTACCAAAAAAGCCTGGCTCGGATGGTACCAAACGATGGAGAATTGTCGTCGACTTCCGCAAGTTAAATGAAGTTACTGTCAAGGACGCTTTCCCGTTACCGAGAATAGAAGAAATTTTAGATCAGTTGGGTCACGCAAGATACTTCACAACTTTAGATTTGGCAAGTGGTTATCATCAAATACAAGTAGATAAACGAGACAGAGAAAAAACTGCCTTCAGCACTAATTATGGACATTATGAGTTTAAACGGATGCCTTTTGGACTCACCGGAGCACCAGCAACGTTTCAACGCATAATGAACCATATCTTGACGGTTTTGCAGGGATTTAAATGTTTCGTTTATTTAGATGACATTGTCATCTATGGAAAAAGTCTGAATGATCACAACGCCAAACTGTTGGAAGTATTCCAGAGGCTAAGGGAAATTAACCTAAAATTACAACCGGAAAAGTGTCAGTTCTTACGTCGTGAAGTTGTCTATTTAGGACACAAATGTGGTGAGGAAGGTGCCTTGCCACACCCTGCGAAAACTTTAAGTGTCCAAAATTTTCCAACTCCCAAAACAGTTAAACAAGTGCAATTTTTCTTGGGATTGGCAAATTATTAAAGGAAGTTCATTCGCGATTTTTCTAAAATAGCAACCCTAATAAACAAACTACTAAGGAAAAATGTAAAATTCAAATGGTCCGAGGAATGCCAAAATTCTTTTTGTGCAGTAAAACATGCTTTAGTTATACCTCCGCTTTTGTTATACCCTGATTTCGCTAAGCCGTTCATATTAACTACCGACGCCAGTAATGATGCTTTGGGAGCTGTGCTCTCTCAGGGAGAAGTAGGCAAAGATCAACCCATAGCATACGCAAGTCGAAGCCTGAACCAGGCAGAAAAAAATTATAGTACAACAGAAAAAGAGCTCTTGGCCATTGTGTGGGCGGTCAAAAACTTTCGATGCTACTTGTTGGGAAGAAAATTTATTTATACGGATCATAAGCCTTTAAAAGGAATATTCAAAGTAAAAGATACCACTTCGCGTCTAGCTCGGTTTCATGTGAAATTGTCAGACCATGATTTCGATATTGAAAATAAGCTCGGCAAATATAATACAAATGCAAATGCGCTGACCAGAATTTCACCTCTTAGCGCAGAATAAGCAAGTTTCGCGACTCAAGATCAGGAAAACAGCAAAAGCAACTGCTTGGTGGTTACACGATCTCAAGCCAAACAGGGCCCATCTAACTTGCCTTTAATATCAGAGGAGCCCCGTATGCAGGACATACCATTAAATCACACAACCACGGTGCTTTCTGCTATGGAAGTACATACACATACAGGAGACAACCCCTCAGTTCAGACGAAGAAGCTGATGATACAACAAATGAGGAAGAAATTAGCACAAAAGGCAAAATCCGAATCTTGAAAGATAGGAACGAAATTGAGACCACCTCTGGGCGGTCACCAAGGCGTGTGGAAAACATTTTATAAAATACGCAGAGAATTTAAATGGAAAGGTATGTTATCGGATATAAATAAATACATAAAAAACTGTATTAAATGTCAACGTTATAAAGCTAGCCGTAAAAATAAAATGCCCATGGTGATAACAGAGACCGCTCGCGAAACTTTCGAGAAAGTTTATTTGGACCTTGTAGGACCTTTAGAAGAAACGAGTGAAGGTAATAAGTATATCTTAACTTTCGAGAATGGTTTGACGAGGTTCATGGACTGTGTCGCTATACCAGATGCAGAAGCGTCAACAGTAGCGAAGGCATTTTTTTAATGAAATTATAACGCGCTATAGAATCCCAAAAGTACTGGTTACAGATCAAGGGACAAACTTTACAAGCGATTTGAGTATGTAAAATGCTTAAGGTCAAGAAAATACAGACTACCGCGTACCATCCGCAAAGCAAAGGAGCTTTGGAGCGCTCTCATAGGCCTTTGGTCGAGTATCTGAAAATCTTCGTTGAGTCTAACCCCCGTACATGGGATGAACATCTTAGGGCAGCAATGTTCGTACGAAATAACAGCAAACATAGAGGAACTAAGCTAACGCCTATGGAATGTTTGTTCGGTTTCACTGCGGAAATTCCTAACAATTTGCAACGAGATTCTGAACCAGTATACAACTTTGAAGACTATTACTTTAAATTAGGAAGTATGTACAACAAGCATATGCAATTGCGCGTAATAATTTACTACAAAGTAAAGAGTACTCCAAAACTCAATATGACAAAACGGCTCGGCCTTTAATTTTCGATATTGGCGACCAACCTTCGTCGTTTCAAGCTTCGCAAATGGACAAACAATAAATTCAAGGTTGTTAAGGATATACCCTATGAGTTTCGAGAACAACCTCGCTTTATAGATTTCCACAAAGAACAGACAATTAAGGCACTTGGAGTGCATTGGAACCCTATAACCGATAATTTCAAAATACACGTTTCAATAAGCATGTACGACAACCCCACAACAAAGCGGAATGTAGCATCCGAGGCGGCGAAAATCTTTGATCCTGTTGGATTACTATCGCCGGTAGTAATGTCTATCAAAATTCTTCTACAGAATATTTGGCTAGAGAGCTCGTCCTGGGATTAACCATTATCAAGTACATTATTAACTAGATGGTTACAAATAAAGTCTGAAGTCCCAAAATTAGAAGAAATTGAGATTCCACGATGGATTGGGTTCACAGGAAGAGACACTAGCTGTGAGCTTCACGGGTTTTCAGATGCATCAGAAAAGGGCTACAGTGCAGTAATATATCTGCGAATTACACGAAAATCGCATGTTCAGACAAACTTAATAACCGCCAAAACTAAGGTAGCCCCACTGAAAACAAAGCTGACAATTCCAAGATTAGAATTATGTGGAGCAACACTACTCGCTAGACTGATAAACGAAACTAGAAAAAGTCTAGAAATCGATTAAAGTGCTATGCCTGGACAGATTCAATGATAGTTCTGTCATGGATATAAGAAGATGCGCATAAGTGGCAAACATTTGTGGGGAATCGAGTTGCACAAATACATGGACTATCAGACAGAAATACATGGTTTTACGTGCGATCATCCGAGAACCCTGCCGACATCGCCTCTAGAGGAATAAAGATCATACTCTTTGGTGACATGGACCTTCTTGGCATAGCTCCAAGGAAATATCGTTTCCATCAAACCCAAAGGAGACAACTGACCTAGAGAAGAAAGTGTTGACGGCTCATTCTTGTTATGATTCCAAAACCGAACACGAGAAAGATGATCTTCAAGAACTAAACTTGTATCAAGAGTTGCTCGAAAGATTTTCAACATTAGGAAAATTACAAAGAGTAACAGCATATATTAAAAGGTTTGTGCAAAATATGAAGGTTAGCAAGGCGAACCGTACATTTGGGTACTTGACAATAAATGAAATCGAAGAAGCACTAGTACCACTAGTGAAGACTACCCAACAGCAAGTCTTTAAGGATGAAATAGGCCAGTGTTCAATAGAACAACCACTAAATAAGAAGAGCAGATTACTTCCTCTATCACCGTTTATAGACTCTAAGGGGATATTACGAGTAGGCGAGAGATTACATCAAGCAGAACTATCATACGATCGCAAGCATCCTATTATACTGCCCTACAAAAGCTGGCTGACAACACTAGTGATGGACAAAATGCATAAACTTACCTTACATGGAGGAAACACCTTGACTTTGGAAGTCATAAGACAGCAATTCTGGATATTAAATGGCCTGAAAGCAGTTAAAGGGTTCATACAGCAATGCATAAGCTGTCATAGAAACAAAGCTCAAATGACCGAACAAATGATGGGAATGTTACCTAAGGCAAGAGTAATCTCTACTCGACCCTTCAGCCAGTCGGGGGTAGATTATGCTGGACCATTCGAACTTTTACTGGCCAGAGGAAGAGAAATCAAATCGCACAAGGGCTATGTGGCAATATTCGTCTGTTTAACGACAAAAGCGATTCACTTGGAGGTAGTAACCGAGCTCACATCTCAAGCATTTATAGCTGCCTTCAAACGATTTGTCGCGAGAAGAGGACACATCGCTCATATTTACAGCGATAATGCAACTAATTTCGTTGGCGCTAATAACATACTTAGCAAAATACACACACAAAAGTCGTATAAAGATGACGTGCAGAATTCACTACAAGAAATCGGCATACAATGGCACTTCATTCCTCCAGCCTCTCCTCATTTTGGTGGCTTATGGGAAGCGGGTGTCAAAGCTATGAAACATCATATGCGCCGTGTAGTCGGTGATAGCAGACTGACATATGAGGAAATATGTACAATCATGACGCAAATTGAAGCATGCTTAAATTCGCGACCGCTGTGCCCAATATCTGAAGTTCCTGAAAGCTTGGAAGTGCTTACTCCAGGTCACTTCTTGACTGGCTCTTCATTATTTGCCGTACCTGAAAGAAATCATCTTGAAAATAATCCAAATGCTCTTGATAAGTGGCAAAGGGTAGGACGGATGCATCAGGATTTCTGGAGAAAGTGGTCATCCGAATACCTGTCAAGGCTACAGCAACGTCCTAAATGGACTCAACGACAACCGAATCTACGAATTGGAAATCTGGTACTAATTAAGGACGAACAGCTTCCACCAACAAAATGGGCGCTTGGTCGAGTGATAGAAACGCACCCTGGACTCGATGAGCTAACTAGAGTAGTAACACTACAAACAAATGGATCAAGGATCAAACGACCAGTCACTAAAGTGTCGCTGCTTCCTATAATCGACAATCACATGAATGAATCGGTTGATCCAAAGAAACAAAGAAACTCCAGCATCAAACAAATGAAGAAACTACTACGATAGAGACGGCTCCAAATTCTGTCTCCGAGAGCAAAATAATTAATTCGCATTGCATTCAAAGCTCGAACAAAAGGCGGAGGTGCTCAAGCTCACCACATGAAAATAGAAATGTTAAACGCACCCGACAGCCAAATACAATTCCACCTCATAACTCAAGCTCATTGAGTAAATCATGGCTAACTTTCATGATATTGGCATTGCTCACTATATTAGTTATAGGGCAGCAACCTGATAAACCATATAGTATAACCAGGTTTACAGAACAAGAAGGAATATATTTTGAAGACATATCAGAGATCCAGCTATATTCAAGCGAATGAAATCTTATCATTTACTATGACTTGTCATCATATTGGAAGGAGTTCACAGGAATAAGAAAATCAGTGCAAAGGCTTACAGAAATCTGCCAACAAAACACCCATCTAACAATACCAAAAGAACTATGTAACGCAACAATTTTACAGTTACAACATCAGTATAGTGAATCCTATCAAATTAATAGTATATTACAACAACAAAATGAAAATGAAAGATTTAGAATCAAACGAGCTTCCCTTGAAATAGTGGGCTCAATCGCAAACAGTTTATTTGGTATTCTTGATCAAGGTTTTGCAGAAAGATACGAAGAGCAAATTCAGAACATCAAGGAAAACGAAGATCTATTGAAGAACTACTAATGAATCAAACATCCATTGCTGAACACACAATTAATGTCATAAAGAAGAATAGTGAGACGTTAAATCATCAAATCACTATCTTGGAACATCATATAGAGATAATTGCAAATGGACTTAATAAAGCTGACGAAGTCTTAAAAACTACGCAAGCCTTTACGTCGGCAGTATTACTAGTAACCGTAAATGTGATAAACTTTCAACATATGCAAAAGAGCTTACTAGCTGTAGTAACCGACACAAAACACGGAAGGCTCAACACACTACTGCTCACACCCATTCACCTTCGTGAACAACTAAGCATAATTAAAGAGCACCTACCAAAACATCTTAGAGTACCAGGAGATGAAACTTCTAAATCATTACTGCCAATATATAATTCAATGCATGTTAAGATGCGCATCACGCAAAGGAATGTATTTTTGACGTTCGAATTCCATTGCTCAATGCAGAAATATATCGGCTATTCAAACTTACGCCTATACCTGTGAAACATGCAGATCAGTTCATCCACATTCAACCCTCAACACAATACCTGGCTGTAAACCTCCAAAAGGACCGCTTTACACCATTAGAAGAGGAAGATATCAAGGAATGCATACAATTATTAGAGGCCCAATTAATTTGCAATCTAAAACAGCCTATATACAGTGCGCAATCGAATCAAAGCAGATGTGAGATAGAAATGCTTAACCACCAGGGAAAATTGTCATCCTTCTGTCAATTACGAAGTATACCATTGAAGACAAGTAAAAAATCTAGAATTGGTTTAAGACCAATTCTTATGATATCCTAGATGAATGCCCGTATTAAATTTCGTATGGTCACCGATCTATGCAAGTAATGATTTTGAAGTTGTTTTTCGCATATATTTCTAGAACAGTTTGTCGCACAGAAAAAATGGTAATAACCAATTTTATAGGAATTCGTATTCTGCAGAAGTTTTTAGTACAATAAAAATGTCTTGGACTGATCGTTTTCAAAGTATACGTAAAAAACCGAAATTTTTATATGGCAACACCAAGAAGGAGTTGCCCAATTTAGTCCATTTTTGACATTTTATTTGCTAATGTAGTAAAAACATCATGTACGAAATTTCAGCTCTCTATGTCGATGCGTTCTCAGGCAGTGTCCAAATATATAGCTGAAAACGAAATATTTATATGGCAACCCCACGAAGGAGTTGCCCGATTTGTCTCATTTTCGAACTTAATTTTACTTTTTTTTTTAAAGTCCGTGTACAAAATTTCAGCTCTTTAAGTATACGCGTTCTCGAGTTATCGTGCGCACAGACGGACGGACGGACATGCAAAAATCGAAATAACTTTTAATATTATGAATGGGTGCTCTACCATTATTATTTCGAGGTGTTACAAACGGAATGACAAACTTAGTATACCCCTATGATTTCATCTAGGGTATAAAAATGTGGTATAAGCTACATACACCAAGTACCTGGATCTATATAATGGATGTAGTAACTCATTTCGACATCATATGTAGAACAAAGATCCACCCTATAATACTTGAAGAAAGTGGGATTATACAAATACAGCCTACCTGTATGATAAAGCATCCAACATTATTCATAAGTGCAAATAATCAACAACCAGGAACCTTGAACTCCTCATTTATACCGGAGCAAGAAATTATCTCTACTCACATTGGCGAATATTTAGCAAGTCAAAACACTACCAATGCTTCCATTCCCTTGCTAATTAAAGAGATCAAGGCTGATGATATTGAAGAGCTCCATAAGGCAATTAAAACCCAACAACAATATATCGCGGGAATTCCTCACCTTCACCGTTACCACATACATCATTATGTTGGATTCTATTCACTGGCAGCTATCATAATCATCAGTTTGGCGTCCTATTTCTTGTGGAAAAAGCGACGAAACAACATGATGCCACAACTAAACCTACCTCAACCAACCCCAAGACGAGCAGGGCCCAGGTCACAAGAGCAACTCGGTATCATCTTGGAGGTACCCCGATTTGATAATGCGAGGCGGGAGAATGTAGAGATACAAAATCCATAGTTAGCCATAAGTTATTACAGAACAAACTCAATAAGTCAACGACCGTAATTTCATTTTTTAATATGCATTTCTACCTTCACTTAGCTATGCAATTCTTACATTCACCAAAGTTCTATGTCAGCAATTACATAGAAGTACAAGTGAAATTACGGTCGGTGACATTGCCCAAGAAGTAAATTTATGCTGATCGTGTGAATTGTGTCTCATTGACATAAATTTTTGTTATTTTATTTTTTATTGTCATCATATGTATATAGAATTTGTAGTGTATAAATAAGCGGATCGAATAATAAAATTGGAATTGATTATCAGATAGCAAGTGATCAAGTTTAATTTAATCCAGCAGTTCACAGTACAACCCGGTTAAAAAAGTAAAGTTTTCTCCTGAATAGTTAGGACCGTACAATGTAATTGAAGTACCTTCGGAAGTAAATACGGTGATACGAATTAAAACCGGTAAACGGCGTGTACATAATAATAGATAAAAACTTTGGAAATAAGTAAAACAAACAAATATTTTTCAATTAATGTACTAAATACGTACGTGTATGCAAACCTTTCCCTTCCCAAATTAAATTTCGAGGACTCCTCACTCAGGCTATCTATCTTTAACGACGCAACCAAACTAAGAAATCTAACCATAACCTCATCACACCCCAACTTTCAAGTAGTACTTAAAAAAGCTGCTCTAAATTTCAAAGAATTAGACAATGAAATAAGGCATGCAAAACACGAAAAGGTACAGTCTGCTCACAAAATGTTTACATATACTAACACCGGGCTTCTCTCATTAGTAACTGCCTTTCTAATAGTCGTAGGAATTTATTTATATTGGAAAGGAAAAGCATCCTCAAAAATATCAAAATCACGTTGTACGATAAATATATCCTCTCCAATAATAACAGCATCCACCCTCACTGCTATCCCACGCGAGGTTGCCACCATTTCTTCAATGGAAACACCCAGAACGCATCCAACAACGGAAAAAGTTTATGAATTACCTATAGAACTTGCACCAGCACCACCAACTTTTAAAAACAAATATCGGAAATCGTTCCGCATTCCCTCACACACAGTCTCAAATTATTAGATTATGTACATTATCATAAAAAAAAAAAAAAATAAGTAAAAAGAATCTCTATAGGAACTAGATTTAGCATTTAAAAATTCTGTAACACATTTTTGGAAATGTTAATGTATTAGAATAACTAAGTTAAAAATGAAAAAATTAATTTTGTTGCAGAAAAAAAATTGTAACAATTAGTTTTAATTATTATTAGGAATTTTTCTTTTTTTTTGTTATTATTATTCCGCTGAATATGTATAATTAGGTACATTAATATAAAATATATAGTTTCTCCTAAGTTAATCAATATACCTGTATTTGTTAATAAGTCAGATGATCAAGCTACTCGTAAACTTCTGTGCCAGCAGCATTACATTTTTTTTCTTTTTTTCTTATGTTCCATTACTACTAGTTTAATTCCTTCTCTCGACGAAAAATGATACTAATCCTTAGTATCATTTTTCTTTTACATGGGGGGAAGGAATGTTGTATAATTATTTCCTCATTTAGCGAAGATTAATTACAAAACGTTTTACTAAATGTTTTCATGTTATAAATTAACTCATATGTAAGTTTCTTTGCAATCGTAACAATTGCAAAGATAAATAAAAAAATTGCTCAAGATAGATAAAGTAATAAGTTAAACGGATTTATTACAGAAAACAAGAAAGATAAATGAATTATAACGTGAATTGTTGTTATTTTAAATAAATAAATTCAAAAGTGAATTTCCAATCGTAGTTAAAGCCCACACATCCCTTTTCTCGCGGTGTACAAAATCAAACACCACATACGAAACCCTGATTGCTCGAACCCAACTTGTTCTTGACCAGTTTTATTCATAAGTCTTTCTTCCTTTCTTTTCATTATATTCATATGTTTTTTTTTTCTTTTATAGTGTATTTTCCTCTCAATAACGAAGAAATGAAGAGATAGCACTTTATGATTTTTTTAATTTGGGCTTTACCCTATAAGAAACTAGCTTAGGGTGAAAAATTGCTACTAAGAATTGAGCTGGTAGACGATCTTCTGCTCAAGCTGAATAGTGGAGTTCCTATCGGTGGTAATGATATACGAGGAGGAGCTGCCAATGCACAAGAAGGTTCAGTCGTTGACGACATATAAGGACCAGCTTTCGGAGAAATAGTGATGTGATGGTAATAATAATGTAAGATCTAGTTTTAATAACGTTTCTGTCGAAGCTTTGTTTGAGGTTTCCTTTATGTTGCCAAAATCATGATTTACGTGAACATTTCCTTTGTTAACTTATGATTCGTTAGCTCAATAACCTCAATGGCAGTGAGAAACTTCTGTATTGGCATTTATTATTGTATTGTAGTTGATATATCAGCATTGCGAATATCTCCAAAATTCATTTTCAGCCACGTTTTTCACAATTTCACTGATATCAACTGCTTTTGAATTATAAGGGTAAAACCTTCTCGAATGTTGTTATTCCAACCACGTTTTAATGGTTTAAAGGCACTAACGTCAGCTGACTACATCATACTAGTCATGTTTGGTGGCAATGCATATAAAATTATATATTTTTCATTGTAACTTTCACTCAGCTCCAATGTAGGGCGACTTGTATTCGCCAACAAACAGGATGACTGGTTTGGTAACTTTTTGCCATTCAAGACACCCCTTAACGCTAATAACCATATATTTGAAAAAGATATCACTTCCTATTCATCCGTTTTCTCTATTCGCTGGCATGGTATTTAGGATATACTTTGGTGGCGTAAATATAAAAAAACTACTTTTCGGGGTATCTTTCTGCCGTCTGCGGTGAATACAATTAAAACTGTCTGTTACTTTTTCGATTCCGAACTGAATTTTATAAACGTTTTCATATCCACGCGATGTAATTATTTTACTGGACTTTGGACCAAGAAAAAACTCTTATCCGCATTCAGTATTCGGGCAGTCATTTAATATGCCTTCCTGTCCGATACTTTTTAAATATTGGCCAAGTTCTCTAAATCATTTCAAATTAAGCTCTTCAGTAATCATTGCTTCTGTTGGTCTTGCAGCCAATGATTGGTTTCGGTTAAAGAAGAAATCAGCCATTATCTTTTTGACAACCTTCTTTAAATGTAGTAGTAGTTTTTAATAATATGTTGCACAGTATTGAGTAAGTCATCTTGGTTAAGTGGAAATCTACACTTACCAATAACACTTGATATTCTTTAGCAGATATCCTAATGCTCAATTTATTTTTTCTGATATCTACGTAGTACATGGTTATGAACTATATCAACGAACAGTCGATCGATCGAATTCAAGTATATTTATATTTATCCAAATTTGCCTATAATATTCAAACGGAGGCGCAAGCATAATTTTATAAAAGTTGGTTTAGTGAGCATATTATAAGTTAGCACAAAAAATATTTGTTTGTTTGTTTTCCTGTTATCTATGATTCAATACTTAGTAACCCTAATAATATCAAAATTGTAGATTTAGAAACTTAGAAGATTAGCGGTAATCCTTGAAAGTAGTCTTTCAAGCTACCCCATTAAAAAATTAAAGAAAAAAAACCTTTGACTGTCGAAATATGTGCGCGTCCCAAAGACCTAACATTCTGCCATTCGAGAAAAACTTCTGTGACAGAAAGACATATGGACGCACGAGCGATATATATATATGTATATATTTTCGTGCGGAACCCTAGAAACATGTTAACTCTTTTTGTCTTATGAAAAATATATTTGACAATTTATTAAAGATTAAGCAAGAAACAATATCTTTTGGTGTACATTTTCAGTGTGCGTCCAGACAGCCTGTCCGAAAACTAAACAACATTGATTTTTTCTTTGTTTTATTTACTGGATACCCAAAAATTTCATGAATAGAATGCAAAATATTTAAAATTTCTATTAAATACTATATAAAATACAATCTTTAATCAAAATAAAAACATAATAATTAATGCAATACATAATAATTTTAACTCACTTTCCTTTATGTCTAATGCACTATTTTGAACCTACATAAAACACATGTCAAGCTCACTGACGCGACCGATTGACACGCATTTTCTCAAAAAGAACATGCGACTTACCTAAATTTTGGATGTGCATCTAAAACGATCAAATAAATAATATTCTAACGAAACTCAAGAGCTTATGTGTATATTTTTCTTATTTTTATATCCTAGATGAAAGTTTATCATACCGTTTGTAGTGCACGCGTTCACTTTAGAGTGCTGAAATTTTGCACACGGGCTTTTTTAAAAAACAAAAGGTAAATTTAAGTTCGAAAAAGGGGCAAATCGGGTAACTCTCTCGTAGGGTTGCCATACAAAAATTTCATTTTTCACTATATATGTACATATGTATTTAGGCATTGCCTGAGAGTGAGACCGCGTTGACATAGAGAGCTGAAAATTTGTACACAGCGTTTCAACGATGAAATAAACATAAATGAAATATTAATAAAATTAAAAGGATTCTTGGATGTGGATTAGTTGAGAATGAAATCTTTAACTAAAAATTCGATATATTTTTGAAATCAAGAGCTTCGTCTCAAAATAGTAATTGGAATTTGTGAAGAAAAATATCCATGTTTATGGAAATGTGCAGCATATTTAACAATCTTTTTCGATTCGCTTACCTCTGCGAAACAAAGTTTTCTACCATGAATGCATTTAAAAAAGAAAAATAGTTAATATGTATTTACAATAATATTGTTCGCATTAATATTACGAAAACAAAGCAACATATTGTTTTATTTATAAACTAATTAGCTTGTGAGAAGAAATTTTCATTTCATTTCATTTATTATAGATATAACTGAAGCACAAGTGAGTTATAAATACTCTTAAGTATGTGGCTACTCTAACTAATTAGACAGAATAAAAAAAATTAAGTTTCTTACATTCTAAGCGAGAGTATTATTTTCTCTTAATAAAATAACTTGATTTTGAATATACATTAGTATTGTTTTAAATTAAACTTATTTTTGGCTTTAAATTACTAATTTTCTTATTATCATTTTGGTAGACCGCTGCCTATAATTTATATTTTATTTTTTGACTATCAGAACCAGCTTAACACAAGCTGGCTGCATGGACACGTTTAATAAATAAACGGTCAACAATACATGCGTTTCATCTCTTAGTCGGTGTTAGTATTAGTATGTTACACTAAACATAAACCAAACACCAGATGAAATTACATGCATAAAACATAAAAAAAAATTGATTAAATATTATATAGACGTTTTTTTAAAACATGCTTAGAAACGCTCAGCCGTATTATTAACAGTAATACACACGCGATTGACAGGTTCATACTTGCTAAAGTTAGACTACTATCACGGAAAGAGATTTTGTTAAGTAAAAATGGAGAATCAATATTTCCGTTTAAGAGTTGATGCACAAACGCTACATCGGCAACCATACGACGTTTCTCAAATTCAATCTTTGGTCACATTTGACACCCAAGTCACAGACAGAACTAACACGGCGAATCGAGGAATTCGAGAATTCATAATCATAAGTGATTGGTTTCTGATTCCCGTGGAAAGTCATAACCTCACATTTGTCAATATTGAGTACCTAATTTTTGCTTTTGCACCAGTCGTACAATTTGTGGAGGTCACCCTGTACATGTTCACAATCGTTAAAAGACTTAATCTGAGCGAAAAGTTTAATATCGTCAGCATAAATCAAGACTTTGCAGTGCTTCACAACAGATACAATGTCGTCCATAGATAGAATAAAGAGCAACGGGTCCAGGTTACTCCCTTGAGGTACGCCGGACGAAGCTTTCAAGACTCTAGAGATGGCGGAAATAGATTTGGTATGTTCTGTTATCTAAATATCACTCCGTCCATTTTAGGAATATTAGAGAAAACCCATACTTTTCCATTTTAAACAATATCACGGCGTGAGATAACTTGCCGAAAGCTTTACTAAAGTCAGTATAAATACAGTCTGTCTGGAAGCCTTTTGCAAACCCGCCATTAGTATCCGAGATGCATTCTAATAAGTTAGTGGTAGTAGACCTGCCCGAAATAAACCCATGTTAATTTGAAGAAAGCAATTTCTTACAGGAAAATGAAAGCTGAGAGTAAATGATTGATTCAAATAATTTTGGCATGCAAGATAATTTCGCAATAGGCCTATAGTTAGAAATATCATTTTTACTACCTGTTTTGTGGATAGGTATGATGAAAGAATTTTTCCACAGCGACGAAAAACAACCACTATCGAGCGATTTTTGGAAAATAATTCTCAGCGGGGCTACTAGGGAGAGGCAACATAACTTCAGAAAGGCTGAAGGAATCCCATCGGGATCCGTTGTGAAGTCATTTGGAAGGCCATTAATATGATCAAGTATATCCTCATGTGTAATTGTAGGGATAGTTAATGAAACGTTATGAGATTCATTCATATGACTAAAGTTGCTATTACGAGGTTGGAAATTTGAAGAGGAAAATGCATTTTCAAAAATGAAGCAAGCGTATTGCAAATTTCAGACGAAACGTCACTAGGCGAATCTTTGTACCTCATGGTTTTGGGGTAGTTGTCGGTTTTTTTTTTTTTTTTTTTTTTTTTATTAATAAACCTAAAAAAGTTACGTGGGTCACTAAATAATTTCGCACGCATGCTTTGGATATATGTACTCATCATAGAGTGAAGAGGAAAGTTCGTTGAACTCATTATAGGATGTAAGGAAGTTGCTGTGACTTATGATAATGTCTTTGTCCCGCAAATATCCTTTCCACAGTTTATTCTTTCTATTTTTAAGGCGTTTCTGCTCTTTATTGAACAATGGCGGTGATGTTTTAGAGATCCGCTGGCGCTCACGGGGAATATGAGAAGCGAACAAATCGAATAGAATTATGTAAAACTTAGAAACATCTTCATCAACACTATTGCATGACAGCAATGTGTTGAAATCAATAGAGGTAGGTCTACTAGAAAGTTCCGAAAAGTCAGCTTTTCTAAAATTGAAAAAGTATTGTATTTTGTCACAATTTGCGAGATTTTCGGTTTCATGGCAATATGTAATTTAGAGGGGGGTGATATAGAGTAGACATTATAACTGAGTTAGGTTCAACTAATAAGTTCCCGTCAGTAGAAAATACCAGGTCTAGCTGCCTACCCATGTCATTCTTAACATTACTGATTTGGCTGAGACCAAGAGATGAAATAGTGTCGAGGAAACGTAATTCCCTTGTTGTCAAGTTATTAAGTGGAAGATAGTCTTCGTCATCTTCATCAAATACCCACTGAATATTGGGTAAGTTAAAATCACCAATTAGTAGTAATTCGCCAATAGATTCCATCTTACCATGGATAAAATTAGATATTAAAGTAGGTCGTAAATATTTTGACCTTTGTCATCGACAATATTTATGGAATCTAGAGGAATATAGCAACAAATTATGTATAATTCATATTTTAGGAGAGACAGCTTAAGAGCTATGAGCTCAATATCGAGGGTGTTGGAGAAACAAGGAAGTTCAATTTTGCTGCAATCGAACTTATTTTTGCAGGCGAGAAGTACGCCACCGCCACGAGCTTCCGAAACAGTATGTCTATCTCTTCTAAAAGTAAGGGGTCTAATAATTTGCCCTGCATATCTGCTGAAACAGTTAGGAGAAAGAATGCAACCAGTTTAGAGCTTTTGCTGATTTTTCGACAAGAAATACCATCAGTCGCAATATTTTTTGACTTCAAATACTTCGATATGTCCTCGCACATCGTTTCTGGACAGAGACGGGTGACGAAAACATTCGAAGGTTTAGATACCGTTCTCAAAGAGGCACCAATACCATTTCCTAAAGAGGACTGAAATAAACTACCATTCGCTACTGTGGAAGGCTCCCTCCTTTCAGTCGCAATTGCACGTTTCCGGGAACAGTTATTACGGATGCTTTGTTTACGGATTGGCTTGGAACACTCCACAGGAATAGGAGCATTCCTATTCAAACCCAAGTCAGGTCGCACGGAAGAAGCGGATGCGGCAACGTCAGAAAACAGAGCAGATATGTTAGTCTGCGGGCACTTATCGTTTTTGTACAAAGTATCGAAAGACTTGGCCAATGGAAGCGGCACGTGCGAAGCCCGGACAGCAAACTCCGTCTGACCAACTGCAGAGGCGTTGTCGGAAGGGATTTCTGGCTACTAAGATTAGTGTCCAAGATGGCGATTGCATTTTGGGCCGGTATGAGTTCACTTCTTAAGCTTGAAGCGGAAGAAGGAAGATTAAAACTATTACCCGGAACCCTTGTGCGAAGATTAGATTGTGTTCTGATTTCGTCAGCAATAGCAGAAAACAGGTCGTCAGTTGTGATCAAAAGTTTGGCATAAAAATAGTAAATAAAATTGTAAAATGAATTAAATCATGCAACCTTTCTTGTGTTGCCATACAAAAGTTTTGATTTTCACTTTATTTAACTTTTATTTTCATTTAGGTTATAATATTATTGGTTTTAGACTAATTATGTATAACGTTTTCTCTTGTTATTAAATAAAATTAAGTGTCCAAAAACTCTCTATTATTATTCTTTTCTTCTTTTTTCTTTTTGTATATCTTCTTATAATAATATTTAGATGATTTCATTTTCTCGTTAGTATTTTCAAATCACTGGCATAGCATAGTTGATAATTAAATTGTATTTGCTAAGTTCTAGAGTATACATAGTTACATGTAATAGTCTTGGCTATGAATAATAATAATAATATAGTAGTCACTCTTACCGTACCGGAAACACCCCGTTTGTAATAATGGTTCAATTATTTTGGATTTGACCCGAGCTTTGAATTTAATTCATTGCGGAAAAAGTTCAAATTATAATAATAATTGAAAATATATAAAAGAAATTATAAATTATATTTATTTCATTGCTAATTTTTTTTTTTGTATTTGAATGTTAGTTAATGTCAAGTTTTAATAGTATCGGTAACCTTGCGAAACTTTCGCCAGCCAATTATCGTTATTCAGCAATTTATTTTTATTTGTTATTAACTATAAACTTCTTTTCAGCATGTGAAAAATACCCTTCCCCATCTGTGTATATATATACATATATATATAATATATCACAAAAATATTAAAATAAAAAAAAGTTCAATGACATCTGTTCGAATTAATCAATAAAATTGGCAACTGCGCAAGAAAACACGTGGCGATGGAGTAAAAATATAAAGCATGCCATCATCATTCCCATACATGAGGGAAAAACAGAAAATATATCAAAACAACTTTGATTTAAGCTGCATTATTCATGCTGGCCTTAATGGCTGATAAAGCTATATAATATACATAAAGAAAAGTGGGTACAAACAGAATAAACAAAATTTTGGAGAGAGACTCAATCTACTCTACCACCGTTATTCGCCGGATATTACACACCGTGATACTGTATTTGATGCTGCGAATACATTCTTGTAAAATTCTGTATTGATACGGAGCGCATGTATACACTAAACGCAAATGAAATACAAATATGAAATCAGCTGAGTAACAGACAGGGTTGCCACTTCAGAAGTTTGACGAGTCTACAACTTTCTTAAGAGAAAAAAATGAATCTGACCACTTCTCTCTTAAAATTTAGAAACACAGGCTTCCATTGACATTCAGTGTGCATATCCGGTAATCGAAAATTTAAAAATTGTAAATTATTATCTACTTACCAGTTTATTTTACTAACAGGGGGAATTTTTATGTTTATTCTAGATTCAACTTCATTCGGTTTGAATTTGTTCAACATGATATATGGACATGTGTCCCAGAACAGCAAAATCACTGATAAGCGCATACATGGACACATATCCACAGGCAGATTTGAAAGCATAATGAAAGCCTCTCAATTTCTAAATGTGCACGAGACCTATCATGATTTTAAATGAAGGGTATGGGCAGAATCAAATACTGGATCTGGGAAGCTAAAACTGAATAGGTAAGTGAAATATCAGACCTAAGTTTTCGCTCTTCGAATGTAAACCAGAAGTTGCCAATTCCTTTTATAAATTTCGGAATATTCCGAAGGAACTTTTTAAAAATTAAAAGCAATAATATTTGATTTTTCGGTTTACATATTTCAGAACCCGAATTTGAAAAAGATCATGAATGCCTCTACAAAAATGACGTACTTTGGCAACATTACGTATGTAATTTTAAAAGAGTGTTGGACACCCACGCATAATATTAAAATATTAAAAACTATTTTGATTTTTACATGTCCGCCTGTCCGTTCGTCCGTTCATCTATCTTCACGATAGCTCGAAAATGTGTGTACTTAAAGACTGAAATTTTGCAGACGGGCTTACAAAAAAAAATTAAATTTAAGTTCAAAGATGGGACAAATCGGGTAACTCCTTCGTGAGGTTGTCAAACAAAAATTGTGTTTTTCACTATATACAGGGTGTTTCCCACTAGGAGGTCAGTAGAGCGGGAGGTGATAGTACTCACCTAGACGAACCAAAAATTGTATGGCAGGGGGGTGGCCATATCAACCGTTTAGAAGTTACAGGGTGATTAAGAAAAAAGGTAGTTTTTCACAAAACACCCTGTATCTTAAAAACTAGCTTTTTTTTTATAAAAACTGTAGACTCTCCTCTTTAAGTTGACCTATTACACCCACTGTGTTAACACCAGCCTTTAAACAGTTATTAACTCATAACCTATTCAGGTCACACCGAAATTAGACGATATTTTGTAAAATGACGTGCTAAGGGTTGAGAATAGGTTTAGAGCTAATAACTCTTAAAGGGTGTAAACCAAGTGTCTAGGGGAGTGCTTGGTTTGCCGTCCTTCGAGACATTTCTATCTAAATGTGTAATAATCAATTTTCGAGGTTAAAAATCACATATAATGCTACGTTAGTAAATTTTATTGTTTATATTTTCTTTTATATTATGGTTAAATTGTTTTTATATTTGGTTTTTGTTTTTTCTTACTTGATTTGTTTTCTTTGATATTTTTATATTTATTTAGGACTTAACTTCAAGTTATCACGGTGAGATCCTTTATGGCAGCAGTACCTTCCCTCCTGAATTATAAGAAAATCTTCGATGAGATGCGCTAGGTTCTCCTTGCTGACATTGTTCAACTCCTTGTGATCTTTTATTTGTAAAATGAAACCTGGTTGAATCTGGATATTTTTCCGATCTGTCGCTTTTCCTTTAGCACGTTCTCGGATGAACTCCCAAAAAAAAAAAAAAAACTCGCCGGAAAGGCCGGATCTCTTGTTGTTTCACCCAAAAAAAGTTTCTTCTTCTTCCTCTCATCGCCCCAGTTTCAGCAGCTTTTCCCTGTATTTTTAAGATAAGCATGTTTTCCAGTTTAGGCTGTGGTTATGCCACCAGTGAGTTTTAATTGGAAATTCATTTTATTTTAGTTGTAGTATGACGTTTTATTTTTAAAATTTTCATTTTTTTTTCTTATTATTTTATTTTATTATTTTTATTTTATATTTATTATTTATACTTATATCTAGCGTTAGAATATTGTCACCTACATCTGTAAGGGATCTTTAGGAAATTAGATTTGTAATTCAATATTTGGAATTTAAGTATTATAGCACGCGGAATTATTTGAATATAGTAATGTCGCTAGAGTGTACATTACAAGGGCTTCTGATAGCATATTGGGTGTAATAGGTCATATTAAGAAAGAGAGACCACAGTTTACAGTTTTTATAAAAAAAAGTTATGTTAACGACCTTTTTGCAAAAATAATAGAGGTTAAATTAAAAAAAAAGGTAAGAAAATCCGAAATTTTGAGTTTAGACAACCATAATTTTTGAGGGGAGAGGGCTATGGGGCTGATTGATCAGTTGTTCGAAAGGCCATGGAGTTGTGCATACAGTGAGTTCCTAACTGTGACCATGCACCCTGTAGTTTTGAAGATACAGGGTGTTTTGTGAAAAACTAGCTTTTTTTTCTTAATCACCCTGTAACTCCTAAACGGTTGATATGCCCCCCCCCCCCCTGCCATACAATTTTTTGTTCAGCTATGTGAGTACTATCACCTCCCGCTCTACTGACTTCCTAGTGGGAAACACCCTGTATTTGAACACTGCCTGAGAACGCGTCAACGTAAAGAGCAGAAATTTCACACACGGCGTTTTCTTAACAATAGTTAATATAATTTCAAAAACGAACTAAATCGGCAACCCTTTCTTGGTTTCGCCATAACATTTTTTTTGGTTTTTTACGTATATTGTGAAAACGCTCAGTCCTAGACGTTTTTATTGTATAGTTCTTCAGAATATGAAATCCTTAGAAATTTATTATAATCATTTATACTGCCCGACGAACCGTTCTAGAAATATATGCGAAAAACCACTTCAAAAATCAAACTTGCACAGATGGGTGACCATACGAAATTACATATGGGCATTTATCTAGGCCAAAAGCCTCGAGAATACTTCACAAGCCATGAAACAGACTCCCTCCCTACCACATGCGAAGCCAAACGGAGTCCTTACATTCTAAAATATTTTGCACTGACAAATTTGATTTGAATAGCTCCTCCGCCCTAAACTACTTTCACACAGAAAAATGGTGCTCTGATAATCTAAAGCTTGCTTTCTTATCTTCCGAACCGTAATAAAATTTTCATACCTTTCCTAAAAAAAATTATTTAAAAAAATTTCTCTTAACCAAATGATTACGATTCTTCAAACAAAATTCTCAGCTGAGTAATCATTGTAATGCCGCTGCGCCGTCAAGAGATGCCGTGGGCTGATGATATCGAATATAGCTACCTACAGATTCGGACTCTGCTGCATATACAAACATGCAATTATCACTCAGCTGAGAGGTATTGAGCGCAAAATGGTAAGGTTACTTTATAATCAAAACTATTTTATTATTTTGTTAAGTAAGGTATATAAAGGGTTTTCCAATAAGAGGTGTTATTTTAATTAGAGGTGTTATTTTGATATTCAAAGAAAAATGCCATTTTTTGAGATAAATGATCGGATCTTTATTTCATTATAAAGAGGAAGGTATGCCGTTAATAATGGAAAATAACATCAGCCAAATGACCACCACGACCACGCCTACAGGACCATATCCTTTTTATGAAATTTTCCATAACCAAATCGCAAAGTGGCTGCCCTATGTTCTCGATAGCCTCACGAATTCCATCTTTGAGGTCTTGAATCGACGCTGGGCTGTTGGCGTAGACCTTCTCTTTCACGTGGCCCCAAAGGAAGAAGTCGCAAGGTGTTAAGTCACAAGATCTCGGTGGCCAATTGTGATCACCTCTTCGAGAGATAACACGGTCCGGAAACTTTTCCCGTAAAAGATCAATGGTTTCGTTGCTTGTATGGCACGTAGCGCCGTCTTGTTGAAAGTAAACGTTGTCCAGATCAATACCATCCAATTCCGGCCATAAAAAATCATTAATCATCTGTCGATAGCTCAATCCATTCACCGTAACTGTTGCTCCAGCCTCATTTTTTCGAAAAATTAAGGTCCAATGACCTCGCGGGACCATAAACCGCACTAAACAGTCATACGTTGAGGATAGAGAGGCATTTCAACAATAACTCTTGGGTTTTCCGAGCCCCAGATGCGACAATTTTGCTTGTTGACGAACCCATCGAGGTGGAAATGGGCCTCATCACTCAAGATGAGTTTTCGATGGAATTCCGGATCATTTTCATGCATTTCAAGGACCCAATCAGCAAAGACTCGACGTTGTTGATGATCGGCCGGCTTGAGTTCTTGTGTTAACTGAACTTTATAAGCCTTAAGACCCAAATCTTTATGCAAAATACGGTGTAATGACGTTTGTGGAATGCCTAATTCCAAAGAACGACGAGGAATGGACAAAATTGGGATTTCTTCAACACTTTCGGCTACAGCAGCAATATTCTCGGCTGTTCTTGAGCGACGTGCACGGGTTTTATTCTTCACATCACTAACTTGTCCCGACAGCTCGAATTTTTCTACCAATTTCTGTATTGCGGTCCGACAAGGTGCTTCACGACGACCCAAAAGTGTTCGAGTTTTACGAACCGTCTCTGCCACATTTTCACCATTTTTATAGTGAATTTTAATAATTTCTACTTGTCAAATGCCAAAAAATGACAGCTCCAAAAGTGAC
This sequence comes from Dioctria rufipes, assembly GCA_963924295.1. Taxonomy (NCBI): domain Eukaryota; kingdom Metazoa; phylum Arthropoda; class Insecta; order Diptera; family Asilidae; genus Dioctria; species Dioctria rufipes. The sequence continues at coordinate 134,516,395 of OZ002742.1, forward strand.
AACTACTGAAATAGCGGGCTAATTAAAATAACATCTCTTATTGGAAAACCCTTTATAACCACCGTCCCGTTTTTAAATGATTTATTTGCGTATGTAAGAGCAGGTCAAGTAGCGCTACCAAAACTGAAAAACTCGAACTTTTAGGAGGGAAGCACATTAGTTTTATGTTTTAGTCTTTGGGGGATGTATTCAGTACTTCTGAACCAATGAAGAGAAGCACAATATTCAGGCATATTTCAGTAGTTTTTAACTAATAAAGAGAATCACTTTTCACTGAGTCAATGGCTATAAAATATATATACATATATATGTATATAAGTCTTGTCAATTTACTTTAATGAAATTTTAAAACGATATTGTCTGTAATTGTAAAACTTTTTTTTATTATAATTAAAAATCTGTATCTCAATTTTTACCAATTTATTACTGATATGTGAAATCTGTGTCACTCAGACGCACTTCCAATGAATTTAACTGGAAATGAATTCTGAATCTCTTCATGCAATGTACTTCAAAACTACTTTACAAGCCATGAAGAGATGTAAACCAATTAGAATGAGACAAATTTATCAACATACTTTATCTTTCTATAATACTGAACTAAATCGCTTCTGTGAGTACTGAATCAGCCCTGAAAAGATGCTAAAATAATGAGCGAGAGGAAGTATATCTCGATTTTCGTTTTTTTCATTTCATGCACAGAACTTTCTGTAGTGATTCAGTCATTTTTACGGGCTGAAGTACATGCAGTTTCACCGATAGAATAAAAGAATAATGATTGGAGTGGTATCTCCTGAAGTCGTGCTATCAGCCTGTCCTACTCTTAAACACGCAAATAATTCATTTAAAAACGCAACAGTGTTAGTGTTTACCCCGACTGCCTATCCTTTTTCATTGGAGCTGGAAGGCTTCGGTTCAGGCCTCCCGAAGTACATTTTCAGTACTTTTATGCTATCAGGGTATTGGAAATATTTCGTCGACTTATTCAAAAATTCTCTAGAGTAGCCAAAATATTAGGGGGGTATCCCAGTAGCCAAATAAATTAGTTCAATAAAAAAAGTATGAACAAAACTTTCTTAATTAATAATTCGATTTTGTATTATTAATTGTTACTATTACTGATAACGACAAGTAAATTGAAGAAACTCTCATTGCGATGACAAGCAAAAAAAAAAACAGCCTGGCGGAAGCAATGCTTAGAGGGTGAAAAATATAATGGAACGACAAGTTATGAATATTTAATGATCTGCTTTTGCTTGGGAAATTTTGCAAATTTTTTTCATAACAAAAATTTCCTTTTTTCTGTACATTCTAAGAGTTAGAATGTTTGAGTTTCGATGGGTTACACGATACACCAAGTGTTTGATTAAAACCGTGCGATCATATTCTCGTGTACCAAACACACTAAGAATTTCACATTGCTTCCAGAGACGCTGAATATCTAGTACCTACCTAAATATTTCCCTGTGGATGCGGATAATTAGATTTGCAGTAGCTGGAATTCAGTAGTTTACTTGTGTTTATTTTGAACTGCGATTATTTTTTGCTGGTATGTGTATAGGCATCATTATACACAACTGGTATTTCAAACGACATTCCAGCAAATATTGATCTTTTAATTAATTTTTTCAACACAAGGAGTATATTGTTTGTGCGAAATTAGTTTGCAAAATTGTCAGCAATGAAAGAGAAGAGTTAATATTCTATTTCATCTTCGACAATTTTGCACAAATTGACAAATAACAAAGACTTGACTGCTGTCAGATTTTCGCTAGCATTTGCTTGCAATTTCGGATATTGGCGAAATATTTCGCTTCTAGAGAAATAACTGAGCTAACAATGAAGTTATTTGAAATTCTAGACTAGGTAAATTAATTAATGTCTAATATCCATTCATTTTAAACTATGAAAGATGAAACCCAGATCACCAAAAGCTTGAATTGAAATAAATCCTAGAAAGAGAATCATTAACGTATGTTTGCACTAAGGTTTTCTTAAAAATGAATGAGTGACTTAACTTGCAGATAGAACACAATTTTTCTATGAACCTTATTTAAAACATGCATATGAACTGAAGTGGTAGTCGGCCATTGATTGATCTGTTCGTCGCCATGGTGTTGCATTACCATGTTCCATGAGTATTCAGAGAAAACTCAAGATAAATTTCCGCCATGTTTATCAAACAAACACAATTTCAGTCCAATGTAGTTACCCCACTGACATATATATTATGGACTGCTTAACTTTCTCTTTCATGTGGGCTCAATTTTTTATGTCAAAAAAAGTTCTTACGCCGGTGCCAACATTGAAAAAATCATTGGTGGAAGTTGACAAAATGAGCGCGCAGCTTGAAAAGCGATTATAATAAAACGTTTTTAATTTCTGCTGTACATCTTATGAATATATTGACTTTGGTAAAACATAATAACCCTATATAATTAATTTAAAAACATTTATTTCGACGGACCCACTTATTTATTTGTTGTTTACAGTTCTCCTCAGTTGGTACTTAGACCGAAAGAGTCAGCAATATAGAATTGAGCCCACTTTTTGCAGTGCATTTCTGTGAACGTAGTCAGTCTATATTATACATGTCAGTGAGTTACCCCGTTGAGCAATTGGACTGAACCTGAGCTGGGTGCTTGCTTTCTAAAGCCTGGTATTGTGTTCATTTCGCGAATAAATTTTGTATGGAAATTTAGCGGTGAAATTTAGTTGCGAAATATTTAGCCAAATCGCTGAAGAAAGTGGTATTGTGCTTTATCAGCTAAAAGTTTGTTTAGTTTTGACAAGTAGATGGCAGTAATTTTCACAAACATATATTTAGCATCAGATTTATCCGCTCAATACTTTTATTCCACGTTAAAATTTTGACGTTGGAAGTTGAAAGAAATTGGAATGCAAGAGTATCATTGTATTTTTATTATTTGTTTCTGATAAAAAAATTCCGTCTTCATTTAGACAATTCTTTTGAAAAAAATTAAAATAGTAAAAAAATTCCGTCTTCATTTACACAATTCTTTTGAAAAAAATTAAAATAGTAAGTAGTACTATTTCGAGATTGGAATTGCAAAAGCAATCTAAAAGAACACGAAATAATATCACAAATTCAGGACAGCTGATTGTCAAAAGCAGCCACCTATAGTTCAAAACAATGAACAATTTTAGCCGTGAAAAGGTCCCTGTTCGATTGCTGCTAAATATTTAACCGCTAAATGAACACAATACCGGACATTTACATTGGTTAAACGAAGGTACTAATATCAACAAGGTCTTGTCTTCCCAAAGAAATAAATTGATAGACTGACTGAAATATAGAAACAAGCAAATTGTCTACCATGTGGCGCAAGGTATATAGAAGACAAGGTATTCCAATTAAAATTTTGACACATTGCAGCTGATATCCTGTGACGTAATTCTGTGACTAATGTATATACATTTTTAATAGGAAAGAGAGAGGAGAGAGAGTACAATGTTCTTTTTACCGTACTTTCCTATACATTTCACGATGTTACGTCACCTAATAGTGGAACATGGTTCGTAATGGGAATACCTTGTATTCTATATACCTTGATGTGGCGTAGCTATCAATTAACAGTCCAGAAAAGCCATACTGGTTAATTTTTGTACCATGGCTTAGACCAAAGTACAGAGAATACACGGTATTATCATTAAATTTTGACACATGAACTGTGAGAAATTTTCGTCCACTAATGTATTTCTATTGAAAAGACAGAGAGGAGGGAGAGTATTGTGTTCTCTGTACCGTGCTTTAATATACATTACACGACATTTCGTCCACTGATGGTGGAACGTGGTTCGTATTGAGAATATCTTGTATTCTATGTACCGTGTCTTAGACGACATAGATTTTGCATACCAAGCATGAAAACCGTTCGGTAAGAAGTATAGGCTAGCATTACGCATCGTGCCAGGCGTGCAAAAACTATCTTGTTTTCTAGATAATGATGTTAGAGCGAAGAGACTGGCTGCTAAGTATACTGTAAAGAGATTATCACAAATCTCCTCCTTGATATTCTCCTTTTTGAGGCCAGCCATTCCCTTTAACTCGTACACGAATTTGTCTATTTCTTTACTATTTTCGACACTCTCGTATTCCCACTTTTCGTCACAGTGAGCTGAAATTTGGTACACAGGTTCATGTCGCGTGACAATTGAATCTGTCAAAATTTGAATCGCAAATTTCCATGGAAAACCCGAAAAATCGGGAAAAATCATATGAAAATTTGGTACAAATTTGATTAGTGATAAATCCGTTTCAGGAAAAATGCAGTTTTCCGATTTCCCGAAAAATTTTCCGGAATTTTCCGACTTTTCCGGAAAATTTTCCGGTAAAAAAGTTTTCTAAATTATGCAGAATCAAGTAGCATCATTACTTTCTCTCCGACAATGGTGAAAACTTGCAGAAAAAGCGATGAAAATTCATGTAAGACGCTTTTCCGGAGTTTTTCCGATCAAGGAAGCGTTTGAGCGTTTTGCAACCTAAGACGAAGTTGTAGAGCGAAATAAGTTGCATAAAGTTGCTTTTGTGGAAAACTCTATGGAAAACCCGGAAAAGCGGGAAAATCATCGGAAAAATTTTCATCGATATGATTGGTGATAAATCTGTTTCAGGAAAAATGCAGAATTTTCCAATTTATTTAACGTGAAAAAGGCAGAAAATAAAATAAGTAAAAAACGAGTTTTCAAACAAAACTGAGGCCAAGTCGCATGAAAAAGTAGAAAATAAACTTTTCTTCACACAGAGAGGTGGACTCAGATTTTATCTTCACACACAGAGGTGGACTCAGATTTTATTCGCTGACAATCACCGATATATTTCAGTAAGATCAATCAGAGGTAATAAGTGATTTGATTCATGAAGAGAAAGAATATTCAAGAGAAATGTCCCAATCAAAAAATCTGAGTTCACCTCTGACTGATCATACTGAAATATATCCCAGTGATTGTCAGCGAATAAAATCTGAATCCACCTCTGTGTGTGAAGAAAAGTTTATTTTCTACTTTTTCATGCGACTTGGACTCAGTTTTGTTTGAAAACTCGTTTTTTTACTTATTTTATTATACCCTAGATGAAATCTGTAACACCTAGAAATAATAATTGTAGAGCAAAATGGATTGGACACCCATGCATAAAATTAAGTTATTTTAATTTTTGCATGGCCGTCCGTCCGTCCGCATGATAACTCGAGAACGCGTTCACTTAAAGGGCTGAAATTTTGCACACAGGCTTTTTTTAAAAAAAAGTAAAAGTACATAAGTAAGTTCGAAAATGAGACAAATCGGGCAACTCCTTCGTGGGGTAGCCATACAAAAATTTCGTTTTCCACTGCCTGAGAACCCGTCGACATATGGACTAAACCGTGCAACACCTTCTTGTATCTTAGACCAATTCTAGCTTTTTTATTTGTGTAATTTATCATTATCATCATTGAGCAAAACGGCAGTATCCAGGAACATAACATAAACGATTACTAATGATTCTTAATCGTGCCTGCGATACTGTCTTTACGATTATGTATCCGAATCGCTGCATAGGGAATCTGGCGAATAATAATCGATTACACTTATACTTACTCGTGCAGGTTGTTACAACCTATCTATTCCTCGAATAAGAATGACTTTTAGTGTATTAAAACTATACAGAAATCTCAACAATAGACAAAAATAACTAAAACCACAAACCATGATCTGGTCACCGATTTGACGAATCTATACAAAATACATTGAATTTTTTCTTCCTGAAGGCGAATAAAATAATGTTCCCATTTGCTCTATTTATCTCTGCTCTGCAATACATAATATTATTGCATCCAAGAATATGGGTCTGCTATATCAAGATGTTGACTAATCATCTAATTACATGTAATGTACCCTACGAATTACATGAATGAAATTTACTTGTTGGTTCTTGTACTATAAAAAAAAAAACCTCGCTGCCAACGCATTCTCAATGTATAATGTGGCAGACACTTATTTATGTAGTATAGTTGCTTTTAGCTGGCATTATCCAATAACGATGAAAGCGCACAAATAAATTATCAAATTTTGCAATTTTATTTATTTTTGTATTGTCGGTCATACATATATAGAGTAGGTGGACAATTTCTCGTCTCTATAAACAGAAATTCACTGAAAATACATACACTTCTATGCCTTAATAAATTAGATAAATTACGAAATACAAGATGAAAAGGCATCTGTCCTATACGTTTTTATTGTACAGAAAAGCTCTTCAGAATATAAAATCCTATGAAATTAAGTTCATCTAGACTTATCCTTGTTATAAGTAATATTTTTATTCATTTCAAAAACATTTAAGATTAGTACCACACCGACAAGCCTATTTATCTTTTGGAACGATAGTTTAGAGAGAAGGCTGAACTACAATAGAAATATACGTAAGTACATTTACTTACGTAAAGCGTACGCGCTCTTTAATTTAACAGGCGTACACAAATTAACTTTAACTCGTCTGAGGGGAACTTTCGTTAAGTTTAAATATCCAATTTTCAGTAAGTATAGTGCGGTAAGAATCGCACATTCCGTAAGAACGCGATGTGTCAAACAGTTAATCTATTACTAAATGATTAAAAGTGAAATGTAAAACTTAAAATGGAATAAAAATGGTACTGTGAATTAATAGAAAGCACAAATCTTCAATTAAATCAACTTCCAATTGTTAATTTTTTCACTTTTACCTCTTTTTAAAATTTAACACATAAAATGTCATTCGGGCACTGCGAGTTAATAGAAGGCACAAATCTTCAATTACATCAACTTCCATTTGATAATTTTTCCAGTTTATCACTTTTAAAAATTGAAAACATTAAATATCAAGATAACAACTCTTACTGAATGTGATATATATTTAGGCTAAAAGTATCAATTTTTTGTAAGTAAACTTCAGTCTCGTTTAATTTCATAAAGTTATTTACTTCTATTGTAGTTCAGCCTAGAGAAAGGAACATAATTTTATTAGCTTCTTATTTGAAAAGTGTGTTATGATTTTAGGTATAGTTCCGACTTCTTATATATGCATAGATCTAAACCAGTTCATCACTTGTATTTGTATAGTTTTTGAAGATTGCTTGTCAGCTTTGTACATAGCCAGTAAGAAATAACGTTTCAAAAAGAAGAGAAAACAAAGCGTTATTTAGGGTTTCTTAAAAACTAAAGACATTTATAATATTTATTTTTAATGTGTTTTATGCGTCTTACATAAATAAGAAGGAAGCATTTGAAGTGGCCATTTTAGAGCTTCTTTAAAATTTCTTACCGAAGCAGAATCATTTGCCTGGTGGTGGCTTGTAATTCTAAGAACATAACCAGATATTGTTGATAAATATATTTTTAGCAGGCGGTGACTGCAGTTGTGTTCTATCAGTATAAATTCATAATCTGTGCGTGAAACAAAGCTTAGTATTATTTAAATTAAACCCTACAATAAATTGTTTATAGGTTTAGAAGTTTACTTCAGATTTCATGACAGCAAAGGGAAGCGTGTGAAGATGTTAGGTTTCTAAATCAAACCTCTAACCTGTAAACATACTTTCGGTCTTCTAGAGATAGACGAAAGAACATTAAAGGGTTCGTAAAAAATTCACTTATCGAATGCCAAATTCATTTAATATTATATAATGTCGGCATTATATAATATATTGGGAAGAGGACTAAAATTATTAAAAAGAAAAGAAATTATTGAAAAGAAGAACTTTTTTATTTAGTAGGTACCTACTTCAAAGTGCATTATTGGATGCTTTGACATAACTATTATTTCATGCTTTTACATAGCATTATTTATTACTTAGATGTCAGCCTTATTTAATGTTTCTGGGTAAACATTATTATAAACATTATAACAGAAGCTGAGAGAAGCATTTCTCGATTGGTCCATAAATAGTGCTTCTTTCCAATGACATGCTAATAAAGAAGTTATTTGAAATTACTATAAACGGTTCCAAAGAAGCATTTGATAATTAATTATAGAATACTTCCATTTCTTACTGGGCACATTTATCATCTCTATACTATTGTTTATTTAAATCATTACGAAACATTGTGCAGAGTTCACAAACGCCTCTCAGCATACGGTACGATTGCCACTCAACCAAGTGACGTATACGCGTGTACAGACGGGTAGTCAAGTAGTATATAAACACATAGATATCATGTGCGATGAGTACCTTCCCCCTCCGTAGTACAATTAAATTAAATTATTTAAGCGAACAAAAGAGAATGCATATTAAAGTATAAATGAGCTAATGCGCAGCACCACTCTCCCTCCTGACTTGAGGCAAATACTGAGAAGCACGAGGGAGCCGCAGCCGAGCCGAATGCCCAGCTCGACATCACAAAGCTCACCAGCGCAGGCACACCATCAAGATAGTATCCAGATGCAAGATTAACTATCAAGTAGATTTAGTAATGTTTTATATCATATGCGTATGAAATGGCTGGCGCGAGCGTAACTTGACTTACATATATGTCCTATGTAGGTATTAGAATGTTCAGGGGAAATAGGAAACGCACATAGAAGTGCATATAAATAATATAATTAAACTTTAAAAGAAGCATGATATGCCATCCCACTCCACTAACCGATCGCTGACAGCACTGCAGCAGAACTTCAGTTTTGTTAATATCAAAAAGCGAAAATGTTTCTCTTTCACTAGTTGCATTCGTTTCCCACGGGAAAATTGCTTCTCTCGTGAGAAAAATTCAAACTTTCTGATAAGCGATCGCGAAGACCACTACAACTACAATCCCATTTGTTGTGGCTTTGTATACCTTTAGAACATTTTGGAAGATTAAAAATCTTTGGAGTGGGGACGACTTCTTAATGTGTATTTGATTTGAGCATGATTCATTTATTTATTTTTCTTCGTTTGGTTTGAACTCTTCAATGTCGTGACTTTTATGAAAAGATGTAAACAAGGTCAACTGACAACGTGTTACTTCTTTAGGGAAAAATATGATTTGGAAATATGATTTTGGAAATATGTTTTTCTTTAAAATAGCTTTTTATGCAACAAAATGAATGAAATTAAGATTGTTAGAATCATTTTCAAAATGTGTGTACTCGTTTTGCTTGATGAAAATTACAAAAAAATACAAAAAGGTGACTTGTTTAAGATGATTTTATGATCAATGAATGCCCGTAAATATAACCGCTACTTTATTTTGGAAATGTTTTTTTCCCATTTCTCTCTGAAATGGTTCTTATAAATGAATTAACCTTCATATGATAGACCAGTACGGGTACAGGGGGATGTTCTCCAGGCACTGCCAGTGGCATGAGTCTTATAGACTTCTGGACAAATGTATTGTCTTTCAGGCAGAGGTCGCAGCGATTTACCAGGCGACAATATCTGTATTTATTATGTGCAGAAAGTCCGCAATGCACATTCACTGACAGCCATCAAGGCGCTGAATGCTGTGCTGGTAAAATCAGAACTGGTGCAGTTATGTAAGACCAGCCTTGAGGAATTAAATTCACGGCACAAGGTGACCCTATGTTGGGTACGTGGTCACAAGGATATCCCAGGCAACGATATGATTGATGAGTTGGCCAAAAACGACTCTGAAATTGAGAGCTCCGCAGTGGAAGCTTATGTGAGGATTCCAATCGGAGCTATAACAGAGGATATCATAAGAGGCATTTGGTGGAGAGCAAATACCAGGAATATAGTACGGGTCATTAGGGGCCACTGGGCTATAATGGACCACGTTAGAAGGTTGGCTATAGCGGTGTACGATTTCTGCAGGAGCTGCAAGGACTCGCAGGAAATCTAATCCGTCCAAAACGTACCTTGCGAATGCCCCGCTCAGATGATTAAAAGAGGTAGGCTATTGGGTATCTACTTCTTTTCAAGTCTGGGGAGCTGCAAAGTAAAGAGTTCAAATGTATATTGAGCGAGAACAAATAAAATTATTACGGACGAATGGATAGATAGACAGACGAACGGATGGACAAACAAACAAATTTAATATACTCAATGACACATCATCTTAAGTATAAAAATTGAAACAAATATATTAAAGGACAACAACAAAATGAATTCAAAGCAATAATAATAATAACTAAGTAAAATAAGATAATGAAATAACTAATTAAGCTTAAAGAGAAATACTATAAGCAATATCATTGAAATATACAGAGTGGTCTTGAATTAGTGGTCATAAATGAAACAGGAGATAAGTTGAAGCGTTAGAAACGAAAAATTGTATAGGGTGGGCATGTGCCACCTTTCGTAGATAGCGGGATTGGTGATTGGGATTGGGTACATTTTCTCCCAACATCCAATAACGTCCTTGTTGTGGCCAAAGTCACCTATATTTCGTTATTAGATAAAATAAACATGTTTACTCTCGTTTTTATAAAATGCGCAAGTCGGGTATGACAAAATTGATATTTTAAATGAAAATTATCCAGATCACAAATAATTAAAATAATTAAATTTAACCTCTTGTAAAAATACATATTAAATATGTATATCTTAAACATTTAATTGGCAGTTTCTTCGCATATTACAAAATAATAATAATGCAAAAAATATTAATTTAAATTTGTATACAATATTAAAGCAAATTATAGCAAAATCCACATTTTACTCAATGGTGATATTTTGATGGCCATTTAATTACAAAAAAAAAAAAAAAACAAATTACACTTACCATTACGCCCTTCACTGTTCCGTGAGCTCACCGTGGATATAGAACCGAACTCCCTGAAATCTTGACGATTAAGTCCTCCTCCTGTATGATTATTACTGCTAGCACTGCCATTCGGCGTATAAATTGGTGAAATTGGAGGAGAAGACATCTGCCGTAGATTACTTCTGCTATTGCTTATGTTGCTATTATTTATATTTGTATTATTGTTGTTGTAATGTTGCAAATGATATCGTCCACTACTTGAAGATGGTGGTGACGGTGACGGTGCTATATTTTGCTGTTCCTGTAACTCAAGATATCGAGCAGCTTCAAGAAGTGTATCTAATCCCGATGTCATTGTATGGAATTACTGGAAAGGAATATTTGGCAAATTAGTAAAAACAATAGACGTAAAACTAAAAGCTATAATTAATATAAGACAATGACCTATATGAGATATGCAGAAAATAGCACAAACATATTACATAGATGCTTTGTTCGAAAATATGCTCGAAAGTCCTACGAAGACGTCGCTGGATTTTTCCTGCATTCCTTCATTTTTATATAACCAAAATCAATGTACTTAAAGTGTTAATGTAAATAGATATAAAGAGACGAACATAAATAAATTGTATTTTATCTATGTATATAATTATATTATATGAACTTTAGTAAAAATGTAACATATATAATATATTTATTATACGACAAGATTTATATGTACCAAAGAATGTGAAAAGCTCAACAATTGCTGTTACGTGTGTCTCGAGTGAGGTAATTTATCAACACCTTCAACTAAAGTTCACAAAAACTCTTTATTTTATTCTAGTCTAAAGATACAATTCACTTTACTAGTTTAAAACAACACCTCCATGTAAGAACGGATTCTTCACTGTTGATCAATTGTAATTACTTTTATTTTTTTCTAAGGCATTCGAAACACTCATCAACATTCAAATGATGACATATCTAAAAGTTAACCAACTTATCAACGACCACTGTACGATTGATCGCCGCACTATAAAACAATTACTAACATTCCTTACCAATGTCGTGAGTCTAAAATTGTTGCATTAAGACAAACTTCAGATATTAGGTCTACGGAATCCTAGGTCTACGGAATCCTGTAATGGATTGAGTTTTTATTTAAGGTCGTTCAAATCAAGTGATATTGGACGGAGTCGCATACATGCTGTTACGTGCAATAGAAAAAAGACAAGCGACATCTACATATTTTCGGAGATGTTTCGAGAACGGAATATTCGGAAAGATTCTAGGATAATTTATAGAGTATAAATATGGCGCTTCTCACCGCCAAGAGGCGAATCTTATTTCAGACGTGAAGTGAACGAAGTAAACTATTTGGAATGCGATAATTAGAAGTACAGTACTGGGGATAACTAAAGAGTTGATTTGGTAATTGTTTGTGAATATTATAAAAGTAAACAGTAAAGTTAAATAAAGGAAGAAAAAAGGCAACACCATACAATTCCATAAATCAACAGTTCGAGTGTAAAATAGTTTACCATTTTGTCTTTCCCTCTAGTTATGACAAATATTCAATCGAGGTGTGCATCGTCACCTCTAATACTCAGCCAATAAACATACAGTAAATACAGAAATCATTTAGAACTTAGAAGAAATTGTATGTCTTCTTCTTGAATGGTGTGGATCTCCTAATCGAAATTTTTTCAACCTATGTATGTATATCTATAACCATAGCCTCAGTATACTAAAGAAGCCAATATCACATAGTAACATTATACAATTAAAGAAAATTAAGAATATAGAGTGTGAAGTTTATGTATTGCCATTTGGCAAAAGATGGTAAAAATGGTCGATATAATCAAAATTTATATGGAATAAGATAACATTGTAAACTATGTACAAATTATTTATACTTTTTATGATCCAAACCCAATGAACAGTAAAAGAAAGTAACTTTTAACAATTAGGACCTTCAAAGCAAACGGTTATATTTTGGACAGAAATAAAATAGAAGATTTTGCGCTTTTCAAGTTTAAAACAATAACTTTAGCAAGAATGAATATAGATAATGATTGTATAATTTATGGAAAGGGGTGCAAAGTCCCTTGTCGATCGACGTATCAACAATAACTGGCATATGTATACAATATGCAAGATCTTCAGCAATATGTATCTACAAAGCTATAAAAAATATCACCCACCCCACATACAATACATTGTTTATCTCGACTTCCTCATCATTTCTTCCATTCTGACGATGTTCATGGTCATATCGGACAACCGGTATAATTAATATTGGAAAATTAACTGCTATTTATTAAGTAAATTGAGTACTTTTTATAACTGTTACTGTGGTCCCTGTTTAAGTATAAAAGGAAAAAAGTGGTCAGCAAAACTTTTAATATTATTTCTTGAGAATGATACTTCAAGAGAATGCTTGTGAATGTGTATGAATCTTAACGCAGAAATTATTAAGAGTTGTTCACGTTATTGTATACTGAAGTAAATAATGTCGGCCAACCATTATAGGTAAATACGTACTGCGTTTGCGAGGAACTGAAAGATAAAATCAACAAAATTTTAATACTGCTTTAAATAATAATACAAAACATGCCATACTGTGCTGGATAAAAGCACAAAGCACGAGCATTTTGCTACAGTTGTGCACAGACACATCCTCACAATAATTTTTTCCTTATATGATTCCTGAATTTAATTGTGTTTGTGTTTAATCAGCAGTTATTGATATAAATAATAAATGAATCACAAATTCACAGCACGTAATGAAAATTGAATTACTATATTATGACATAAATCGCAGGTAAATATTGCACATCCGTTAGATAAGAAATTTCAAAATCTCAATGTGGCCGAAACTATTAGTTTGCAGTATCTGCTCGTGCTGTAGCTTAGAAAAGTGTAGCACGGAATTATTCCTTCCCCTGAATGCAACGAAATGTATAGCATGCTAGCAGCGCCTGGGATAATACCGCAATTTCAAATGTGCGCCTTAAGGTCTCAGATTAAGGGCACACCTAGCAAATTGTTGTTGTCATGGTGATGTTACAAAAATTTGCTGTATAACATCCTGAATGTTCCAATCTTTAGGACACTTGGAGTAATGGCACAAAAGATTGCTACGGTTTCAAAGTCAGTGAGCACGTTTAGGCGGAGACCAAACCAGTTTGGAATAATTGGAAGCCTTTGGTCACAGCCATGTAAAATTACCAACCACTTCGGTATGGTTTGTAATTACGCGGAGGAAAAACCAGAAATTTTGACCGGTTTGGTCCCCGCCTAAACGCGCCCAGTGTCATCTTTACGCATGGGCCCCGCGGTCCATTGTATATCAACCGATGACCAATTCTTCAACCAGTAAGACAACCTATTCCAAGATAGTATACTGTTAGAGTTTGGCTACTGAAAGTAGACAGTGTGATTTATTCCATACATGGCAACAAATTGTCATACAAAGTAACGTATAGTGACTATGCTTGCAACCCCAGGATTTTTTAAGTTCAGTCATTTTTTATTGTATACTTTCAGTAGCCAAACTCAATGAAGTTGGTAATCAGCGAAAAATTTTATATTTTTGGTTAATATTAGACCTAACGCCCACTGGAGACTTTACGTGATGCAACTTTTTGGTCACTGTCGCCGTTAGCTAGTTCAGTACGTACACAGTGAATAACTGTCAAATTTCGAGGAAAACAGCTGTGATATGCATACTTGTCATAAGGATATATAAAATATCAACGAAAGAAACGCTATTGGGTCCTTCAATTTGAAGCGAAAGGCTGCTTAAAGGAAAATTTCACATAATATTTGATGAATTATGATCCTATCCTGAAAAATTCCGTAAGCGTTGCCAACTCTCTTATCAAAGCGGATGTTCATAGGAAGCATCAGCAGAAATGGGCGAACCTGAGTACTTGCAGGTGCACAAAACTGTTTCTTGATGAGCCCAATAGGAATATCCCTGATTTTCTCATGGGACTCGGAAGGAAATAATGTAGAACTGTGGTAGGAATCTTCACCGGCCACAGCTCGCTACACGCTCATCTAACAAAGATTTGAGTTGTTGACAGCCCTGAGTGTCTGGCCTACCTGGAAGGAGAGCCTGAGACAACCGAACACTTTCTGTGTGCTTGTTCCGGAGCAGGCTGGATACTCTAGGGTCTGCCCTCCTATCTGTAGATGAACTGGAAAATCTTCCTCACCAAGACCTGATGCGCTTCATTAAGAGGACTGGAAGATTGTGGTGATAGGATTTCTAGCAGGATAGCACAATGGACCGCTTTGGCCTCCGTGCTTGAGATCTCTCGTCCCCCTGAAAAACTCTACGGTCTATAAACACTTTCATGGATATTTCTCCCCACATTTTTATCTTCAAATTGCTATCATAGTATTCCTTCACATTTTTGTTGTAAAGGAGTGGTCTTATTTGTACTGTTTGTATTAATATTGCATTATTAATATCTTCCTAGCTCTATAATGTCTCCCAAAACAATGGTAGTCAAGTGGCGACAAAAATGTTACTAGTGCGTACACATTCATATAAACGTGAAGGCGCAGTGATAGTTTCTTCACCCAAAAGTTGTTACGTCATTTCATGCGCGCTTTTACATTAGGATATGACGATGGTGACTAAACATTTACGTGACAAAAAAGTCTCCAGTGCGCGATAGGCCTTAACATACATACCTTACGTTTTTATTCCTATTGATAACCCAAAGTATTTTAGAAAATAATTTATGTTATGTAGCCCCCCATATCCTAAAGTGTCCACTTGGCTAAAGACGGCCATGTTCAAAGTAAGATATATTAAAGAGGATTTACATTATGAGTGCTTTTCTTTATTCATTTCGAATATTCAGAACGCAAAAAAGTGTTTATTTACCAATTCGGAATATTCCGTTTCTTCCATTCTGTGTTTCCTTATTCGCAGTGGTGTATTCTGAACGTATTCTTTTTAAACTACCTCCTTAATTAGAATAAATGGAATACAATTTGACAAATATCAAATGGCAAACATCACTCCAAGCAAATGGAAGCTAGAAACAGCAGAGACATGAAAAATTGATTTAATTTTGTATTAATATATACGTTATTTTCAGAACCTGAAAATTGTATATTATGGTCTCCAGGTAATATTACGTTTTGCGTTGTGCACAATTTCAATTTTTTATTCTTATGTGTTTACTTAATAATTTCTGTTCCGAATATTCTTGTACCACGTGATCAGTAGTCTGTTCCTTCTATTCCTTCCATACAAAAAAATAAAGAAAAGCACTCTATGACGGCATGCATTTTTTCCAGATATGATGAGGGAGATAGTACAACATATGCGGAAATTTATTTATGAGTGACGAGAGAAGCAAACCCTTCTGCTTTTTTTCCAGACCTCATTTTGTGAATGTGTGCGTATCCACCTTATTCCCAAAACAAGCTCTCAGCAGTTTTAATGGCTGCTGAAACTAAAACATTGTTACTGACAATACTAATCTGTCAATTTTGACTACTGGTATTGGGAAGGGTTACTAGAAATTCAAACCAACTTTTTATACTGAAATTTTATATGAATTTATTCTATATCTTAACTCGACACTAGGAAGGCGCATACGATCTTTTCTCAAAGAAAAATTACACAAGACAGAAAGATTATTCTTAGACTCAAACTTATCCTACCTAACTATACCCCTGAAAATATTAAATATAGCTAGCAGATGTTTCAACGAATTTCGAAGAAATTCGTAGTCGCTTATTTTATTAAAAGAGATCCTTTATTTTATTCCGGGCTAATTTTGTAGTACCTAGGGTTCAGCTTAAGTGAAGCTGCATACATCTTTTAGCCAGACAAATAATATTTTAAGGTGATTCATTTTTGAAATTCATTTTAAATAACATTTCCAACACGCCTCCTCAAAAATTAATCTATTGAAAAATAATATTTATCTGTTTCATAATATAAGACTAATATAACTTATAAATTTAAAAGAAGAAAAAAAAATTACTAGATATGTGACACACCTTCCTCGTGTTCCTTTTTGGGAGATTTACATATGATCCAACATTCGTTGCAAGGGTTGGGAAAAAACCCAAAAAACCCAACCAGACCATTTTACTTAATATTAAACAAAGTTATTACGAAAAGATAATTTTTTTTAGTATTAACTTAATCCAAGTCCATTTCTTAGCTCCATAAATTTTATTGCAGGTAATGGTTTTGTCAGTATGTCAGTATGTATGGATTTCCATATTGATCATTTTTAATGTTAAATACCCATTTACAGTTAACAATATTTTAATTCATAGGTTTCGTTACTAAGTCCCATGTTTTATTTATTAAAAGTGAATTGATCTCATCTTTTATTACCTGTTCCCATTTAACTCTATCATCTCTATTCTCTATTTCTTTATAAGAAGTGGGAATACTACAGACTATAGTTTTGGCACACATTAAACAATCATCTGGTATGTCACATTCATTATAAGATACAACAGGACGGTTTCTGATCCTTTCACTTCTCCTATTATCGGGAGATATTGGTGTTTTGTCATAATTAGTATTGTTTGAGAACTCTGAAAGCTTATCTGTTTCTATTACAGATTTATTTATTTCTACATTTACTCTGGTATTTTTCTTACTAGGTTTTAATTCTTCTGATTTATACTTATCAGAATTCTGCTCTCTAACTACTGATTTTGACCTAAGGTCAGATGCATCAGTTTCATTTTGGGATATTTCAATATCATTCCCTTCAATGTTAATGGCAGGCCTAGTTTCCATAAAATTACTCTCATCAAATATTACATCCCTAACTACAATAAACTTCGCTTTCACCACATCCCACACTTTATAATATGTTGCAGTAAGAACTGCTTCACCCCAGAAAATTTTATTCAATTTTGCATCTGATACCATTGACCGAGCTTTTTCTACACAATAATTTTTCATTTCAGATGACAGATATTCTCGACCGTTATCTATGTACAAGTTAATTCCTTTTGAATTAAAACGCGCCTCACTTCTTGCAATGTAATCTTTGAAAACTGAGAAAACATCAGATTTATGCATTATTAAATAAGTTACACAATAATGAGTTAATTCATCAATGAACAATACGAAGTAATTTTTATTATCTATTGCTGTAGGAGTGATTGGACCAGCAACATCTGAATTTATATTGAATAGTGGTCGTGTGACATAATTCTTATCTTTTGTTTTATTAAACGGTAATCGCGTCTGTTTACCATTAATGCATGGCTCACATAAATTATCATTAGGTAAAATACTAATTTGATCTAAATGTTCTACCATATTATTATTTTTCAATTCTAAAAATTTGTTTTTACTAATATGGCCTAACCGTCGATGCCATAATTTATAATCGGTTTTACTGATAATTTTGTTAAGTTGAGCAATTCTATTTGTATCTACTGTGAAATTAACACTTAGTAAGTTGTTCTGTATCTTAACTGTCATGATGACCTTACCCGCTTTATTGATACAAACACCATTTTTATCGAAATAAATACCCAAACCAGCTTCTTGCATTTTCCTCACAGACAATAAATTATATGGAACTTCTGGGCAGTAGAGTACATTTTTCAATACCACAGGTAGCCCTAAATTGGTAATAACATCAATTGATCCACTCTTGGTTGCTTGGACGAACACATTCTTCGCCACTGATATTTTAATCGTAGACTGCTGGTTGTTGAAATTGTCCACAAGATCTTCTCAATTAATGATGTGGTCTGTTGCTCCCGAATCCAGGATAAATATAATGCTGTTTTTATCTCCTGGTTGAATTTTCTTCTGGTATTCTGCAGTCATAAATGCAGTACTATTACATGACACTGGTTGACTAATTTCAACTGTTTACGGTTCTATTTTGTTCAGAATTTTGTTGATATTTGAGGGCCTTTTTATAATGAAAGCAATCCTTTTTAATGTGACCCTTTCTGCCACATTGATGACACTTAAATTTGGTTGAATATCCACTATATTTGTTATTGACTTTTCCACAATTTTTATTATGATAATTTTTAAATTGTTTTCTTCTATTATTGTTACTACTATGGTGATTATCTCTTTTCTCACAGTTTCACTACATCGTTCCATTTGAAGCACTTTTGCACTGGTATCACTACTTTCTTCTTTTAATTTTGTTTCATAATCAATCAGCCTTGTTTTAACAATATCATAATTTAAATATTTTTCTGATATTGTCTCAATTGCAACAATAACACCATTGTATGATGAAGGAAAAGTATTCAGCAACATCGCTATCTTCTCGTTTTCTGTTACAGATCAACCAGTTGACTTGAGTTGATTGATTAAGTCTTCATAGATCGTAAAATGATCTGTTAATGTTGTATCCTTTTTCAGTTTAAAATTAGTTAATTTTCTTCTCACTGATAATTGTGATATGGCACTTTTTCGTTCGAAAGTTTCATCTAATTTGTTTAGAATTTCTTTCGCAGTAGTGTCTTCTCCAGCAAAACTAATATACGAATCACCCAAAACCGAAATTATTCCATTTTTTGCTGTTAATTCAGAATCTTTCCAAGAATCATCAATAGTTTGCGGAATCGGTTTATCAATCACTTTGATCACTTTGAGTTCAGTTAATAAGACACGCACTCTAAACTTCCACATACCATATTTTTGCCCATTAAAAATAGGAACATTCCTCTGACTCGCTAAGCGATCCATTATATTTGCACTTTCTTTTTAACGAGAAAAAAACTTTTTATTTAACAATAAAAAGGGATAATTAAACACTAATTTTACACTGTCACTATCTCACAAACACAATAACTTTGTTATGTATTTTCTTTTTTTAATATTTTATGAATTTATTTTTTTCTTAGGAAGAAAACAGTCAACCAAAAAAATTCATTAAATAACGAATGAAATTATTTAATTATAAATCAGAGTAACCTGGGCCCATAACCTATTATGAAAGGTTACTAGAAATTCAAATCAACTTTTTATACTGAAATTTTATATGAATTTATTCTATATCTTAACTCGACACTAGGAAGGCGCACACGATCTTTTCTCAAAAAAAAATTACACAAGACAGAAAGATTATTCTTAGACTCAAACTTATCCTACCTAACTATACCCCTGAAAATATCAAATATAGCTAGCAGATGTTTCAACGGATTTCGAAGAAATTCGTTGTCCCTTATTTTATTGAAAGAGATCCTTTATTTTATTACTTTCGGGAAAATTTCAAAGTGAAATTTACCGGGCTAATTTTATAGCACCTAGGATTCAGCTTAAGTGAAGCTGCGTACATCTTTTAGCCAGACAAATAATATTTTAAGGTGATTCATTTTTGAAATTCACTTTTTTAATAGATTTTTTTAGCCTGATCATCAATATATCTTTCAAGTGAATCCAGTACTATCTTCATAAAGTCTTTATTTTTAGCAACACGTTTTACTATAATTTAATAGCAAATATTTATTGAATTATCTGTCAAAATTAAAGAAAAGAAAATACGTTTTAATTTGTAATTAAATATGTATTGTGAAGTTGAAAGTTTTTAAATATTTTTTTATGGAAAGGAATCAAATTATTTCAGAAGTAGTGTCTCATCTAGAAACATGAAGCAACGAATCCACAGAATCGGTGCTGGTCTTTTTCGAAACTCATTTTAGGATTATTTGAAAATAGATATTCCATTTTGACAATTTGATTGTTTGACAGCTTGAGAGTGTACATGTGAGATATTGCAGTGATTGCTCTGACAACATTTAAATTTCAATAAGGTATCTCCCTCACAACATCTGGAAAAAATGCATGCCATCATATTGTAAATCCTCCTTTACACAACCCAATTTTTATCACAATCCAATAAATACTGTATACCTCATTAATGTGACCGTCGCCTAACGGAACTGCGAGGCAGATAGATATATATATATATAGTTTTCCTTCATTAAACAAAATCGCCACTGGCTACCGTATACCTACAAAAACAACACACCTAACTTGTCGGTATGGACGCTACTGGCATTGTTAATTTAACTATACTATACCTATAGTCTACAATAAAAACTTTCCTTTAATGTTGATAATGAGGATGTACACAACATTATGAAGGATTTATTTCAATAATATTGTAAATATATATTTTTTTATTTATAGTTTTTTAGAAAGTTTAATTTAGTAATATCTCCTTGATACTATACGATTTCCTACATATGCAAACAGAAAGAAGGGAAAAGTTGCAATACACCAGCAAGTGATGACTGCAGATATGTGGTGTACATAATCTGAGAATAACTAAACAAAATTATAGTAAGATCAAAGGCAGCCCTGAATGCTGTCACATAGAGCATGATTTTTTCTATTTACATGTATATTTTGTTAGTTCGCTAACGAAAAGAAGGGAGTTTTCAAAGTTCCCCCTTTGTCACATGTCCACGAAAGATTAATCAATTACCGTAGATGTCACCTTGTTATTAATAGACTTGAAAACTCAAAATTCCTTTTTTTTTACTGATATAATTTATAAATTTTCTCGCAATTTTCTTTCTGTATATCTACACAAAATAATTTTAAATATAATTGCAACATTATAAAGATATGCAACAGCACTTTCGGAATAAATCAAGCACTTGTATATTAACTCAATTCCTCTGTATTAGTAAAACTCCTCACTACATATTACGAAATAGCACGAATGCGTAATGTAAACAAAGTGCCTCTGAACCCAAGCAGAGTTCTCCATGATTTGCAATCAACTTACCCACTCTACTAACGCCGATTTAATACCGATTTAGTTTGAATATTTTGTTATGAAGTACTACCAAAGATTCTGGGCACTAACTACATAATTTCGTTTAGACTACGTGATGTCACTTTCGTCTTCCATGGTGTCACTATGTATATAAGCAATCATCTATTTATACTTCCCCAGATTGCACACTACTGAAAATTTATTAAAACATGAGGTCGGGAACAACTCTGGTTGTATCGCAGCACACACAATGAGCAGCACGCCACACGGAAATCGCGGAACGAATAGAATTCACTTTCAATAAACGCAAAAGCTAAAAGTATACCACTGAAATACAGTTACAAAATCAATAAAGATTATTAAGCTTGTAGTTTTTCTGTGTTTCTTGTCCTTGAAACATTGTCTCTGACATCGGTGTCGAAAGCCATCCCTCTTCTCTATTCTATCTCAGTCCACACA
The DNA here is from genome assembly GCA_963924295.1 of Dioctria rufipes. NCBI lineage: Eukaryota > Metazoa > Arthropoda > Insecta > Diptera > Asilidae > Dioctria > Dioctria rufipes. Next base: position 134,538,282 of record OZ002742.1, read on the forward strand.
ATGCCCAATTAATTGTCACGCAACACAACCAAACTACCTAATAAATTTTATTGCGATTGAATCAGTTGAATGAACGGGTTTTAAAGCTTAGGCTCATACCTCGCACACATCATCACCTACGGTTACCACTCTATGAAAGCTTTACGTATACAGCACATATCCAAAGCTCTAAGGTAAGAAAAATTGAGCTTGGGATTGTATTAGCAGACTCTCTTTCGGGTGAGCGCAACAGCGTCAGCCCATTTTTCATCTCACCCCATGACCGTTTCCTTACTTAATCGTAGTCACCTGATCAGAGAAACATTCCAGTAACCAGCCATTACAAAACGTCTAACTTATGTCTAACTTATCACATCATAAAATTGTACCTTTTCGTAAATCCATAATTGCCTACGTTAAAAACTGGAACCTATCTACCAACCTACATACATAATTAAGTATAAGAAAAAAAATTAGGTTTTAGTCAATTTTCGTAATTTTTTATTTTATATCATTATATCAATATCAATACAGCTTTTAAATCTTAAAGCCTAGTATCAAATTCGAATAAAAAGTGTTTTTCCATTTCCAAATTTTAGAGGTCTGGTAAAACGCAAGAAAAAATTTCACTATTGTAGTACGGAGTTTTACGGCAATAACTGAAGGTTCCCTCTTTACAAAATAGCTGGCACTATAAATTATTCACACATTTTACTAGGCATTTTAATGCACGAAGGATTAAACGACTTGTAAAATTTTAACATTTCCTATTTCTATGACAATTTGCATTATTTTTTTGATTAATTGAAGAATTGTTTTATCAAAATGTAAAAATTAATTACTTTGTTTTCTCCAAATTAACATTATGTTAAAATTTTACCAGCGATTTCAATGTGAGATATTTGGAGATCGCGCTAAATCGTACTTTTCCCGAACTCGAGACTAAACTTAAAAGGTATGGGTGAAAAATCACCACATGTAAATTATTTATCTAATATTTATAAAAAAACGAATTCTTATAATATATCTAACCTCATTTACATTTAAATTTATAAAACAAAATTCATTTACTGGGGTGAAACTAGACCCATGATATCGGTAAATTGATTTTTTTAGATGATACCTAATTACTCTAATTTTGTGCTATTTAATACTGCTTTGCAAGATTAAGAATGAGGCCCGCTCTAGCTCCCAATTGAACGTCTGGCTCGTTTAAATTTCATTAAATCTAATCTACCTAAATGCAAAATAGTAAATTTCTTTCACACTTTTCCTAAACAGGCAATGTCTAAATCTATTGTAAAAAACGACATTTTTGTCATTTGTATAGACAAAATCTAAAGGGTATACTAAGTTTGTCATTCCGTTTGTAAGACCTCGACATAATGATGGTAGAGCAAAATGGATTGGACACCCACGGATTATATTAAAAGTTATTTTGATTTTTGCATGTCCGTCCGTCCGTCCGCACAATAACTCGAGAACGCATTTTCTTAAGCCTCTTTTCCACTAATACAAATTTTCTTACCCGACAAGTTTTGAAACAAGTTGGCAACATTTTATATAAGTGGAAACGCTATATGAAAATTCAGACACATGTTGGCAACTTGTTCGATGTCGGCAGTAAAAACTCGCAGAATTTGTTGGACGAGTTTTTCATTTCACTGGAAACTCTCATTTGTTATGTTGGCTAAACTAGTGGAAGACAATGGAGTAGAGTTGGCGAGAATTTATTTAAATGGAAACACTTGTAAGTTTAAGCATAGATGGCACAAGAACTAGATGTCGCATGCCATACTAAAGCAGAGTATACACATTGTGAAATGAGTAGTGTATTCTGAAATGGACCATAATATGTTTCAGGATGTGACGAATGCAAATGATTTCATAATAGTAGTTTTGTATACATTTGATCGACTTCCCCAACACTTCAGATACGAAAAAATATGAATCACTCGTCGTATACATCATTTCAAATGTTGTGGTCCATTCCGGAATGGACCACCCAGCCATATAAAATTTGTATACTTTTTTGGTACTGCATGCGACATCTAGCTCTTATGTCATCTATGGTTTAAGCTAACATATCGGCTCCCAACAAGTACACAACATGTTACCGAACAAGTTGGCAGAATTTGTATTAGTGGAAACGAGGCTTTAGAAAGTTGAAATCTTGTACACGGTCTTTAAAAAACAAAGTAAAATTAAGTTCAAAAACGAGACAATTCGGGCAACTCCTGCGTGGGGTTGCCATACAAAAATTTCGTTTTTCGCTATCTATTTGGACACTGCCTGGGAACGCGTTGACATAGAGAGCTGCAATTTGGTATATGGTTTTTATAACAATAACAAATAAAATTTTGAGAAATGGACTAAATCGGACAACCTGTTCTTGGTGTTGCCATAAAAAAACTTAGGATTTTTACATATACTGTGTACACGATCAGTCCTAGATATTTTTATTGTACTAAAAACTTCCTCAGAATACAAAATCCTATAAAATTGGTTACATTTTTTTTTATCCGACGAACCGTTCTAGAAATATCAAGTGTTATTGATTTCATTCATTCGTTTTTAAATACTTTGTTTAAAACATATTGTTACGTGCAATAGAAAGAGACAACTGGTGACATCTACTGGCAATGGAGAAGTAGACGACTTTAGGTTCGGAGAATTGATTATGGTATCTACAGGAACGTTCAGGAATAGAATGAATAGAATGAATAGAACAGTCAAGAAGCTTCTGGAAAATAGAACACTCGAGAATAATCTGGAGAGTTTCTAGGGTATAAATATAACAGTTGTCATAGCAAGAGGAAGAGTCTTGTCTTAGACGTTGCAGTGTTAACAAGCGAAAGTAATAACGTGCGGAAGTGTTGTAATTAGATTGCGATAATTGAAAGTACAGTATTAAGTGATAATTAAAGTGTAGTTGATTAATTGAAAGTTTGTGAATTGTTAAGATTAGAGTTAAATAAAGAATTTGTATATTAAGTATTTAATATTGTGTTTTAAATAACGAACCAAAGGCCACGCTCCCAACAACTGGTGTCAGAAGTGAAATTAAATTCGCGAAATAAAGTGGTGGCAATTGACTTTAAAATTCAAAGTGTGATTAATTTTGTGAAATTGTGTTAAATTTTGAAAGTTCTGGAAAATAATTTATATTCAACTTAAAGTGAATTACTAAAGTAATTGGGCGAAAATTCGAGGAGCTTCGAACGCAGGATTTGAAAGTGGAGTTAGGGAACCGGTAATTACAAACGACAGGTGCAAAGAAAGTTCTAGTCGAGCGACTCAGACAAGCTTTGATAGAGGAAGGAAAGAATCCTGAAACATTTGTTTTCGAAGATAACTTGGAAGAAACCGAAGTTGAAGAAGAGCCTACGATGAAAATGGAACAGCTTTTGAGTACTTTAATGAGCAAAATGGAAGCCCGTTTTGATGAACAAAAGAATTCTCTCGAGGAACAAAAGAATTCTCTGGAATCCCGTTTAGATGAGCAGAAGAAATCTATGGAAACCCGTCTGGACGAGCAAAAGAATACTCTCGAGGAACAAAAGAATTCTTTCGAGGAACAGAAGAAATCTATGGAAACCCGTCTGGACGAGCAAAAGAATGCTTTTGAGGAACAAAAGAATTCTCTGCAGAATTGTCTAGAAACTTGTTTGGAGTGTCGTGACCCAATATTCAATTGGTGAAATTGTGACATCACGACTCGAGCCAGCAGCAGGTGTACAGGTAATTAAATGATTTGTATTAACTAATCATTTCACTTCGCACAGTGAAATGCTTGGCGATTGCGAATTGTTTACTTGTAAACTGTCGCATCCACTGCTGTATGTAACTGGGTATTGAGTCATGGTTAAGTAATTCACTTCGCATAGTGAAATACTCAGCTGGGCTCACTGTTTGTTTACATACAGTATTGGGGGCTCCCGCTGTCGGCAGTGATTAGCGTAATACTTTGTAATTATGATTGCAAGGTATTGCGCTGGTCACTGGGTCAAAGTCGCTTCCGCCTGGTTGAATGGAGGTAAGCACGGTTTTTGATAGATCGGGTTGCGTAGTTAGAAGTTAGTTTAGTTTAATAAAAGATACGGTTCGGTGTTCAATTAGTTGAGTTAAGATTCTGAAGCTCGATCGCGAGTAACTGTTTTGTAAAGTCAAGTAAAGTCAGTAAATAAAGTTTTAACTTAGAATTACGCGAGTGTTTTTATTGGAGTGCTTATGGGACGCGACATTTGGCGCAGCCGGTAAAAGTTTAAGTGAGGTATGGTGATTTTTGTTTTTGGTGTTTTTTAATATAAATTTTTTTTTCTTTTTTAAGCGGTTTTTAGGTATTGTGATTGTCAAAATTAATTTCTGTTATTCTGGGAGTTAACGCTTTTTAGCTGCTCCATTTTTGCTTAAACAATTTGTACGTTAATTAAATAGGTGCAAAGCCATATTTGGCTTCGCCATTTATTTAACAACAAATTGTACGTTAATTAAATTGGTGCAAAGCCTCATTTGGCTTCGCCATTTACTTAACATTATTATTTTTGCTTAAACAATTTGTACGTTAATTAAATATGTGCAAAGCCATATTTGGCTTCGCCATTTATTTAACAACAAATTGTACGTTAATTAAATTGGTGCAAAGCCTCATTTGGCTTCGCCATTTACTTAACATTATTTTTTTTGCTTAAACAAATTGTACGTTAATTAAATTGGTGCAAAGCCTCATTTGGCTTCGCCATTTATTTAACATTGCTTTTTAGCTACTCCAGGTTACTCTTTTCAGGATAAAGTATTGGAAAAAATTAAAAAAAAAGGGGTATAAATTGTGGTGATTGTTGTTGCTTGGTATTGTTTTTTGTTAATTGGTCTGAGTTTTATTTAATGTATAGTGTGATAGTGTGGTATGTAAATGGAGTAGTTTTAGTAGTTCAGTAGATTAAGTAAGTAAAGTCTAATTTTTTGGAATGTACGGTGTATTAAGGGTTATAATTTTGGTCATTGGGAAGTTTTTAAATGCTAGGTAAAAATTTAAGGTATTCGCGGGTATTGGGGCATTAAATGTGGAAGAGGCTTCGGAAATATTGAATATTAAGAAAGAGCATTGTGAAACACCGTCGAAAAATTCAAGCTTTTGCGTTTAGGGTTTTAAGCAATTAGTTACAGTCTAGGAGAAGTGTTTGAAAGTGGAGGGTAGATTAGGTAATGACTATAGATGTCATTGGGAAGAAGTAACGTTCTAACGAGGGAAGAATTGTTACGAGTTAAGGATCAGGCAAAGGAATTGGAAACCAGAACGCAGGAATTGAAGGAGTGCCAGCTGAAATTACAACATTATGAACAGGATTGGCGGTACCTAGAAGAACATCTAACGGATGAATTAAAGAAACGATTGCCGAGTGAAGACGTAAATAAGTTTCTGGAGGAAATAAATGAGGCTACAGTGAAAAGCACAAAGGGAGAAACCTTAGATTTGTTGATAACGTCTACCTTTGAAGTTATTGGTAGAATTGAGAAAGAAACAGATCAAGCGTTGGATGAGTGCAAACAGGAAAACAGGGCTTTAAAAGGAACTATAAAGTCTTTAGAAAGGCAATTGGAGGAGGCAGAAAAGACTGCCACTGAACTAGAGCAAGAATTAGGAGTCGCACCATTATCACAAGAAGAGGGTCTAGTTCGAGGGATTTTTAAGAAGTGGTCACCCAAGAAATTAGTATTCCACGAACGGCAGCGAGAAGAAAGAGCGAGTACTTCAGGACAAGAAGAAATTTTGAAAGCTAAAAAGCAGACCTTAGCAAAGACGAGTGCAGACCAAGTGCCGAAAGAAAAAGACTCAGAGAAACCAGCAAGGAAAACCATGGCTGATGCTTATGATAAAGTCATGGACTTGGTATCCAGATACATACCCACGTTTTCTGGAGAAAGAACGCCAAAACTGTCGAAGGAAGTTCACCGTTTCCTGAGCTGCTGCAAAGATCTTTACGATCGTTTAAAGGCCGAGGAACAGCCAATCTTCATGAAATGTGTAAGATATCTAGTAAGCTCGGAGGAGCCGAAGGATTTTGAAGCGTTGCAGCAGACAATTCAAACTGCCTATATGCCAAAAAAATCGTACTGTGAGCTTCGAGCTGAAATGATAGCATGCGTTCAAAGGCCCGGTGACGACATAAAAGACTATGCGGATAGACTTAAGGAGCTACTGTGTCAAATCAAGGCGGCAGTTTCGGCTAAGTATCCAGGCAAAGACGGGGGATTGATAGCGGAGCTTGAGGCAGACGCCGTGGCAACGTTCAAGGCAGGTGTGATGCAGCAGACTACTCAGCTTTATTTGACGGGACGCAAATTTCGATCTCTGGATGAAGCACGTGAGGAGGCAGACTACTTCGAGATGGATGCTAGGAGACTTAAAATTAAGGAACCAGGACTGCGGAATTATACGAAGGAAGACAACAGAGGAATGGCAGCAGGCAGCTGGGGTGCTGGTAGGTTCAGCAAGGAGGAACCTAAAAGGACGGGACTGCAATTGAGGCCAGCCTTACCGGGAATGCACAGGGGTTCCCCTAGTCAAACAAAGCAATCAAGACCTATTCAGTGCTTTCAGTGCGGACAATGGGGACATTTTGCTAAGGAATGTAGAGAAAGGAAACAGACGCCTTACTGCATAAAATGCCGAATATATGGACATGACGCAACTGGATGCAAAAGGCAACAAGTCAGGTTTGCTGAGGCACTACATAGCAGTTCGGTAGAGGTGCAATCGGAAGCAAAAGTTATATACTGCCAATTTTGTAGAACATCTGACCACTATACCGCAAATTGTTTAAAAAAATTTTTAGCAGAGAATAATATTCAGCAAGAGGGAAACGGGAGATGGCAGCTCGGGGACAATCCCGCAGCTGCCTTCCACTAAACAAATTAGGAACTAGATATTCGGGTAAAGACATAGACATGGAATTAGAGCTAGTTAATAATTGCATCATCACAATAGAAGCCGACATTGGACTAGAAGATAAGCTTACATTATTGGTGGATACGGGATCCACCTGCAATTTAGTTAAGGTAAATAAAATAAGGATGGATACACTGATACAAAAACATAAATGTATCACGATTGGAGGGCTGTTTGGAGCTCAGCAACGGTCAATTGGAACCTGCAAGGCGCATCTTCACGTAGGTAGGGGTAAGCAAGAATGCGAGTTCCAGGTAATACACAACACAGATTCAATACCGGTTGATGGAATATTGGGAATGGAATTCCTCAAGGATAAAGCTGTTATCGATTGTATTAATAGAAAATTGTCAATACAGCACAGACAAGTGTACAAGGAAGCACAACCAATTTTCAGGAACGTAACAGGAACCGAAAAAGTTGAACATATAACCTTGCAGGGTTATAATGTAGAAGGGACACGACTCTCCAGTAGGGAAGCTGTTCGGACAATTTCAGCGGAAGTTCTAAGAGAGCGAACGAGTAATCGAATTGAAAACCTGAGAGAGGTGATATATAAAGCTCGAGCTGCCTCTGAGAGTATAACCAAGTATTTAAGAGTCGAAAAAGAGGCAAATACTCAAAAGGGTATTAAGGATAAAACACGTGGAAGCCCGGAAAGAGGAAATGCGTTGGCGTCGGCTCTTTGCACAGAGGCGAAGCAGGAAAATCCTCTCTATACAAAGGAGATTTTGGTAAGATTGCCAGAAGGAATGTGGGGGCAAAAGCAAATTCGGGAAGTAGTTGTTGAAGGGAATGGGTCAGATTATCCTCGCACGGAAATCGAACCAATTATTTCCGGAACTGCAGCCTTTGCGGAGGCGCGGATATGCGAAAAAGCTTCAATTCCTAAACAGGGCGATATAATCGAACCTCTCCTTTACTCGAGAAATGACAGGGAGTCCATAGTTCAGCTGGAACCAAGAACGGAGCAATTGGTAAGAATCTGTGTCGAGAGCGAAAATGAGTTGGTGTGCGTGGCGGAAGAGATTATCCCAGGTGTGTACTGTGGCAACGCCATAATCAGGCCGGAGAATGGACAGGCGTTTGTGGGTATTGTCAACGCTAGAACTGAGCCGGTTGAGATAACGAACTTTCAACCCAAGCTTGAGAGGTTGGATATGTATTCAGTGCAGCCATTGAGAAATAAGATAAAGGCGGTAAGTTGTTCTCGGCAAAGACTCGAATTACTGAAACAAACACTAGTACTGTCGGAAGATTTAAATTGCGAAGAAAGAGAAGTGGTGTCTGAAATTTGCAGTGAGTATAATGACATTTTTTACTTGCCAGGTGACAAGTTAACATATACTCCAACTAGGACTTTTAAGCTTCCATTACTGTCGAATACAGGGCCCATACACAGAAAACAATATCGTCTGCCGGAGGCTCACCGAGAAGAATGTCAGAAGCAACTAGAAAAGCTCCTAGAAGATGACATTATAGAACATAGTGACAGCCCTTTTAATTTTCCGGTACTATTAATACCAAAGAAAGGAAAGGATGAAGCAGGAAATCGGAAGTATAGGTTATGTGTAGATTTTCGGGAGTTAAATAAAGTCTGCGTCCCCTTTTCGTATCCTCTGCCACGGATTGAGGACATCTTAGATCAATTAGGTCACTCTAGATATTTCTCTACCTTGGATTTAGCTAATGGTTATCACCAGGTGTTAATTGACCCAGCGGACAGGGAAAAGACGGCTTTTAGTACGAACTTCAGCCATTTCCAATATAAACGATTACCGTTTGGATTGAAAACCGCACCACCATTTTTTCAGTCTCTACTAAATGGAATATTAACAGGGCTTCAAGGTATCAAATGCTTTGTATACCTAGATGATGTGGTAATATTCGCGAAGAATCTGGGCGAGCATAATAGAAAGCTAAGGGAGGTATTTCAGCGTTTTAGAGAAAATAATTTAAAACTACAACCCGCGAAGTGTCAGTTTTTACAGAAGAAGGTAGTATACTTAGGGCATGTATGTTCAGAGAAAGGAGTAACTCCGGACAAACGGTTAGTGGAGGCAGTTCAGAACTATCCTCGACCTAAAACGGTTCGGCAGGTGCAATCGTTTCTGGGCCTGGCGAATTACTACCGTAAATTCATTCCCAATTTTTCTAGGATATTGGCTCCAATTAACAACCTTTTGAGAAAAAAGGTGAAATTCAATTGGGGGCCAGCATGTGAGGACTCTTTTAAAACCATTAAAGAGTCGCTCACGTCCTCTCCCGTGCTAGGTTATCCAGACTTCAATAAGGAATTCACGCTTATCACAGATGCTAGCGGAGAATCATTAGGTGCCGTATTAGAACAGGATGGGAAGCCTATTAGTTATGCCAGCCGCACGCTTAATCCCGCTGAGAGAAATTACTCCACCACGGAACGGGAAATGCTTGCTATTGTTTGGGCGGTACGAAATTATAAATGTTACCTTCTGGGTAGGCATTTTAAAATTAAAACAGATCATCAGCCGCTCCGAGGGATTTTTAAGGTAAGGGATACCACCTCACGCATGGTACGATTCCACCAGAAATTATCTGAGTATGATTTCGAGATTATCTACCAGAAGGGAAAGGAGAACGGTAATGCGGACGCCCTGAGCAGGATACCCCAGCCAGTGGAAGGCACCAGCCAAGAGAAAGAATCTCTCTGTCTTGCGGTTACACGATCACAAGCCAAGAAGCAGGAGGCAGAGGCTGAAGAGAAAAAAAACCCAGATCCCGAGAGTGAATGGGAAGATATTGAGGAGGCCAAGAGCATGGTAGGAAGAACGCTACACAGTCCAACACCCCAACAGGTAACCGACCCGGGGGATATTCAGGTAATATTGAAGGATTATCATGATTCCCGATTTGGAGGACATTTCGGCGGAAACAAAACATTAAACAGGGTGAAACGCTTCTATCACTGGAAAGGAATGAAGAATGATATAGCGAAATATATCCGCAAATGTAGGCAATGTCAAAGAAATAAGCATTCTAGAGCCATTAAAATGCCATTGGTCATAACAGAAGTGTCGGAAAAGCCATTCGATAAGGTATACGTTGACCTCGTGGGGCCATTACCTACAAGCCATAATGGCAACAAATATATACTGTCTATGATGGATGACCTGACGCGATTTGTGGATTTCGTGGCGGTACCTGACCAGGAAGCCAACACGGTAGCACGAGCACTATTTGATCAAATACTGAGCCGATATACGATTCCCAAGCAACTAGTGACTGATCAAGGGAGTAATTTTACGGGTGAAGTCATGAAATCCTTATGCAAATTGTTAAAGATCAAGAAATTGCAGACTACCGCCTACCACCCGCAGTCAAACGCCGTAGAGCGACAGCATTCGACCTTGGCCAACTATCTGAGGAGTTTTGTGGATGTAGAGCCCAGGAACTGGGATGAATTTCTAAGAACTGCGGCACACGCGTACAACAACACCGTACATACGGGCACTAAGCTTACGCCCATGGAGACTCTGTTTGGGTTTGTGTCAGAAATCCCAAGCAATTTGATGCGAAAACCAGAACCACTTTATAACGCCGATAGATATCATTCTGTGCTGCGATTCAAGTTACAGAAGTCTTTTGAATTAGCACGGAATAATTTACGGCAGAATAAGGAGAAGGCGAAAAAGTACTACGATAAGTCGTCTAGAGGTCAACTTTTTCATGTGGGAGATAAGGTTCTGGTTAGGGACTTAGCTAGGGTGGGGAAATTGTCAGCTATTTTTAAGGGACCCTACGAAGTGATATACATACACAACCCTGAAAACCTAACAATACTCCAAGGGCGGAAGTTGAAGCGAATTCATGTTAATAGGCTGAAGAAGTTTGAACAATGATTGAGTCACAGTTCGTACGTGTAGTTACATAGATACTGATCTTTTCGAATTTCCCAATGACCAATTTCACGTGTAAAGTTCTCTGCAAACTGTTTAGACCTTACACCGTCCTGCCAAGTCAATGTACTAATCGTTTTTGCATTTCAGAAAAAAAAAACTAAAACTAAAAGAAGGACGCAGAAACCGCGAGCCGAGGAAGAGGCTTACTGGAAAGAAAGAAAGAAGACAAGATAAACTTTTCATTTCTGTGGAAAGGGTAAGATAAAAAGGTAAAAAAAAAAGAGGAAGAATTAAATAAAAAAGATAGAAGGAAGATAATAAAGAGTATAGGTTAAAAAAAATATATAAATAAATAAAAGAAAACCATTTGAGAAGCAAGTTTTTTTTTGTTAATCTACTATAAGTATAGGAAGGTTGCCCGTTTAAAATAGGTTAGTTAAGTATAGGGAAGTGCAACAGAATGAAGGCGATCGCGATAGTGTTGGTAGTCCTGGTAGTAGGCTCGACGATCGGCGTAGAACAGAGCGGCTATAGTATGAAGGAGATAGCAGAGTCTGGAGTTCTTTTCGAATACCTGGGAAAGACACACTTCTACACCCGGCATTGGACTATCCTGTCTACGTTGCAGATGCCAGATTTATCAGATGATTTGAAGTTCGCCGTCAATTGCAGCAGCCTGGTGGCAGGTCTTTGTACCGAAATTATACATACTGGAGTAAGAGCAAGATGTAAGGTAGCAGTGAGGGAAATTGACGGCTGGGTCAGTCAAATTAAGCAGCAGGAGGAGGAATTAGCACATCACACCCATACTGGAGCTTCCTCAAGAAGAAAACGATCCTTTTTCGATGGGGTAGGTGCCGTATCCAAAACACTTTTTGGAACGATGGATCATGAGGATTCCATAAAAATCTACGCTGCACTTGATGATCTCAATGAAAAAGAGAATCGTACCTTCAGCCTTCTAGAAGACCAGATTACCCTTGTGAAGTCAACGTTCGACCTGTTTAATTCATCACGAGTAAGGGCAGAGGCGGAGCGAGAGCAAATTCGGACCCGGATCTCTGGCATTATCACCGCGCAACGGAACACTGATGGAGAACTAGCAGTATTGCAGCGCAGAGTTGAATTAAATGAGGTTCTGACCCTTCTGACCCTCCAGCTACGCGAGATAAGTGACACGTTGAACACCATTTCGAACATTATGGTCTCGCTGAGCGTCGGGAAGTTACATCCTCTAATAGTCCACGCTCGGGAATTGACTGAGATTATGAGGAATGCCACGAAAGAACTGGACCTAAACGAGGAGTTTCAGGATTTCCAATTATTAGTTCAGATTGCTAAAGTGAAGGCCATCTTGACTAACCAACGCATCCTGGTCAGAGTAGACATTCCCCAACCCCAGAGAACTTCGTTCGACACCCACAAAATCTACACCATCCCCGCAGCAGTAGATGAAGCCGGCTACCATATGTATGACCTGGACGCGGAATTTATTTCAGCCAACAACCACGAGAGGCAATATGTCTTACTAGATGACCACCAGTACCAGAGGTGTCAGCAGCTGATCACCATGACGGCTCATACCCATTTACTGTGCCCACAGTTGAGCCCAATAATTACGGCCATTGGCGATAATTGCGTGTTAAACCTGTTTCGCAGCTTCAATGTTAAGACTAGGGCTTGTAAGGAGAAAGTCATCCCGAAATGGAGCTCTTTAACGCGAATGATGACCAGAAATCACTGGCTGTTTGTGATGGCTGAAAAAACAAAGCTGGAGGTCAACTGCCGCAATTCACCGACCAAAATAGGAGAGCTCTCATCGATAGGAGTTTTGGACATAAAGGAACGCTGTCATCTGCAGATTGGAGATCTACTTATAACCTCTGAAGACGATGCTCACAGAAATGTAACTCTCTTTCAGCCCGCACCTTCAGAACTACCTAAATGGGAAAACATAGCGACACCAACAGGTTCAAGGAATCCCGAACATCCAAAGGGACAAACAGGAGAGCTAAAACTTCTAGCGGCAGGTAATTTCAATCAAGCCTGGAAAGATCATGCTGAGAAGATAGCCAAGGTTCAGAGCGCCATCAAGGCCGAAGAAGTTCACAGGCAGCAGAATCATCCGCACCAGATCTATTTAGCAGCCACGTCTTTGACCGGGCTGATAAGCATCGTCAGCTTGACTCTAGTAGCAGTAATGATGTTCCATGTAAGACGCTGGAAACGTCAGCAAGGACGAGTGAGTACTGGCAGAGTATCAATACTACCTACTATCCAGACATCCATTAAACATCCCAGACCAACCTCAACAGAGCCGAACAAAGAAGGGACTGACAGTATAGAGTTAGTCATGCCAACAGCAGCAAACTTGCCAACTGGAAGCTTGCCGACCGTCGTGGGAAAACATCTCGTCCGGTTAGAGTAGCTATAAAGTATTTTAATCCCCTTGATTTAATAGGCACGGGCAATCGTTAGATAAGGATAAAGGGGTATTATGGCTAATAATTGTAATAACTGTAATTGTATTGGTTAAGATTGTAAAAATTGTAATTATGGTAGAAAAGAATTTTGTTATGGCAGTATTTTTGTATTCTGGTTGCAGTAATTGAGTGTATAAGAAGAACGGTATTTTTGATAGTTGATAAGAGTATGCATGTAAACTAATTAATCATCTTTGTTAATAATAAAATTTTTAAGTTTAGAAAGAAGTAAGTAATAGAGATAATTAACTTATTAGGATAGGAAATATGTAAAAGAAAAAAGCAGAGTAAGTTAAATAATTTGAAAAACAAATGGTAAGAAATGAAATGTAAAAGATTTAAAGATGAGATGTAAATAGAAATATTAAATATGAGAAGAAAAAGAGAAATGAAATGTGGTAATAAAATAAAAATGGAAATTGAATGTGAAATCACGAAAAATGAAACAATGTAAGAAAAGGCAAATAAGAAAATTTAGATAGCAAACATTGTAAAGAAAAGAAACAATAAAGTAATTGAAGGAAATGTAAAAGAAAAAAAAAATGATGTACAAAAAAAAAAATAAAAAAAAAATAGAAGAATAGAACAGAAATTGTAAGTATACCGAACCATAGCTATAAAAATTGTTTAGATCATAGTGAATATTGTCTCTTAGTTTTTGTATAAATTAGTTAAGTTATATATTGTAACCTAACTGAGCACCCCGATCTGATTCCTCTTGGGAATCAGTTTTTCTCAGGGGGGAGGAATGTCGTGACCCAATATTCAATTGGTGAAATTGTGACATCACGACTCGAGCCAGCAGCAGGTGTACAGGTAATTAAATGATTTGTATTAACTAATCATTTCACTTCGCACAGTGAAATGCTTGGCGATTGCGAATTGTTTACTTGTAAACTGTCGCATCCACTGCTGTATGTAACTGGGTATTGAGTCATGGTTAAGTAATTCACTTCGCATAGTGAAATACTCAGCTGGGCTCACTGTTTGTTTACATACAGTATTGGGGGCTCCCGCTGTCGGCAGTGATTAGCGTAATACTTTGTAATTATGATTGCAAGGTATTGCGCTGGTCACTGGGTCAAAGTCGCTTCCGCCTGGTTGAATGGAGGTAAGCACGGTTTTTGATAGATCGGGTTGCGTAGTTAGAAGTTAGTTTAGTTTAATAAAAGATACGGTTCGGTGTTCAATTAGTTGAGTTAAGATTCTGAAGCTCGATCGCGAGTAACTGTTTTGTAAAGTCAAGTAAAGTCAGTAAATAAAGTTTTAACTTAGAATTACGCGAGTGTTTTTATTGGAGTGCTTATGGGACGCGACAGGAGGAACAGAAGAACTTTCTGAAAGGTTCATTAGACGAACAAAATGTGAAAATTGAGGAAATCCAGCAGGAAGTGTTGGAAGTTCGACAACAAGTGTCGGGAGTACAACAAAATGTTACAGAACAGCTTGACAGTTTTAAAGCAGATCTGGAAAGAATAAGGCATCGTCAGCCTCTAAACGTAGCAGCTGAAATATCTGGCGCAGGTAGAATGAAACCTCCAATATTTGATGGACAAAATTCATGGCATATCTTCAAGAGACAATTCGAGGCAGCTTCAGAGGTAAATGGATGGAATGATGAAGACAATGCTATAGCTCTGGTGTTAGCGTCAGAACTCTTACAAACTGTACCGATTGAAAATCAACGTGCAGCAAGTATATCGCCTACAGTTGCGCAACAGGATTCAAAAGAATGGCGAATCACTACAACAATTGCAGGCTGATGTGGAAAGATTAGCGCATCTTTCATACTCCAGCGTAAATGCGGATTTCCTTAATGAAGTGGCGACGGAGGCATTTGTGAACGCTATTGCAGATCAAAATTTACAACAAGCGTTAAGGCTAGCAGGAAAGAAATCAACAGCAGAAGCACTAGCCTATGCATTAGCGTATGAATCCGCCAGACAAGCTTCACGGAGTGCAGTACGAGTAAGAGAAATTTCAGTGGAAGAATGTACTTGTAACAGAGTGCAATCATCACAGAGCCCGCCTTCACGTGGTGTCCTTCGATGCTGGAATTGTAATAGATCAGGGCACCTTCAAAGAGACTGCAGAAAACGTCGACGAGTGGAATCACCTGAAGAAGGGAAAGAAGAATGCCAAAGATGTCGAGCCAGGGAACAATCTATTCATGGAGAGACTAGATATCAAGCAGCGACTAGTCGCATCAGCTCTCCTGTTGAGCAGTCGGAAAACTAGTAAAAACCAACTTTGTGGGGCAGAAGTTGGTTGGTGGAATCGGCAGCCCCGAAGTCATCATTCAAGTAGGCCAGTTGCAGAGAAATAATAGCAGTCTTGTTATATATGGAAGTGTAGGAAAAAATGACTGCGCAGTCACTATCGATACTGGAGCTGCAAGATCTATTATTAGAACAGATCTTGTTAAGAACAAATGGCTTCATAATACCACCAAATATCTACTAAGAACAGCAACTGGAGCAGCAGCACGGGTGTTTGGAGAAATAACTTTAGATGTTCAACTAGGCGAACTACTATTTCCTCACACTTTCCTGGTTTCAGACATAATGGATGAATGCATTCTTGGAATAGATTTCATGACCACATACAAAATAAATCTGGATGTCGGAGAGCGGATTCTCAAATATGGGAACATAGAAATTCCTATGAAACTAGGAGAAGGAGCAGATCATCCTGCGAAAGTAAGGACGATGGTCTGCGAAAATATTACTCTTTCGCCATGCTCCGAGACACTAATATGGACAAAGCTTACTGATGACATCGGGACCTGCCAATTCTATCTGGTGGAGCCTAACCCCACAAAAGTTACATCGAGCATCATTGTTGGCAAGACTTTAGTGAAGGCAGAAGGTGCAACATTAATACCAGTCAGAGTGCTTAACACATCCGAAAATGAGGTACAACTAAAAGAAGGTGCTATAATTGGAAATTGTGAACCCGTTTACCAAATCGCCAATTTGGATAATGGTAGTAATATCAGGGAGACAAAACTTATACCAGCTACTACCCAACAAGTTCAGAAACTTCTTTCGTCCAGTGCCTTAAGTGAACAACAACACAACGATGCCAAAGAGGTGATCGATGAATTTTCGGAATTATTTGCAATGAATGATGATGACTATGGTAAAACAAATCTTGTCCAGCATCGGATCGATACAGGAGATTCCAGGCCCATTCGACAGACACCACGCAGATTGCCATTAGCCAAACAACCGGAAGTTGCAGACATGATGAACTCCATGAAGAAACAAGGCATAATAGAGGAATCTAACAGCCCTTGGACAGCGCCGGTTGTTCTGGTTAGGAAAAAGGATGGCAGCACCCGATTCTGCGTAGACTACCGCCAACTAAATAACGTGACGAGAAAAGATAGCTATCCATTACCAAGGATTGATGACACGTTGGATACCCTTTCCGGAGCGCAATGGTTTTCCACATTGGATTTGAAGAGTGGTTACTGGCAAGTGGAAATACATCCCGAGGACCGAGATAAAACTGCTTTCTCAGTTGGCAGTGGCTTATGGCAATTCAAAGTAATGCCATTTGGGTTATGTAATGCTCCAGCCACATTCGAACGACTAATGGAATGTGTTCTACGTGGTTTAACCTGGAAAACATGTCTTGTCTATTTGGATGACATAATAGTTATCGGAAGGACATTCAAGGAACATAAAAACAACTTACGAGACGTACTTCAAAGACTCAAAGATGCAAAATTGAAGCTCAGTGCGAGTAAATGTGCTCTATTCAAAGATGAAGTTAAATATTTAGAGCACATAGTTTCATCACAAGGAGTAAGAACCGATCCAGAGAAGATAGAAGCCGTCAAAAATTGGTCAGTTCCAAAGGACAAACATCAATTACGGAGTTTTCTTGGTTTAGCTACCTACTACAGGCGATTCGTGAAAGGTTTTGCAGATATAGCAAGAAGCCTACATCAACTTACAGAAAAGGGAAGGCCGTTCATATGGTCGGATAAATGCAACGAAAGTTTTGAAAATTTGAAGCAACAGCTCTGTGAAGCTCCAGTACTTCACTATCCAAAGCTGGGAAAAACATTTATATTAGATACGGATGCCAGCAATGAAGGTATTGGTGCAGTGCTTTCGCAGGAGGAGCATGGTCAAGAAGTTCCAGTAGCTTACTATAGCAAAGCACTTTCAAAGCCAGAGAAAAATTATTGTGCTACAAGAAAAGAGCTACTTGCTATTGTAAGTTCAACAAAACATTTTCATAAATATCTCTACGGGCAGAAATTCATCCTTCGCACCGACCATGCAGCGCTTAAATGGCTTCTGCAGTTTAAGAACTCTGAGGGACAAGTCGCGAGATGGATAGAGCGACTCCAGGCTTATGATCTTGAGATCCAACACCGAAGAGGTCGTATCCATGGAAATGCAGACGCCCTTTCACGACGTCCATGCAAACTTGAATGCAAACATTGCGCACGGGTGGAAGAAAAAGAAACAACAGCAACTATACAGTTGGTAACCGTAGAACCATCTACTGGTTGGGACAATGAGGACCTGAGAATAGCACAACGAGAAGATCCGGACATTTCACCTATTCTCGCTTGGAAAGAAGATATGGAAAGACCAGACTGGAAGGATATTTGGGAACGGAGTGAGAAGCTGAAAAGTTACTGGGCTGAATGGAACTCTCTTCATGTTGAATGTGGTATATTAAAACGCAAATGGGAAGCACCTAACGGCGAATATTTCCGAATGCAGATAGTCGTGCCAGAATCAAACGTCAAAGATGTTCTAGAAGAAATGCACGGTGGAACCTCTGGAGGACATTTGGGAGTGAACAAAACAATTTCCAAAATACGGGAAAGGTTTTATTGGCTACATATGCGAGAAGATGTGGAGGAGTGGTGCCGCAGATGCACTGTCTGCGCTGCTTGCAAAGGGCCGCAACACAGAAGCAGAGGTGAAATGCATAAGTATAATGTCGGAGCCCCCTTTGAAAGGATAGCTGTAGACATCGCTGGACCTTTTCCTGAAACGGATGGCGGTAACCGTTATATTTTAGTTGCCATTGACTATTTCAGTAAATGGCCTGAAGTTTATGCAATCCCTAATCAAGAGGCAGCCACAGTTGCGGAACAAATAATAACGAATTGGGTCAGTAGGTTTGGAGTGCCTCACGAACTTCATTCGGACCAAGGACAGAACTTCGAATCGCGGACTTTCCAGGAGATATGTAAAATGTTGGGAATAAGAAAAACTAGAACAACTCCTCTACATCCACAATCTGATGGCATGGTAGAGCGCTTCAACAGAACATTGATCGAGCATCTAAAGAAAGTAGTTGACTATCATCAACGCGATTGGGATCGACACATTCCTATATTCCTAATGGCTTATAGATCAGCTATTCATAGTACTACCGGACAAACCCCAGCTAAAGTCATATTCGGAAGAGAGATGCGTTTACCTAGCGACCTCAAATTCGGTACCCCCAGAGGTGAACAAAAGTTACCAGAAGACTACGTATCGGAGCTCAAACAACAATTAGCTGATGTGCACGAGGCCACGAGGACGAAATTAGCAACAAATACTGATCGGATGAAGACCCGCTATGACCTACGTGCTAATTCCGCAGGATTTAATGAAGGTGATCTTGTTTGGCTCTACAATCCGAGACGACGTAAGGGACGTTCTCCAAAATTGCAACAACACTGGGAAGGACCGTATTCAGTAGTAACTAGAATTAATGACGTGGTATACAGGATTCAGCGTGGCACAAGAGGCAAGCATAAAATTGTTCATTTGGACCGCTTGTGTCAATACTACGAGCATCAAGACCGTGGACCACCTGTTGTTCGGGACGAACAAATTTAAGAAGGGGGCAGTGTTACGTGCAATAGAAAGAGACAACTGGTGACATCTACTGGGAATGGAGAAGTAGACGACTTTCGGTTCGGAGAATTGATTATGGTATCTACAGGAAGGTTCAGGAATAGAATGAATAGAATGAATAGAACAGTCAAGAAGCTTCTGGAAAATAGAACACTCGAGAATAATCTGGAGAGTTTCTAGGGTATAAATATAACAGTTGTCATAGCAAGAGGAAGAGTCTTGTCTTAGACGTTGCAGTGTTAACAAGCGAAAGTAATAACGTGCGGAAGTGTTGTAATTAGATTGCGATAATTGAAAGTACAGTATTAAGCGATAATTAAAGTGTAGTTGATTAATTGAAAGTTTGTGAATTGTTAAGATTAGAGTTAAATAAAGAACTTGTATATTAAGTATTTAATATTGTGTTTTAAATAACGAACCAAAGGCCACGCTCGCAACAATATTTTAATTTAATCTTAATAAAAGAATTTCATTTGTGTTATCCCATCGATTTACTGAGGGTGTTTCGTCCATGGTGGTCAGCAGAGCAGGAGGTGATAGTACTCAATACTGAAATACCAGATAATAAAAAATTACGAAAAACCGTTACCAAAACCTCAACCAAGTACCTATTTTAATAAAATCGCACACGCTTTCACCAAGAACTTGAAATCAAGTGAAATTAAAAATACCTTCTCAGACAAATCGCCATTCGAAAAATGTTCTGAATGTTCTAAGAAATGGTTAAAATACACAATTCTTCAATATACCCCTCTAGAGGCAAAAGTTCCCATTCATCATCAGCAGCCATAAAGCAATCGATGACAATGTTGCGAAAAATATTTTGTTTGCAGTTTGTTTCCTTGCCCCTCTAAAATTTTAGCTTCATGATCAACAAACTCACCGCACCTCTTGTGTTGCGGACCATGGCTGAGAAGTATAAGTTCACATCATAAGCTAGAAACATTAATATGTTGCTTGTTGCTAAAGTGGAGGCAATCTCAGAGGTGTGCAGATTTGAGAGCGTTTGATATTTTTATTCTAGCTGTCGCATCTTTATACGAAGTATTATGTTATCTCTGGTAATACCTTTAATGGAATTCGCGCTTACTGAAAATATTTATGAAAATAAGCACGAAACTAATATTTCCAAAAAATTGAAGATATTTTAGACTCAACAAATGAGTACAACATTTTTACGTGTTGTAAACAGCAAATATTCAATTTTATTGCAAAGGTTCTGATACGATTTTATACACCTAAAATCAATGAGCGCGTTACTGTCACTTTGCGTACCGTAGTCGTTGCCATAGTGTAATTCTGTCAAATCAAATGTAGTAATCACTAGTAGTAGTCGACTATTAATTACCTTCAAAGTGCGAAGTGAAAGATTGTCAGCAGTCAAGCATATTCGTTACTGTCAAAATTTGGGGGAGTGAATGAAAAATATATTTTGGTAGTAGCTCGTAGTCGACAAAAGGCACTGTTTTGGTTGCAGTGAATGTATTATTTTTTTTTTCTACTGAGGACCTCTAGCACTTGTTTTGTATTTTCATTTAAAGCTAGAAGCCTATCTATTTATCAACAAAAAAATTCGTGTGCATTGTTATAACACATGTCATATTGAGTTTGAATTGTTGTTCGATTTACGATCAAAAGAGAATACATTTCCCTAAATGTCTCCCTTGAAGGTTAAAGTAATAATAAATGCAACTTTGTGATGTCAGTGACAGATCAAGTTTTAAATCCTGCAGATCCAAATATACCTAGTCTATAAGACCGATACCTGGAATTTTGGGTTTGCTTCCACATTTTCGTAATGAGTAATTTAGAAATTCAGTAATTCGTAGTTTACATGTTTTACCAGAAGGAGTAAGATCAATCCAACCTAGAAAATAAAGCCCTAGTCTGGTACACCAACGGTTCTAAAACGGAGAAAGGAGTAGGAGCAGGAATATAAGGTGTAAATCGAAAAGCGCATATTTATCAAAGCCTAGGAAAATACGCCTCAATATTCCAGGCACAAGTATATGACATCACTAAATGTGCGGCATTGAAATCCATCTCATCAACTGTGTTTCAAAAGAACTTAATGTGAGAATGCATTCATGCATTAACAAACCTTGGCCCAAAGAACCACCAACACTTCAATGCCAGGACAGTCGGGAATTGATGGGAATTATAAGGCAGACTTTCTGGCCAAAAAAGGAGCATTCATGCCCCTCGTTGGACATGAACAATTTTGCGGTATTTCTTACAACACCGTGAAGCTAACCTTTCAAAACTGCATCCAAAACCAAATGGACCAAAGATGGATTCAATGATAGGCTCTACACAAGCTAAAAAATTCATTAAAGGACTTTCATCAAAGAAGAATCAGGATCTTTTAAGACTATCTAGGAATCAAATCAGAATCATCACAGGAGTACAAACTGGACACTGCAAACTAAACAAACACATGCACCGGATAGGCATATTGTAGTATATGTACATTGTACACATATACTAAATGATATGTATAAGTACCCATTGGGGCGAGAAACCAGCGCTTCTGGAAGGAGCCCAATTTAAGCGCTGCTCTGGGCATCTTTTGGCAGCTCTTTAGAAGCATAATCACCGATCTATCCAGAGAAATAAGCAAAGGCGCAAGTAAGTAACTCAAGATCCATTGCTTGGAAGCTCTATAGAAGATTATTTAATGAGCTCCAGCAGAACAGCAAGTAAAAAGGGCTGATTTCATCTGATTTTCCACGAATTTAAACTGGATTTTCTACTATTGTGCGAAGAAACGTATTTCTCATTTTGAGTGCGAAGTTCAGTGTGGAGTGAAGCGGCAGTCTTCCAAAGAGTTGTTACTCTTCCTATTGCCAAAATCTACAATAATTTCAGTACAGTGGAATAATGGCTAACATATATATAATATATTCAGCTTCATAAAATTTAGTACGACAAATAATCACAAGCAAGCGCACGTACTTTAATGTTGTTCTCAGAAAGCACTGTTGAAGGCCTCTTATGAAATTAAGGAAGAAGCACTGCGATGATTATGCAAAAAGCTCATTAAAGCTTGCGAAAAGACAAATTCAAAAAACTTCTTCGGCTATCATTTAGAGCGCTCCTAGACCGCTTCTTAGAAACAGCACTTGCCTCTGCGGACATGCTTATGTTAAAAAGTAATGAACTCGAATAGGGAAAAGAAGCGCTACGAGCTTCCAGGCAAGCGCTTCAGCAGGGCTCTTAGAGCGTTCTTTTTCCCAGTGGGCATATTCATCACTAAAACAACAAACATCACATGTATGTACTTGTAACCACGTTACAGTATCAAGCTAAAGATTAGATCAGATTAGTTCTAAGTCCAGTGATTGTACAGCTGCCAATGAATAAAGGTTGATTGAACTCACAAGCACCCGAAGTTTCAATTACAAAATTACATAGCGCGGTTGGTAGGATGCAGAAGTGATTAGTGATAAGCAAAATAAAAAACAAATAAGCTGAAAATATGTAGTGCGGAAAGGAAGATGAAATTAAAATAGCAACCCATCTACAGACTACGATAAAGTTATATATTTAGAGAACAATGGAGACAAAAGCAATACCAGTTGTATCCGATGGGAATTGCTAGCAATAATAACGAGTTGGTAGTAGCGGAAAAGTCACGTGCTAAGGAACATAGAACTAGAAACCGAAAACCGTATATTGAACAAAAAAAAAAACTGGAGGCCACCAAAAACGAGGATTGTGTATATAACAGAAACAATGTAAAAAGATTGAACCATTAAGCTTAAATGGGAGTGTTGCAGAAAATTGGAGAATGTTCCAGCAAATCTACGAGTATTTTTATAGAGCAGCACAATTAAAGGAAAAACCAGAAGAAGTACAGGCAGCAATTTTCCTGAATGCGGTGGGCCCAGAAGCAGTAGAACTATTCGACACATTTATATACACCAATTTTACAGACAAGAAAAAATACTCCAAAGTGGTAGAAGCATTTGAGAGCTTCTGTAAACCAAAGATGAACGAAGTGTATGCAAGTTACCTATTTCATTCGCAGAATCAATAGCATATGGACCCTTCGACTCATACCTTATGAACTAAAAGAAATTAATAAGATGAACAAAATAGAATTTTGTTGGGTGTTGAAGATAAAAATCTGCAAAACCGTTTACTGGAAGCAGAAAATCTCGACGCAGAGACGGAGGTAGAAATGGCCACAGATGGAAAAATGAGCAAAAGGCTAGGAGCACTTAACTTAGTAACTAACGTTTCAAAAACTAATTACTATAGAAAAGATGCTAACAATAATATTTCTAATTTTAGGCAAAATAGTAATCGAAATAATAGACAGGATAGGACTAAAACGGCAGGTACTAGTAGGAATTATTACTAATCATCTGGTACAAGTAAATCACAGCCAAAGGTTATAGTATGCAGCTATTGTACTCAAAAGCATGAGGTAGGAAATTGCCCAGCCTATGGAACAAAGTGCAGAAATTGTCACAGGAAAAATCATTTTGTGATTTCTTGCAAAACAAACGAGAAACAGGTACGTTAAATACAATACGTGAGTGAAGATAACGCTGAACATAAATTCTCTATAATACCATTGATTGTGATGTCAATTCCAAAGCGCAGTCATGGTTTGAAAATACAAACACATTTAATAAAATTTAAGCTTGATACCAGGGTGGATGTAAACGTCTTACCTTTAAAATTAATCGAAAAATTTTTAAACTTAAAAATAAACAAAAATAACCTTAAATACAAGCATATGAGGTTACAGAAATACAGATAGTTGGTAGTACGGTACTAAATACAGTAATTAGAAATCAAATTAAAGATATTGAATTTATTATCATTCGAAACGGGTCAGTTCCTATCCTGGGGTTAGACACATGCGACAAATGTAAACTACTTAAGAGAATAAACACACTTAGTACTACGTCCTTTAATAAGGCAGAATTTGTGCGAAAAAATGCGGATATTTTTACTCGTTTATGGACCTTCACAAAAAATTTTAAAATAGAACTAAAACATGATGCGCAACCCGTGGCCGAACCAGCTAGACGAATAGCGCTTTCATTAAAAGAATCCTTAAAAAATGAGCTAAAAAGAATAGAGATTTTGAATATTATTTAAAAATAATAATAATGCATCAGACTGGATATCGAACATGGTCATAGTTGAAAAACCAAAAAAGAAAATTCGTGTATGTCTAGATCCAAAGGATCTAAATCAAGCAATTAAACCAATAAACCAAACAATTCCTTCATTACAAGAAATTATCTCAAAACTAGCGGGGAAAGATCTCTTTACCTGACTAGAGCTTAAAGACGGTTACTGGCAGGTGCAATTGGATGATAAATCAAGTAAGCTATAAACATTTAGTACACCCTTTGGTGCATACAAGCTTAAGCGATTTCCATTTGGAATAAAAACCGCGCCCGAAATTTTCCAAAAATACAACGAAGAAAATTTTAAACACATAAAAAATGTAATGCTTTACTTAGACGACATATTAATGGCTGCAGAAAATGAAAGGGAACACTATATGACAGTTAATGCAGTCGTCAAAAGAGCTAGAAAGCTCAACATTAAATGAATATGGATAAAATACAATATAAGACTCCACAAGTTAAATATCTAGATCACATAATAACGAAAGATGGTATTGCAAGTGACCCGGATATGGTAAAAGCTATTCAATCGCTTAATAAACCAAAAACACCTCGGCTGTCAGAGATATATCAGCCTTTGCTAAGAAAGAATATAGTTTTTAAGTAGGAAGTGACTCGTACAAAATTTTTAGAAAACATAAAGTCCCTAATCTCGAAAGCTCTCACACTTAGAATCTGTGATAAAACGAAGAATATAATGATACAAGCAGATGCTTCAAAAAACGGTTTAGCAGCTATTATGATACAGGAAGGAAAACCTGTATACTTTACTTCCAGAAGTCTCACTGAAACGGAACAAAGGTATTCCCAAATAGAAAAAAAGCTTCTGGCTGTTGTTTTTGCGTGTTCTAAGTTCCACTATTTTTATGGTAGAAATGTCTATGTTACGACTTACCACAAGCCGTTTTTAGGGATCTTTCAAAAAAAATATTGATTGCAAAACAAATTGCCGATTACAGAAAATGATGCTTAGGCTAAATAAATATAATACCCAATTAAGATATACTCCAGGCAAATAAATGCATATTGCAGACTTATTATCTAGAGATTATTGCACTGACGAAACAATGCTAAAATACCAGATTTAAACGAATTCGTGCATACTATAAATGTAAATGAGGAAAAGCAACAACAATTAGAAACTTCAAACGATCTTATATTAAAAGAACTAAAATCCGTCTTAGAAAATGGCTGGCCTAACACAAAAACAGAGTTAAGACCAGAAATAAGATATTATTGGAAAATGAAAAACGATTTAGTTTTAGAAAACGGTCTAATTTTTCTTAATGAAGGAATCATTATACCCCAAACACTACGTTCAGAAATTTTAAAAACTCTTCATCAATCTCATCAATGTATTGAGAAAACTAAGATGAGAGCAAGGACCTTAGTTTATTGGCCAGGTATAAATGAGGCCATAGAAAGCATGGTTATGAGATGTGAGTTTTGCCAAAAGTCCGAGCAGGTAATATTATAGAACCATATATCGCACACGACATTCCCCCAGTGCCGTTTAATAAAGTAGCTATAGACTTTTTCGAGGTAGGAAACAAAAATTTTCTCGTTCTCGTCGACTATTTCTCAAAATATATAGAAATTTTACCCACAGGAAATAAAACAGCATCCGAAGCAATTAATAAATTAAAAGGTGTTTTCTCAACCTACGGTATACCGAGAACCATGATAGTAGACAACAACCCTTTGGGTCGTATGAGGTTATGAAGTTTGGCAAACAATATGATTGTCACCACTATTCCTAACTACCCACAAGCGAACGGGTTAGCCGAAAAGTTCGCGCAAACATTACAAAAGCAAACGAGTCAAACAACGAGCTTTGGCTATCCCTGTTAGAATATAGAAATACCCCTATTAAAGGAAGCGATAAAAGTCCTGCGAACTCCTCATGAGAAGGAAATTGCGTACGTTACTACCGGTAAAGTCCACACAACTAGAAAATAATAACACTCGAACTCACGAAAAAATTAAAAAAACATACTGAAAAAATCAAAAGACATTACAAGAAATCCGCAAGAAACGAACAACAATTTAAAAACAACGAAACAATTTGGATAAAAAATAAAAATTTTAGAGAGAAGGGAAAGGTAAGAACTAAACATACATCTCCTCGGTCGTATTGGATTGCAAAAGAAAACGGAGCACTACTAAGAAGAAATACGCGTTTTTTTACGCTCACGTATTGTACGTACATAGCAAGAAGTGGGAAGGTGTAGTATATGTACATTGTACATAATATACTAAATGATACGTATAAAGTATATTCATCACTAAAACAACAAACATCACATGTATGTACTTGTAACCACCTTACAGTATCGAGCTAGAGATTAGATCAGATTAGTTTTAAGTCCAGTGATTGTACAGCTGCCAATGTAAAGGTTGATTGAAATCACAAGCACCCGGAGTTTCAATTACAAAATACTACACATATCACCCACTGATGTACATATGTGGGCTGTGTCTCGAAGAGGATGAAACAGAGTCCGAGACCTTTGGCTCATATTTCTTAAAGCCTGCCGATTTTGAGGACACCTCATCTAAAAAAATATTTCTCTTCCTAGTAGGAGTGGGGTTGTTGGATGAACTGTAAAGAAATTGGTGCACAATATAGCTGCAGTGCAAAGGCCACTCGGCCCGCTTATTCCAAATTCTAAAAAAATCTAAGATCAATGCAAGGTGTGAAATAAATAAGTAAAGCGATCGAAATACCTAACTCGTAATAGTCGGGAAAATTAAAATTATCATGAAATTTATCGTTTATCTCATTTCTAAAAACAAAAACAAACAAAAACTTGAAACAAATACATACTATTATTAAACAATGTTTTTTTTTTCGTTCGGTGCTGCTGTGTTTTTATGAAAATTATAAAGCATTAAGCTTCAGCATTGGAATCAGGAAAATCGGTTGCTCCATCCTCGAGATATGATCTTTTGAAAATGACGTTTCATCGTTGGAGGGTGGGGCGTGGTAAAGGGAAACTAACAAATATGGATGAGTTATCCATACGAACTGTGAAAATTTCATTCAAATCGGAGATGGTCGTGTCCAAAAGGCCCTTTTTGATCGTTCTCTTGTGGAATGGCTGCATACATGTACATTGTACCTACATTTCATTTCATTTTGTTAACCTAAATTATAATTATAATGAAAGCTATGAATTTTAAAAATTATCATTCTTTTCAAAATTAAATTAATTAGCGTAAAAATGCATTATGCAGCGTAAATTGCAAGTTCATTGATTCATAAAATGTAATTGTTTGCCTTGCGCAACTTAGAAAGTGCTTAGGTAGTGCCTGCCAGGTAAAGCTTAACTATACCTCTAATTCTCAGATAAGAAAAGAGTTCAATTCTTGTTTAAAACTCGAGTAGTCAGACCAGTCAAATTAGTTTTATAGTAACTTAGTTTATTCCTGTTTTTATACCCTGAAATCTAAAGGGCATACTAAGTTTGCCATTCAGTTTGTAACACCTAGATACAATGATGGTAGAGCAAAATGGATTGGACACCCACGAATAATATTAAAAGTTATACGCCATAACCTATACGACGCATTAGCAGGTCTACCTTACCACGCCCTGCTTGATTAGTGTGGCTGGCTCTGATTTTGCCATCGTACATAGCTTGTGGTTCTACACTTTTTTTTTTATAAAAATTTATAGCTTTTATTCTAAGCACAATATAAAAGTTTTGTGTCTTTGATATGATTCCGTTAAAGTGGTATTAGCTCTAACTTATTTTCAAAGCTATTCTGAAACCCATTTTCAAAGATAATTTGTTCCCTTGGTGACTACAAACACGTCATTTCAAAAAAATATCGGCTAATTTCATTATGACCTGAATAGGCTGTAGCTAATAACTCTTTAATGCAGACATATAGCACATAAGGTGTAATAGGTCAAATTAAAGAGGAGAGTCTACAGTTTACAGTTTTTAAAAAAGTTATGTTAATGATCTTTTTGCACAAAAAAAAGAGGACAAAGTAAAAAAAAAAAGGTAAGAAATTCCGAAATTTTTAGTTTAGTTTCGCAGGCGTAAACACCCTGTATATACAAAGGTGGTATATATTTATATATATTTCTTACTCAAAGCCTTTGCATATGCGCACTAGGAAGTTGGAGAGGAGTAGGTAACAATTTGACGTAGTACTACCTTAACATGCGTAGGACTCAGTAACAAAACATCCCGAAAGTAGTACTAGCACGATTTTATTAGATGGAATTGTATTGGTCATATTTGCACTGCTTATACCTATAGCAAGAGTATGAAGAGCAATACTAGGGTTTTCCAATAAGAGGTGTTATTTTAATTAGCCCGTTATTTCAGTAGATGTCACTTTTGGAGCTGTCATTTTTTGACATTTGACAAGTAGAAACTACGCCATTAATAAAAATGGAACGATACACGATTCAATAACGCATTGAAATTATTAAAATTCACTATAAAAATGGTGAAAATGGTGAAAATGTGGCAGAGACGGTTCGTAAAACTCGAACATTTTTGGGTCGTCGTGAAGCACCTTGTCGGACCACAATACAGAAATTGGTAGACAAATTCGAGCTGTCGGGACAAGTTAGTGATGTGAAGAATAAAACCCGTGCACGTCGCTCAAGAACAGCCGAAAATATTGCTGCTGCAGCCGAAAGTGTTGAAGAAAACCCAGGTTTATCCATTCCTCGTCGTTCTTTGGAATTAGGCATTCCACAAACGTCATTTCACCATATTTTGCATAAAGATTTGGGTCTTAAGGCTTATAAAGTTCAGTTAACACAAGAACTCAAGCCGGCCGATCATCAACAACGTCGTGTCTTTGCTGATTGGTGATGAGGCCCATTTCCACCTCGATGGCTTCGTCAACAAGCAAAATTGTCGCATCTGGGGCTCGGAAAACCCAAGAGTTTTGTTGAAAAGCCTTTCTATCCTCAACGTGTGACTGTTTGGTGCGGTTTATGCTCCCCCGGGGTCATTGGACTTTACTTTTTCGAAAATGAGGCTGGAGCAACAGTAACGGTGAATGGATTGAGCTATCGACAGATGATTAATGATTTTTTATGGCCGGAATTGGATGGTATTGATCTTGACTTTACTTTCAACAAGACGGCGCTACGTGCCATACGAGCAACGAAACCATTGATCTTTTATGGGAAAAGTTTCCAGACCGTGTTATCTCTCGAAGAGGTGATCACAATTGGCCACCGAGATTTTGTGACTAACACCTTGCGACTTCTTCCTTTGGGGCCACGTGAAAGAGAAGGTCTACGCCAACAGCCCAGCATCGATTCAAGACCTCAAAGATGGAATTCGTGAGGCTATCGAGGACATAGGGCAGCCACTTTGCGATTTGGTTATGGAAAATTTCATGAAAAGGATATGGTCCTGTAGGCGTGGTCGTGGTGGTCATTTGGCTGATGTTATTTTCCATTATTAACGGCATACCTTCCTCTTTATAATGAAATAAATATCCGATCATTTATCTCAAAAAATGGTATTTTTCTTTGAATATCAAAATAACACCTCTTATTTGAAAATTATTTGAATTCTCTTGAATCGTGACTCTCGAATCTCAACTATCGAATCTCCACTCATATCACGCACAGTCCAAATTGGACAATCCCAATGGTGGTAGCTACCACCCCACCCTAAAACATGAGAAAACTTTACCCCATCGGAAAACTCCCCATTCACACAATCTAAATCAAAAACCCCATGTAAATCCACCCACGTTTACTACCCTAAAACTCTTTCGTCACAAACGGCACTCTCAGGCGTTCAGGCACAAAGTTATTTAGTCAGGGGTTAGTGAGTTGATAAAAATTATTAAAAAGGCGTAATTCATTTTTTCAATTAAAAGTTAAAGCCTAGTATCAAAAAACATATAACAGAAAGAATGCGCATCTCGTATATTGAAAAGATTTATATGGAGGATCGTGCTTTTACGACTGACTCTCACAAATTTTACGAAATTAGTCACCAGTAGTGAGCGGCGGGTCGTCAACGTCAAAGCGCCAGACCAGAGCTAGAGCCTGCGCTCCGCATCTTGCTCATGTATTATTGCATTGCGTGTTCTCTTTGGTGCTTTTACCTCTTCCCCAGAAAAATGGTTTGCAATTTTGCATACTGCATCACGAATACTTGTGATAACCCGTTTGCCATAACATTTTGTTTGAGAGAATTTTCATTTACATTTCATTGCAGTAAAACAGAAGAATAATAGTAAGATGGGCGGATGGGGATAAGAATTGTAGTCTAGTCAGAGTCAGGTGCATGATTAGTGTGCTTGGCAAATGTTTATGGACGTAAGTCGCTGTCGTCGGCGTGTGTACAGCTATGAGAGGGGGTGGCGGATAACAGAGAGAACATAGCAATATTCTCTCAATCTCAAATCTTTGCTTCTTCCCATCTGTTACCTCCCGACCGCTTCCACAATTAAGCATACAGCTGTACATTTTGAGCTTTTTTTTTAGGTTATATGTTCTTTTCTAGTGTCGAGTTCAGGCAAAGTAAAATTTAACGCAGTTTTTACCGGGAACCCCGTAGTGCACGAGTAAAATTATCAGTAACATTTTTCTTGGGATTTTACCAGTACTAAAATTTCTATGGAAATGTCACATTTTACTCGAACTCGATAATAGACTAAAAAAAAAATAAAAAATAAAAAAAACAAGTAAAATAGGTAGAACTGGTCTAACAAAGAGACGGTCCCTACTTGTTATTACCGATTTCATTCAAATTCACAGTATATGTTGGCCCTGACTAGAAATTAAAGTGACGCAAGTGGGAACTCCAGATGGCCAAGCGAAACTGAAATAATACATAATGTAGGGGAGTGGGTATATTCGCAACATTTCTTTTCGTTACAATTATCTACAATCTGTTATCTTTCATATACCAAAAACCAGAAGCCATTATCCCAATAAGTTTAGGAGCATTTTCTAAAATAACATTGCGAGGTTACTTTCAACTCTAATTAATTTATTGCATATACTGCAAAGCTACCACCCGTTATCTGTCGGTCAAATTCCAACCGATTTTCAAAATTCTTTTTGCTAAATTCATTTTGAGTTTTGTATGATTTTTTAAAACTATTACGAGATTTGTACGGCAGTGGGTTACAGAGTAGTAACCCATCACCATATATTATTATATAAAAAAAAAAAAATAAAAATTCCTGGTGTGGGGATATGTATTTTAAACTCCAATATCTGTGTAGAATATTCGTACAAAATATTATAAAAATCGAATGATAAATTCAATGTCAAAAGGTCATTCATATATACCAATGGGAAAAAATTTCTCATTTCTGGGATTCAGGTGTTCTGAGGGAGGTGAGGAAAATATTATCTACTTGCAAAATCCCTTTTTCCTAGTTTTTTGCGATTTTTAGCATATTTTCCCTTCCCTTCTGATTTGAGTTGCGAAATTTAATTTTTGATGGCCATAATTTTGTCTGAAAAATTCATTTCGAAATGTTTTTCTATAACTTTCGACGATAATCCATTTTTGTTTTTTATGGATGCGCTTTTATTAAGAGATTATCTGTACAAAATTTCAGGAAGGTCGGATGTCATTTACATATTTAAAAAAAAATTAAATCTAATAGTTTTACATACCCACTTTTCACCATATACCGGCAATCTTTAACAACGCACGGAAATACCACTTACAGAATTCGCAATCTACATACCTCCTCTGTGGGTTTTATACGAATGAATTTAACACTTTCGTTCAAATTCTATTGCAACTTAACCGCGACAAATCCAGTGAAAATTTGTAAGTTATACTGTGAATATGGACGAAATCGACGATGACGAGTAGTGATTCTCTCCGAAAAATTCTTATCATACCCTAGATGAATGCCCATATGTAATTTCGAATGGTCACCTTTCTGATAGTTTTATTGTTGAAGTGGTTTTCCGTATATATCTGGAACGGTTTGTCGGACAGTAAAAATAATTAAGACCAATTTCAAAGGATTTCATATTCTTAAGATCTTTCCAGTACAATAAAGTCATATAGGACTGATGGCTTTCACAGTACACTTAAAAAACCTAAACTTTTATATGGCAACACCAATGTGTTGCTCGATTTAGCCCATTTCTAAATTATGTTTACTATTTCTATGAAAACGCTGTGTACAAAATTTTAACTTTCTACGATGACGCGCTCTCACGCAGTGTCCAAATATATTGAAAACCACATTTTAGTATGGCAACCCCACGAAGGAGTTAACCGATTTGTCCCATTTTCCAACTTAAATTTACTTTTTTTTTTAAAGCCCGTGTCCAAAATTTCAGCAATCTGTGTAATCGTGAGGACATGCAGTCAGACAGACAGCCGGACGGACGGATATGTAAAAATCAAAATAGTAGTGCTAATAGTACCTACTTTCCTGAAATATTTTTTGTTCTTGTCCGTTTTTGGCGGAGATACGCTATTTTGAAATTTGAAAAAAGTAGGTAGGTTTGGTAGGTGTAACTTCAAAAATACCAGAATGAAATGAGGATGAAGGTTCCCCTTTGGAAGCAGTGTCCAAGTTTGATCCGGCGATATCCGTGAAAGGATTTCTGAGCATTTAAGTGGCCATACTTCATTCGAAAAACGAAAAATTTTCAAACATAAATTTTAGTAGGAAGAAGTGATTTTTAAGAGGCGGGTCTCTACAAAAGTATGATCAAGACTACGAGTAAGAAACTAAAGGAGAGGTCCATCAACAACAATTTTCGTACCAATCTCAAAAATGTGTAAGTTTATACACATACTATAAAAAATTCGCATTGCAGGCGGTTGGAAAAAAAGTTTGTGCAAGGGATTTTGGCGCGGTTTGATATTCCTGGTTCCCCAGTAAAGCTACATTTACACGGCGAAAATAGCTTTCGTAAGTAAATTTCATGACAAATACTTTCATGAAATTTGTGTTTACACGTTTGTTACCATTTGTTACGTGAGTAGTGTTCAGCACAATTGATGCAAATAAAATTTGGTCTAGCTCTCTCGATGTTGTTATCGAAATATTTATTAAAGAAATTGCGCGATACAAAAGAAGGTAATTTGGGACCATATACTATATCGTCTACTCCACTTCCCGACTTCTTGTTTTTAGCGACTTTTCTATTCTCTGCCATATATGTATTCCTCAGCGAATGAATTTTGTTCGGGGCTTCGTTCGCTTTAAAACGTGGTATATCCATACATTCCGCCAGCTTTCTAACGCAGCAAGCTTTTGTTGCGGTTTCTATAATCTTTATGTCTCACAAACAAATTTGTTTCCCATATTTTTCCAGGAACTTTATGGTTTGCTTGGTAGATCAATTATTCATATCTAAAAACAATTATATTCACTTTATTAATTACTTATCACTCCATACTACAATAAAAAACTATATTAGCATACACTGTATCCACCTTATCAATAATTTTTCCCAATTTCAGCTTTTTTCCTAGTTGTTTGACACGAATCACTTTCATTATATTCAACTTTCATGAAATTTACTTACGTGGGCCCAGAAAGTGGAAAGTTACTTTCGTAAGTAGACAATTTGTATGGAGACGTCAAAATGAAACTACTTACGAAAGTTACTTACGAAAACTACTTTCGCCGTGTAAATGTAGCTTTAGTCTACTTCCATTTTCGGTTGCCCAATAACTTTCCTTAAAATTTAATTTTTGGTAATCCATAATAAGAAAATACCTATATTAAAATCCTTTTACTTTTATCAAAATTACAAACATTTACCAATATTCTAAATCCCAGCTTATTATTAAAAAAGAAACAAGTACAGTATTACTAAATTTCCACATAAAAGAATGTATATATTTTTCTATTTAGTACCCTTCCAATTTTAACCTTACCTACGGCTTTTGTGCTACGGTAAATTTCTTTACCGAACATAACTAAAAGTGATACCTAGTGTTAACCTTCCAAGAACTGGCAGGTAAAGTAGCATTAACAGGTTACGAACCATCGTAAATGTATATGCAGGATACAAGTCAAATGCACATACTAGCTAACAAATCCTACCTGCTGTGGTGCACTACATATCGTAAAATCCTGAGTTAGTCTACATACTGCTCACATAAGCAGCCCGCTGGTATGGTGAGGAACGGATGGGATCATTAAGTCAGTCTTGAACGTATCCTTACATTGAAGGCATATCGGCGGGTTGTTTTAGTCGACAGTGTGACGAGAACTTATCAAAAAGAACGAATTTCCATTATCAGCAAATAATTAGCAATCTATGCTAACATTTCAGAAGTGGCATTTTTTAGAAAAACTCACGTGTCAAGTGAACAGTTTAAAATAATTCCAAACGTGCACAGATAATATAAGTGAAATCGAAATGGATAGTGTAGACCTCAGTGCAAGTGATTCTAGCAGTTTGGTGCAAAAAGAACTAGAGCTCCTAAAACGAGAGAACGACATTTTAAAAAGGGAAAATGAAATCTTGAAAAGAGAACAGGAAATAGCGTCAAGAGAGGAAAACCTAGTAAGTCGTACTAGCAATAACGTAAGTAATAGTGGTAACAGTAGTAGTAGTAGTATCAAAATCGGCCTAAGCAAAATTGATAGGTTGATACCAGAGTTTAATCCAGGTAAATTGAATAACTTGACGGCAACAGAATGGACGAAAAATATTAGTATTTTGCAAAATATATACGAGTGGGATTCCCGCACTACATTTTTTTATGCGGTCAGTAGATTAGTGGGAGCGGCAAAGTTTTGGTACATATCCAAGCAAGCCGAAATTGGAACTTGGGAACAGTTTAAAGAAACCATTATTGAAAGCTTCCCTTCAAATATCGATGAATCCGAAGTGCATAGGCAACTAATGAAAAGGCGAAGAGACCCTAAGGAATGCGTCGAAAATTATTTTTATGAAGTGAGCGCTGTCGCAAAAAGAGCGAAATTAAATGACCTTACTACAATTAATTATATTATATCGGGATTAGGTGATCAGACAGTGATAAATATTTTAAAGGCTGCAAATTGTCAGAGTCTCCCAGATCTCCTGAATAAAATAAAAAGCATGGAAGACACTAAAACATATAAAGCAGGACGCGACACAGTAAATGAAGCAAACGGTAAAAATACAGATACCTGGAAAAGGACAAGCAAAAGACCCTTTGAACGCGAAAATAAAACCTACAACACAGAACGTGTATGCTATACGTGTAGAAGACCAGGGCATTTATCATTTCAGTGTCAGAAAAGCGGGAAGCGGGAAGGAATTCAGAGTCACAACACCAGAGGTAGATATTCTCTGGGACGGGTAATAAAACGCGTTGAAACAAGAAATGAGTACTACCAGGAAGTAAAACTGGACGGGATACCATTACTGGCATTCATAGACTTAGGTAGCGATTGCACTACGATTAAAGAAACGGAGGTAAAGAAAAACCAATGGATAATTGAGAAATATAATATAGGATTACATGGATTCGCTGGTGGATTCTGTAAAACTATTGGGAAAATAAGAAAAATGCTGAAGGTAGGTAAAGCTGCCTACAGATATTGTCGTAGTTGAGGACAATGCACAAGACGTCGCGATGATTATTGGAAGGAACTTTATCGATCAACCGCAGGTTCAAGTTGTAAAAGAATGGAGGAAATTGGATATTAAACTAAAAAGTATAGATGAAAGCCAACTATCGCCAAGAGAAACCCCTAATTATATTGAAAATAGGATTATGTCAATAAAACGACGGGAATTGAAGGAAGACGATATATTACATGGAGTGATTGCTAAAAAGGATATCAAGCAATTATTAACTCTTTTGAATGAATATCGAGATTGTATTTCGTTAAATTTAGCAGAATTAGGAAAAACTACCGAAGTTGAAATGCAAATTAAGCTTAAAAGTAATGAAATAATTAGATATAAACCATATCGCATCCCTTATGCTCAAAAGGAAAAACTAAATAACATAATAAAAGAATTGATAGAGAACGATATAATAGAGGAATCAACATCGGAATATGCGAGTCCAGTCATTTTGGTTAAAAAGAAGACTGGCGACCTGAGAATGTGCGTAGATTATAGAAGGCTAAATGCAATCACTCAAAGAGAAAACTTTCCGACTCCAAATATAGAAGAACAGTTAAATTCGCTGTCGGGAAAAAAGGTCTATACTACGCTTGACCTTATGAGCGGATATTATCAAATACCAATAGCGGAAGATTCAAGACATCTTACGTCTTTTATTACTCCCGAAGGACAATATCAATTTAAAAGGGTGCCATTCGGGCTTACGAATTCACCTGCAACATTCATGCGAATGATGACCAGGCTAGTAAAGAATATACCATCAAAAAGTGTTTTAGTTTATATGGATGACGTTCTCATCGCTACTGAAAATGTTCAAGAGGGAACGAGTGTACTTAACGATCTACTTACACAATTAAGACGTTTGAATCTCACTCTTAATATATCCAAATGTAGTTTTTTCGAATCTCGTTGCTCCTATCTAGGACACGAAGTTACAGCCGACGGAGTTTGTCCTGGAAGCAATAAAACTGAAGCAATAAGAGCTTTTTCAACGCCAACTACAATAAAACAAGTACGTCAATTTCTAGGATTGACCAGTTTTTTTCGAAGATTTATTCAAAATTTCGCAAAGAAAGCATCACCTCTCAATAAATTATTAAGGAAGGGGAGTGAATTTTTCTGGACAGAGGATCACCAGGCATCATTCGATCTGTTAAAGAAGGAATTGAGCCAACAACCTATCCTGGTATTGTATAACGTTAAAGCAAATCATGAGTTACACACAGACGCGAGTGCTGATGGATTAGGAGGAATATTATTTCAATTAGAGAAGGACGATGAAAAAAAAGTAGTGTCTTATTTCAGTCGCGCTACAACAACTCTTGAAGAAAAATACCATAGCTTCGAGCTGGAAGCTCTCGCCGTAGTAGAAAGTCTAAGTCGATTAAAATATTACTTGCTTAATAAGCATTTTAAGATCATCACTGATTGCAATTCGCTCAAACTGACTCACCAGAAGAAAGACATCATACCAAAAATCGCAAGGTGGTGGTTGAAAATTCAAGAATTTAGTTTTGATTTAGAATACCGGCCAGGCACTCAAATGGCTCACGTGGACGCTCTTAGTCGAAACTCTCAACGGAAATCGGAAGAAAACGAATGTGCACCAGTATGCAGCGACATAATGAGGATTGGTATGCGAGAAGAGGACTGGGTAACAACACTGCAAATGCAAGATGCTAGTATAAAACACATCAAGGAGGTGTTAGAGGAAGAGGGAGGAAAGTCAGCTGAACTTAAAAATTATCAGAAGGAATACACGATACAACATAATAAGGTTTTCAAGAAGACAGTTGGCGGACCGCGATTTGTCGTACCAAAAGGAGTTCGATGGAGAATAATAAAAACAGCACATGATGATGTAGGACATTGCGGAGAAGAGCATACACTAGAACTGTTAAGGAAAGATTATTGGTTCCCAGGGATGACGAGAGTTGTGAGAAAATATATAACTGCCTGTATTCCATGTCTGTATAACAAGCGGGACAAAGATGAAGGGAGATATCTCTTACATGTGAGTGAAAAGTCAGCAATACCATTTCACACAGTACACGTGGACCACCTCGGACCATTCCCAAAAAGTAAGAAAGGGAATCTTTATATTACTGGAGTAATAGATGCTTTTTCCAAGTATATAGTACTAAGAGCGGCAAAATCAACTACTACAGTAACAGTTATCAACGCTCTCGAAGAAATGTCAGCTTTCGTTGGAGTTCCCGCTCGAATTGTTACAGACCGCGGTACTGCATTCACGTCGAAAATGTTTAAGGAGTATTGTGAATCAAATAGCATTCAACATATTCTGATAGCAGCCAAGACACCTAGAGCCAACGGGCAAATTGAAAGGTATTTTCGCACAGTCACAACTTCTCTATCAACGATGACAACTGATTTTGAAGATAGAGATTGGGAAACACATCTTAAGGGGATTGAATGGGGTTTAAACAGTATTAGCCATCGCATAACTGGGAAGACTCCACAGCAAATCTTGTTCGACTTTAAACCGAGGAATATCTTGGGAAATGAATTACAGCTCGCTTTGGCGGACAACTCCGAGGATGAAGACGACATTCCATTGATAGAATTGCGACAACGAGTACAACAGAGAATGAATGAAGTACAACGAATTCATATCGAAAAATACAATAATGGACGAACTAGCCCAAGAGAGTATAAGGAAGGAGATTTAATATTAATAAGAGGTGATTATGGACCTACTGGGCAATCTCGTAAGCTAATTCCGAGATACAAAGGTCCGTATATGATATCAAAAGTGTTGCCGAATGATCGATATGTTGTGGAGGATAGTCCGACAACAAAAGTTAGTCGAAAGCCCTTCATGTCCGTGTATTCCGCAGATAGAATAAAACCATGGTGCCAACTTGAAGACTTTGATTTTGGCGAAATAAGTGACAGTGAGAATGAAAGAGATGAACAAATTAATGAAGAGGCTTAAGTTAAGGAAGACACTCTTAAAGGTAATAAAGTTATCATTATTGGTTTAAAATTGTTTTTTTTTTAAATATTCTACCTCGAGTACTTCCCCTGTTGTAATTTGATTGGAAGGGATCACGTTATTTAAAAAAAACCGGCCATTAGTCTTTACTTGGTGTAAATGCTTGGTGATATTCGTCTTCTAGGGGTGGTAAGATAGAAATGTTGTGTATAGACAAAACTGTGTGAAGTCTTCATAACATCTGTGTGGAAAATTGTAGAAAATTCTGTGTGGTACGATAGAAATGTTGTGTATAGACGAAACTGTGTGAAGTCTTCATAACATCTGTGTGAAAAATTGTAGAAAATTCTGTGTGGTACGATAGAAATGTTGTGTATAGACGAAACTGTGTGAAGTCTTCATAACATCTGTGTGGAAAAATGTAGAAAATTCTGTGTGGTACGATAGAAATGTTGTGTATATACGAAACTGTGTGGAACATCTGCGTCTTCATGATATATTGGGAACATTTAATGTGATTGTTATTGCGTCGCTCATAATAACGAAATCTGCATGAAAGGAAACATCGTTGGGGACAACCATATGTTAGAAAGTGAGAAAAA
The DNA here is from genome assembly GCA_963924295.1 of Dioctria rufipes. Classification (NCBI taxonomy): domain Eukaryota; kingdom Metazoa; phylum Arthropoda; class Insecta; order Diptera; family Asilidae; genus Dioctria; species Dioctria rufipes. The sequence goes on from OZ002742.1 coordinate 134,577,724, forward strand.
ACATCACGCTCGCCACGCAAAAATGGCATATACATATATACTCGCAATGGCCTCTCCTTTAGTTACTTACTCGTAGGATCAAGACACTCCAAAAAATCCTTAACACAAATCTGACAACTCAGCAAACGTCATCAATTTTCGTTCAAGTTTTGTGAACTACATATATTTAAAAAATAACTCCATCCAAACTTGAAGGAGTTCCACTCTCTCTTTTCTACAACTTCCTCAAAACCCATTAAGGATTGAAATAAAAAAAAAACCGAAGATGGCCATTTTGAGATATTGAAGGATAATGGACATATCCATTATCTTTGATAACAAATTTTCAGAAAAAGGACCTCGACTAATTTTTCACAAGAGCTTCAAGGCTTCCTCAAATAAATAGCGTTTGTTTCATGTTCTTTCGCTGTGTACATTATAAAATATAAAATTTTTGGAGTTACTTTTTCAAATTTCACAATACCATATCTCCGTCAAAAACGGACAAAAACAAAAAAATTATTTCAGCAAAGTACTATTAACAATAAAACCAACAAACCTAAGAAATTTTATCAAAATCGCAGATGGTCCATATAGAACATTTGCCGATTCTCTGTGGAATGACCGAGCGACTATTTGTTTTATTTTTATACCCTAGATGAAATCATATGGTACATACTAAGTTTGTCATTCCGTTTGTAACACGTAGAAATAATTATGGTAGGGCAAAATGAATTGGACACCCACGCATAATATTAAAAGTTATTTTGATATTCGCATATCCGTCCGTCCGTCCTCAAGATAAGGCGAAAATGCAAGAAAAGTAAATTTGGAGGGGATCTGGCTCGGGAGCAGAAGTAGTTAGCTGTGGTCATGAGCAAGTACCTATACTACCTCCACGTGGTGCCCCTGGAAAACCAGCCTCGGCTGGGCTAAAAGTATAGGTGCCTGGCATGGGAGTAGGAAGGACGAGAGGAAGGAAAGGGTCGCACCAAACTGGACTCTGGTCCTGCCGAAGCAACTGCCAGAGGTGTGTCCATTCCTTCTGCTTAGCGGCAGTAAATTGGAACTCAAGCCAAGGTGAAACTGCATACGCCGAGGGCTGCATGGCCAAGGGGAAGCTTGGTCGCTAGTATGTCGGACTCCGCATAACTGGGCACCTCCGGTTTGAAGTAAGTCCCTTGCCATAGTATGGGGGCTCTGCTATGGTCGACCGTTAATTCCCGCCATCCAAAATAATAGTGTATGGATTTAATAAATAAAAAACCCTCCGAGGGTGATGCCCCTCTGAGCGCATCGTCCGTCTGGTCTGTATCAGACCCACAGAACAATACTTCAGTTGGGGACAGTGCTCGTAAAGACACTGCCTTCAATAAAATTTTATAAGAAAAGGAGAGGTTATCATTCGCGGGACCAAGCAGATCGAATACTCGCTAAACGGCTCCATGCGCAAGCGTCTAAAATACCTCTTGGAATCAGATTTCAACAGGGAGGAATCCACGGAAATGGCGACCCAGAAACCGATGGCTGAGTTGAAAAAGCTAGGAAAACGATTTCGATCTGACGGATCATCTCCAAAAGGCTTAAGCAGTAAGCGTGGAGGCACGGATTCCTAACACCAGGAAAAGGAGGATCATGAGAAACAGGAGCGCGGCGATGCCCAACCGTCGTCAAGCAAACGTCGGCACCTAAAACTGTTCGGCCAACTGCAGAAAGAGGACCTAAAAAGACCCCTCTCTTCAGTCAGGTAATGACCAGTGTCAAGGTTGCTATTGTGGCTGAAGGTTACCCAACAGCGCTCCTCTCTATGGACCAACTCAAGACCGTACAGAGGAAGGTTGTTGATGAGATAGAAGAGCACCAGATAAGAACGTTAAACCTAACTTCTTGGGCTGCTCTTTCAAACCAGCCTGGCTCTCTCTCAACACTGCCGACTGGATTAAGACTATCATTCCAAGCCTTAACCCGTCGGATGGTGCTAAGCTTGTGGTGCTGGAAGGTGAAAACCTTCCACGTCGCAAGGTTTACACAGTGTACCTTCCAATGAGCGAAGGAGACTCCAGCGAGAAGATCCTGGTACAGCTGGTTCTCTCTATTGATCAGTAGAGAAGATCGAGAAAGATCAAGGCAGGATTAAATACCTATTTGGCTGGCTACGTCCACCTTCGATCGAAGAAGGCGCACACGAAAGCGTCGACAGCTGCGGCTGCTGCCAAAGCCAAGGCTTCCGATGCGACCGGGAAGCCCGTCGTACACACTGGAGGGGAAGTCGGACCGACAAATCCTATACCCATAAAAGGCAAAACCAGCCGCAAACATGGTCTTCCACCTGCCAAAGCGACTGTTCCAAAGCCCCAACCGGCGGCCAGAACAAGAGTTGCAGAGGTAGGGGGGGTAGCTAAAAAGCCCCACAAGCCAGGACCCGGTGGCATTGGAAAGGGTACTTTAACGTCCATCTAGGACAAGTCGAAGGACCCTAAAGACATGGCAACGAAGTGATGCCTCTGACCGGAGCATCATTACGTATAAACACTGGCAGGACAGGTCTCTCGCCGGACGAGATAGGAAACACCACATGCCCCTTGCGGCAAAGATCAAGCAGGCCAAATCATTTAACTCGAGAGGGACCCCCCATTTGTTAAGGCTACAAATATTAAATATGTCCATATTAACCTTCACAGAACACAATGCGCCTCTGCAGCACTCTCTGAATGGTTTCTCAAATCTGGATGGGATATTTCCATAATTCACCACCTTCGTCAATGCAACCAGACAGGAAGTCCTTGACCTGAGAATCACCAATAGGCAAGGTGTTGAACTGGTCACGAACTGGCAAAAAAATCAAATCAAGCCTCACTATCGGATCATAGGTACATAAGATTCAATATTGAGGCTCTACAAACAAGGAACACATAAGAATCCCAAAAAGGACAAATTGGGCAGCATACAAGACCCTGGTCCAAGAGGAACTAATAGCCTTCCAAAAAGGATCAAATCGATCGAAGAAGTGGATCTACTAGCAGATCAACATCAAACAACGCTTATTCGAGCTTATGAAGAGCAGCCCTATTATCACCATCGAAAGGAAAAAAGATGTTCCTTGGTGGAACAATCAGCTAGGTAAATTAAGGAAAAGCAGTTCAACAGAGCTAAGGCCCCTCAACAATGGGAGGCATATAAAATAAAAAAGCTCTAACGGAATACAACATTGATATTGGATATTGAGAGCACCTCAAAAGCTTCGCGACTCCAAAAAGCCTTCTCCAAGGATCATAACAACGGTATTGGATCCCTCCTTTCCTGCAATACCAAGGGAACACTAGAGATTCTTCTCAAAATGCACTTCCCACTCTGCAACTTTGTGATCGAGGAGCCCGACGTAGACGCCAGATCCTCCGTGACACCAGTTGTGTTTAACAGGGATTACCGATCAGCAAAAAAATTGTCACCGAAGCAGAGGTGAGATGGACTGTCAAGTCCTTCAAACCTTTTAAAGCTTCTGACGGTGATGGAATATTTCCGGCATTACTGCAAGAATCGCTGGATTACACTAAGCCCCTTATCACCGAGATATTTAGGGCCAGCCTGTGCACGGGATATATCCCCAAGGCATGGAGACTAACCAAGTTGTTTTTATTCCGAAATCCCAGCGAGGCAAAATCATACAGGCCTATCAGCCCGACATCATTTCTCCTGAAAACTCTAGAGAAAATAATAGACAGCCATATTCGGACGACGTCCACTCAATGCCAATCAATACGCCTACCAACCCGGAAAATCCACCGAGGACGCTCCCACAAGTCTGGTAGAGACTATCGAGAAAGCCTCACAGGAAAAGGAGGTCCTTATATGTTCATTTATGGACATACAAGGCGCATTCGATAATACTCTCTTTGACTCGATCAAGAGAATATCTGAAGATAGAGGCATAGAAACCTGCATCGTCAGATGGATTGACAATATGCTCGAGAAACGCTGCATAACAGCTATCATGTACGGCGAATCCACAACAATCATGGCCACTAGAGGCTGCACACAACGCGGGGTGTTATCACCACTCTATTGCTCCTGGTTGTGGATGAGCTATTAAATTTACTCCAGCAGGGCGGCTTTAAGGCCCAAGGATACGCTGATGACATTATCATATGTGTTAAAGGAAAGTTTGAATCAGCTCTACCCGAACTTATGCAAAGTGCTTTTAGCATCGTTAGCAGATGGTGCCAGCACATGGGACTATTAATAAATCCAGGTAAAACCGTGCGAGTCTTCAAATCTTATTTCCTAAGTTAAATGGAATTGCAATAGAATATTCCAAAGAAGCAAAATATCTGGGAATAATCCTAGACAGCAAGCTTACCGGGAATCCCTACCTGGAAATGATAACTAACAAAGCCGTGTGGGCATTCAGCCTTGCCACAGGCTTTTCTGGAAAAAGTGGGGTTTGAACCCCAAAATGACCTTATATATCTTCCAGAGCATAGTCAGACCCATACTGGCTTACATCTTCTTTATGAGCGCATCTCTTCCAGGGTGGGTCATCTCAGTATCTTCGAGCAGGTCAACATTAACGACCTAGAAGCTCCAATAGATACTATGACCAAGAGATTTTCTTTTGAAAGAGGTTACAAGGTAACCACAAATGAAAGAAGCCAGATACTTGACAGAGGACTCCAGCTTCCGCAACGGGCCCAAGTCTGGTATACTGACGGATCCCGAAAGGACGGGAAAACAGGCGCAGGGGTGGTTGGTCCAGATGTGAAAAATCCATTCCGCTTGGTGCCTCACCTTCCATTTTTCAGACGGAAGTCTATGCTATAGAGGTTGGAGCTCAGGAAAGCCTAAATAAGGGCTGCAAGAACTCCAATATCTATATTTCCTCAGACAGCCAATCTGCGCTCCTAGCTCTTTCCTCGCAAGTTTTTGAGTCGAAATTAATCTGGAGCTGCTACTCGAAACTCCAACTACTGTCTAGGGACAACCAAGTAACCTTGGTCTGGGTCCCTGGACATGAAGGAGTGGACAGTAATGAAAATGCGGACGAATTGGCTAAAACCGGTGCTGAATGTCCGTATACTGGCCTCTACCCGACATTTGGCCTATTAAAAAGCCACTTGAGGAGGGAGCTGCTTAGGTGGGAAAACAAGCAACTGGATCTCCTTTGGGGTAGCGCGCCCGGTATGAGGCAGGCAGGAAATTCTTCAACCCCTCTCATTTCCAGACGCGCCAACTTATTGTACTTAGCAGACAGTCGCTCAGACTATTTGCTAACGCAGTCACTGGTCATGGCCCCTTCCGTCACTTCCTGAAGAAGATAGGCAAATACGACATCGAACTGTGTCCACTGAGCGAAGAGGATGTCTCCAATCTAACTCCAAAAGCGATAATCGAGCTCGTTAAAAGACTCGATTTTGCCTAATACTTTAGGGGAAGGCACAATAGACCAACTATGGTCGCGGTATCCGCAAGGTCCTGGAGACCTAGTCGCCCCTACTCTTAACGTTAAATTTAATTTCGAAAATGGGACCAATCGGGCAGATCTTTCGTAGGGTTGCCATGCAAACATTTCGTTTTCCACAATATATTTGGACACTGTCTCAAAATGCGCAAACATAGAGAACTGAAATTTTGTACATGGCGTTTTTATACCAATAGTAAATAAAGTTTTAAAAATGTACTAAATCGGGCCACTCCTTGGTGTTGCCATATAAAAATTTTGGTTTTTTACGTATACTATGGAAACGATCATTCCTAATCGTTTTTATTGTACTGAAAAGTTCTTCAGAATATGAAATCCTATGAAATTTGTTATAAATCATTTTTGCTGTCCGACGAACCGTTCTAGAAATATATGCGAGAAACCATTTCAAAAATCAAACTTGTACAGGTATATGACCATATGAAATTACATACGGGCATTCAACTAGTAGCGGTGTCAAAAAATTAAAAAATTTACTAATCATGTTGCTGGCGTGACAGACAGTTTGTAATTAAGAAAAATTATTTAAAATATGTTTTTCAGAATTTTATTTAAGCAACTTCAAAATTAATATACAAAAACTAAACTAAACATGTATTATGCTTTTATACATAATCATTTTACCTTGTAACGACATAGTAACAATCTGTGGATGTACACATAGATTTAAAATAAAAAAAATTACCAACGCTACAAAATATGTCAATTAAAAATATTTTTTTATTTTCCATAAGGTACAAGAACAAGGGGACTATGCAAAAATAGGAATATATTACCAGTATCAAAATTGACAGAACAAACATCATACCTATTAATTAGCAGAAAAATAAAAAAAATTTAAGAGTTGGAAGCAACTCAATTGAAACAAGGACAATCAAATGAAATAATAAATATAATATATATTAAATTTCTTGAACATTTTATGTACTTAGTTGAAATAATGTTATGGTCGCAGCGTGCTGCATGCAGCAGCATGCTAAATGTACGCTTCTGGCACAGTGTGCCCCACGACGAATGTGCTACCACTTGTGACACGACCACATGACTTAACCCTGGCTGGGGGAACTGAGCACAGACAAAAAAGTTGAGGAGAAGGAAGAAGAAGAGTAAGACATCGGCGTGATTTGGCGATTAACATAAGACAGGAAAAACTGCAAGTTTAAAATCAAAAATTATCTCGAGAAATCGGTACTTATTTTTGCAAAATTCTAAGTGGAAAAGAAGCCTTCGAGCTACAGGTATTGTGCACTTAAAGTTGGACGATGTTTCCACCCAGGCTTATCGTTTATAGCCTATTACAAATAGTACAGTGACACTGGAAGTTTTAAGTCATATGCAGTTGCTTTCCTTGAATAATCTCGGGGGCTGTAATAAAAAGGGGTGCAATTTAGACCTCATTATTTAGTGGTAGTCCTGGGAGAACCAAATCTCCTTTGGTCGCCAAGAGTGAACTCGGAAGGCAACGTAGCCCCTCCGGAACTGGTAGAGGACCCCTCATTTTATGCGCTCATTGCGAGACCAACTATTGATTGACTTTCCAGAAAGATACAAATACTATGTGACTATTAATTGCCACTTGCGACGTTGTCATATTCTGCGCCATTCAGAACCTACCTGTGCTCCCAACGGGGTACAAAGTGCCACGCAATATTTTCGCTTATATTCTGGCCGATATAAATTACTGCCACGGCAGATCCTGTTGACGCAGAAAGCGTAAAGCTGGAATCTTTTTTTTTTTTTTGCATTACCGTATAGTAAACAATAGCTACCTATTATTTCAGGGGTACACAAATAACAACGTCCAAATCAATAGTGCCTATCAGTTTTGACGTGCAGTATTGCTGTATTGGAGTGCTAATAAAGATACTTCCAGTAGTAAACAGATCTAAGTTGCATGTCGTGACTTCGCAACATGCATTAACCAGAACACAGAAATCTTTGCAAGAAACCAACTATAAAACATGAACTTGCTGTGACCTGCCTATGCTCGACCGCTGCAATTATCCAAGTATGTACACTACCACCTAAGACTCAAATGCTTCATTGTATGGCCATTGAAACTGGAGAACTGAGTTTCTTTTTAAATTTTTCATTTACATACATACGAATTTCTTTAATTCATTAACTATTAGTAGCACATAGTTATTCCTAGCGGGTAAGAATTTAATATAAATTGAAAATAACTAGAGCTTTCAGCATGTGTTAGCTTTAAGTTGAAATATATCATATCTATAAGATGTCTTTAGTATTCCTCACCTAAGTGAACACTTTTGTTATTGTAGTAATTAGAACACTTATACGTCACTCGCTTGGGGTTGGTGAATTTATTTTGTATAAACTGGAATCGTTTCTTCGTTTCTCTTTTTGAATTTATCGAGACCCATGGCCTGAGAACGTCTTCACTTTAAGCCAAGGTAAGTGGTATAAGGGCCCCTTCAGGGCCGAATGTGTGCTCTGTGGTTTTGTGTCAGACACGAAATTTTTTTGTGGACAGTGACAGCGGCAGAATTTCGGATACCCACCCCACTAACTCTCCCGCAATAGCCGAGGTGCTAGCAGGCCGCCCTGATCACTGAGTGAACTGTCAGCTCAGGGTGACAGAATGGACTTCACGTCCGATAGTACTCATTTGAAAGTATTTCTTTGCAATCAGGATAAATGCGTTCAATATAACGTTTCCTAAGTATTAAAATAAACGTTACGCGCCATTGGTACCGTTTTGAACTCGAAATTGACTGGTTCAATTTTCTTCTTTGTGGACAGTGTTATTTCAAAACCGTGTAAAAAACAGTTCTGTGTATATTATTATATTACATTATTATTATATATATACAGGGTGTCCCGTAAGTCGACGTCCAGCCGGAACCGGGTGATAGACCAAATCGTAACAGTTACCAGAAAAATATAAAAAAATATCTAAGTCATGTATTTTTCAAATTATAGACATTTCTTTTGTTTTCGAGAAAATGAACACCTTGTGATGGTTTTTTAGCTCCTGTTGCTACAAATCTTTACTTTTTTTCAATTTTATTTTTCTTATGTAATCCCGAATAGTGCTTATGTAACCTGTTGCTTTAAGTTCTAAGCCAACTGCTCCAGCTTGGAAGAAAATGTGACATTTTGCCGAACCAACAACATAAAATTAATAATTCGTTGAATTTTAACTGACTGTACTGAAAAGAAAATGTACTACGCCAGTCTGGCAAGTAACTTTAAAAGTTGACGCTTTTAATAAGGATTCTAAAATGGTACAACACTTGCTACATTGTTTCTTAGATTACGGAAAAAAAATTGTTTTTCTTCAAGAAACCCAGTTTCGAAAAATTTCTTTTCACCTACTAAAATTGATTCTAGTGTACCCAAAGCTTGCCTTAAGAGCGTAACTTTAAGATTCTAGGGGTATCAAATGAGAGCTTTATGAATACGATGAGATATGTGACGTCATTCTTACCCAAATATGGCGGATTAAATTTACCACAACCCCCTTGATACTGATATCAAATGAAAGGGCCTTACGAGCAGAATAGAATTGTAGACTTTTCAGTGACTCACTTTGATAATGCGTTTGAGTTACATTTAGCTATGTTAAAATGGCGTCAGGCAGAAATAGATCGTATGCAACAATATCGATTGAACTAACACACAAGGAGCGATCGAGAGGATGCAGAAGCTACAAAACAAAGCGATGAGGTGTATATTACTAAACTGCATGAGATTAAAAGAACCAATTGAACTGAGTGTATTGGTGTTTATATTCAAGGTAAGAGCTGGTTATCTACCTGAATATTTATCCCGTAAATTAAACCTAATAACAGTTATACAACCACATAATTTGAGAGGAGCTGACGTTAACTTCCGTTTGAATCTACAAAGAAGTACCAGGGCGCAAAATTCGCTGTTATATAAGGGCTTGCAAATGTTTAACGCGTTACCAACAGAGTTAAAACAAGAAACAAGATTCAATAATTTTAAAAGAGGAATTTTACAATATATTAAGAGTAATATGTAAACTAGCTTTAAAATATAAATAAATAAATATTGTGTACATAAAGAGTTTTTAAACTAATAAAGTATTATTATTATTAAACTCTTTTCAGTCATTTGCCACTCAAAAAAGAGAAGATTAGAAATATAAACACAAATTTCCACTAGCATCTAACTTTTTTATTTTCAGTTTCCGCCGTTTAAATTTTACGTTTGAAAATTTACTGACTAGTCAATAGCGGCACAGATAAGTAATACCCAGAAATTGAAAGAGATAGGGTAGTCAGTTCATGTCCCGTATGTAGTAACAAAACTTCTATAGGTTTAACAATGTTTTCTTACTTTTCAAGCGCAGGCTGAAACCAAATTTTTCGGCTGACATGTAGACTGGTCAATGATCATGACTGGCTCATGAGAAGCAGATTTTTAACATTGGTTTCCAAATCTGGGTATTACTTATCTGTGGTAGGGGCTTACACGAGTCTGTGTCAGTGTTAGTTCTTCTGACTCGTGTAATTCCCAGGTACGGAACTAAAAACTTAAATTATAGAAAAAAATATTTATATTTTTTAAGAAGAGTTTTTATTTAAAAAAAAAATGTACTAAAGAGTAAAAAATAATTTTTTTCTCTTAAACAATAAGACTGTTCGTTGGATAGAAATAAAATTGCGCGTCGCAGAAACATTTGAAAATTTTTCCTTCACAAATCTTACAATTTTTAGCATACATCTGGAAACTAAAAGAGGGGCGGTAAAAATAAAGGCCGCTACACATTAAAAGCAGAAAGCAGCGACAGAAGCAGAATTTTTTCTGAACACATGCAACTGCTCGAGCACTAACAAATTGAAAGCAGAGGCACCGGCAAAAATTCTGCTTCTGCTCAGGTACCTCCAATATAAAGAGAGCTAAAATTTTTATTTCGTTATTGGCGTCTTTTCTTTGAGAAGTACCAAAGAGATTTGATGCGAAAAACAAAATGTCTATGGAGGAAAAACTAATTAGTTTTGTTAAAAATAACAAATTAATTAACAATTAACATCAACTTTTTAAAAATTATAACGCCTGACATGTGTAATTGACAAGTAACTGTTTCTTGCTGCTGTGGCTGTTTTCTGTTGTTAATGTGCCACGGTCTGAACTGTGCAATAGTTTTATATGTAAGACCGCCCCAAATCTTTTAGTTTCCAGATGTATTAATTAAAAAATTTCAAGATTTATGAAAGAAAAATTTTCAGATGTTTCTGCAACGCATAATTTTATTTGCTTTGTTGCTTGCATTATGCCTGTTTAATGAGCTGCTCTAGGTTACTCTAGACCAGAAAACCAGGTTTCATGAATTCACAGCACTGCTCTAAGGTACTCTAATGTGAACTTAACTGTGTTTCATGAGTCTGCTCTAAAGTGAACTGAAGTGAACTAAAGCAAAATTTACTGCTCTAAGGGCCGTATTCACCAAGCCATTTAATTGAAATTTAATTTAATTTAATTTCTGTTTTAGTACTCCTGTAAGAGAGGGTTAGGGCACACTTAAAATTAAATTTGTATTATTTTATGTTGTAATAACTCATAGATAACTTTAATTTTAATTTAAGTGGGCCAGAACCCTTTCTAACTCTAGTACTAAAACAGAAATTAAATTAAATTTCAATTAAATGGCTTGGCGAATACAACCCTAACTGTTTCGAAGGAGTAACTTAGAGCATGCATTTCACAACTGAAAATTGTGTTGACAGTTCTGACAAAAATTCAAATAATTTTTTTTTTTATTTTTCTAAAAAAAAAATTCTTGACTATTCTATTGAAATAAAAATTGTGATTTTGTGTGTGAAAAAAAGGTTCTTTACATTAACCTTGCATTACTTTAAACAATTGTGTTTTTTGGTGACAGCTCTCAGTGAATTTCAGATAAATGTGTTTCATGAGCAAAGCGATCTACTGAGTAGCAGGGGAAGTGAACACTCCACCTGAATCACATTATCAAAATCTGGCACCTTCACAACAACGAAATTCAGATGATACGTTACGCATAAATATACTGAATCCCTGATTTTCGTGTTAAGAAATTTATTTCTATTACTTAAGAATAAACTAAAAACAACAATATGTATTTATTTTGTCATAACCGTAACAGGACAAGAAACAACGAAATGTTGACAGTTGACCGTTTTTAGTACAGACTTCAATATATAGACTGATGCAAAAAGTAAAGCCAGCATAAAATATGCTTTTTATCTTGCTACCGATCGGTGCTGCCACAAATTTAGAAAAATATTTACAGAAGGGAAGTTGTCACATATAAAAGGAAATTATTTATTGTAAAATTGTTATTAGCTTTATAATTTATAGTAATATTTCAAGCTAATAACAAAAGTTGTGTGCTTTATATTAATTTTTAATATACATACATATATATATAAACAAAAAAATGAACATTATTTTAAAAAAAATTAATCAACACTCTAAAGAATACAGAAGTTTTCCATAATATTCCATAAATACAAATATTCATTATAGGGTACCAGAACAACCTCTACGCGAACCAGAAAAACCCCTACGCGTACAGTTTCAATGTGCACGTATTGAAACAATTGATTGTAATATATTCTTATAAGGTAGTTATGTAGGATTGAACTTTCCAAAAACTTCAGTTCTTTTTAATTGCTGTAGGTGGAATTTTTACTGCAATTTCGCTAATATGGAGAAAAGTTTTCATTTAAAATTGAATCGAAATGTTGCAAAAGGGTCCTTGATGCACCTCATTTGTGTGACACATGCGCGTTTAGCTCCATTTAATTAAAAATTAAATCATTATAGGAACGGTCTTTCTTCTAGGATATTAGCCGACCATTTCTAGAAATGTTTTATACAGCAGATGGAAAAAATAAGTCTGTTCACGTACTCGAATTTGTGTGAATGCGTTATAACATTTTCACCCAAACTCTGTTCACGTACTCAGAAAAGGGGGGGGGGGGGAAATGTGTAGACGTCACACTTCCCCTTCAATAAAGTTTTAGCCCAAATCCACCTAAGGAAAAAATCGGGGTAACTATAGGTCTGTTCGCGTACTAGCTTGAAAGTACAAACTTGTAAAACTTTTTGTAAGTTTTTACTCGAAGGCGTTCGCGTACTCGAAAATTGAAAGAGAAATTGTTTGCGTCACCTTTCCCCTCCGTGCAATTTATTACTTGATTTAGCTCGAGAAAAATCGTCGAGTAAAAACATCGAAAGTGTCAGTTTTGACAGATCGTCGCCGGTTATCAGTTATTTTTAAAGCTTTCAGTTATTTTTCAAGTTTTTAGTTTTAAAAAAATGGAAAAACCTGTTACTCCTCCTCCAGTAGAAGTAGAATGTTCTCCAAGAACATTTCAACGTATTCAAAGTGGTAAATTAAATTTGCTTATTGTACTATGTACTAGGAAAATTTCACGTCGTTATTACAGATCCCGAATATTTGCAAGTTTTTACTCGAAGCCGTTCGCGTACTTTATGAGTGTCACTCTCAATTTCTTTCTCTCTTTATCATAGATTTTGACGTTTTTCATGTTTTTACTTGAAAAAGTACGCGAACAGACCTTATGTAAAAACTGTAAAAAAAAAATAAAATTTAAAATCGAGAACTGTCAGAAACTTTAATTGTCAAGGGAAAAATGGAAAAGGCGGCAGAATTTGAAACTGATGTGCACTGTTCGCCCAGGTCATATCAAAATCTACAAAATAGTAAATAAAATAAATAGATACGTTTTTTTTTTTTTCAAATTAAAGTTGCTGGCTTGACAGTTTGTAGTTATCACTTTCGCTTTCTGCCCAAGAACACACAAAAGTTGTTCATGTACTTTCCAAATTTGATAGCTTCCCCTAATGCACATTTTCACACAAAAAAGGCCGAAAACGAAAACACCCGAGAAGTATGTGAACAGACCTAATTTCTGCTGATGTCGACAGTGACACTTTTTTTTACTATCCTCGCTGCCCCAAATGTTTCAACCTATATGCGCCACTGTTGATGAGTTTACTGCTTCTTTCTGCTCTACATTTAGTTTGACAGTTAATCTAATGTGAACTGCCCTGCCCTGTTCTGAACTTTTTCGGGCTTCATTAAACAGACCTATTGTGTGGAAAAACAATTTTTTTAAATCTGGAGGAATCAGTTGATTTCTTGGTCAATGGGGATTTTGTTTCTTTTTAAGAACCGTTGTTCGTCACTTAAAGTGAACTTGCCTTCCCTGCTCTGAGCATTTCTCAATCTCATATATACAGATGTTTCATAATTCTCAAGGGTTTGAAGCTGAGGTACAGACAAGCAAAAAATTATAAGGTGAAAGTGAGGGTGAGACTCGGGGTTTCGACGGTAGGAGGCGGGGGCGTTAAGATTTTTAGGACTTCTTTCACTTTACACTCTGTAACTGTCTTGATATAAACCTTATCAATGGCGGATTCATCTCAAACCGTCTCAGCTAATCAGCCTTCCTGTTACCTTCTTCCGGTAAAAACAACGTAACTTTTTCAAATTTTAACGATTTTCCCGCCAAAATGCATGATAACTATACAGTTTTATTACAAGACTTCGAAACCCCGGAATGTTACCTTTAATTTGAGTATGCACATGTACCTGCCTAAATGCAACCGTTTTTAGATATTTCCATTTCTATGATTCATAATTTCAATAATTTATTTACAGATAATTAGATATAAGAAAAGCTTTGAGATCCATAAGCAAAAAAATGACTAATTTTGTTGGTGCCAAGATGCTTGTGAACTGTTTTGAAGTATGTGGCCCGGAGCAGATAGCTCTGAAGACTTCCGCACAATTCTTGCTCTACCAACGCATGAAAAAATATTGGAAAAATAGTTCAGAGCAGCTTCAAGAACACTTCAATGAGCACAATCTTATTATTGAGAGCCAGTCAGGCTTTAGGAGTTAACATTTATGTGATTGAAAGAAAGAAATATCTTTAGGAAATAGTGTTATTGCTGTGTTCCTCGACTTAAAGTAGGCATTTGAAACTTTTAGAAATGTGTTCTTTTGAAGAAGCTTTATAGCTATGGAGTACGATCTACGGAATATCAGTGATTTAAGTCATACCTTCAAGATAGATCACAAGAGACTGATATCAACGAATGCATGTCAGACAAGACTACGACTAGGCATTCTGCAGGGTTCTACATATATTGGTATCATTATTATTTATTATATATATATAAATGATATTAACAAAATCCTTGAACATTGCAAGATAGACCTCTTTGCCGATAATGCCCTGTTGTTTCTATCTCCTAATCACATTTATGCGTGCGAAGAAGGAGATCTGGTTAGATTTAGTAAATGGTTTCAGTATAATAAATTAAAGCTTAATACAAATAAATCTTTGTGTATGGTGTTTAAACGCTAATTGAGTATTGAACAAGTGGAAGAAATCAAATATGTTGGTGTAATTTTGGATTATAGACTTAAAGTTAAAATTCATGTGAATTATGTTACGACAAATAAAATTTGAAAAGAATAGGTATTTTTTAAGAGAATAAGAAATAGATTAGATACATTACAAGCAATAAATGTTTACAATGTAATTATAAAGCCCCATTTGAATATTGTTCAACTGTGTTGTATGTGTGATGAAAGTGCGTTCACGAGGCTTCAAAGGTTGCAAAGCAAAGCTATGAGAGCTATACTGAAGTATAGTAGGTACACAAGAATATCAGATATGTTAAGTGCATTGTGTTGGTTAAATGTCAAACAGCGTGTAGTTATGAATGCTTTATGATTTGTTGACAAAATTAGAAGAGGTTGTATGCGTAACTATTTACCATGCCTAATTAATTGTGTTACAGATACAGGCATACTTGTTAAGAAATGCAAATGTCTTTCCATTGCCATTTATTTAGGAATAGATTAGCCCAAAATAGTTTAGTGTATAGAGGTTTTCAGTTATTTAACATGTTACCATCAAATACTAAAACAGAAACAAATATTAAAATTGTAAAAAAAAACATTACAGAAGTTGTTAAAAATAGTTTCTAGAATAATAATGTCATGATATTGTATAAAATTGTAAGATAACTAAATAAATCAAATCAATCAATCAATCAAAAATTAGACAGACCTAATTTATTCAGGTACCCACAATGAAAGTTCTTCAACAAATTTATCCATATAGCCATTTGGATCCAAGTGACATCATTATCACTCATGTTTACATCATAATGGTTTTGTAAGTGAGTAATATAATATCAGAAGAATATTCAGCCCTTAGCAGCAGACCCCGATGTATGTGCAAATCTTATGGACCATGAACCAGTTATCCTTTACATACTTATTTTACAATTTTTAAATTGCATGTACCTACACGAAAATCCATACAGCAAATAATAAAGAAACAGATTCATGTAGAAAGTTTACATACCTCTGCATAATATTTATGAAACATTTTAGATACTTCACCTTAATTTTATTTTGATTAATAGAAAAATACCAAGATGCCAAAGGAAAATTAAGTGTACATTTTAAACATATTTTTGGCGCTACTGTACCAGAAAAGACAAGTAAAATTATATTTACAGTCTAGTCGTAAAGTTAGTTAAATTCAGTTAAAATGTAGATATTGATATTGAGTCTATTTCAATCACACGAGTAAATCGAGGGAATTATACGAAAGGCTCCTTAAGAGTAGTAATCTAGCAACTTTAGGATTTCACTTGGGAAAAATTCCAACCAAGCTGAAAATTGGTGTGCACTTACCTTTCAACTCTCCAAATAAGGTGTCCACATAAACGCAAAAACGGGGAAAAAATTCCCTTTTTTCGGTGTTTTGTGAATGGCTTCGTTCTGTCGGTCATACAGCTATAGTGTATATACTATATGAAAAAGAAGGAGCGGGTGGGTCTCTACAAAAAAGGTGGAATTAAATTTATTGATACCACTAATAGTTTTCGCGTCTTTTGAACATGACTTCTGATTGTGCGGTTGTCACAAGTTGGGCCACCAATGTTCAGCAGTTTGCGGCAATTGTCGTGGGACTATAGTTTTTTCCCAGGCTGTTAGCAATTAGTTCGAAAAAATAATCTGCTAGATTTTCGAACAAAAACCATAGAGCGAACCATGTTCTCACCTTTGCTCGTCTGACTGACATTGCCATTCTAGATTCTACAGCTAGCATACCTATATTTAAAAATGTCGGTGGAGAAGAGGGTCATCACTACTGATTCATATGGGCACATAGTTTTTACAACCTTATATATACTAAAGGAATGAGTCCAGTTTTGCATACATACATGTGTACAGCAGTGCTGTTTCCCCTCCGTTTCTCTGACGTTTATTCTCTGATTTGCTTTTATGCTACACTATTTCTCTATGGATAGGGGATATAGTGTTGCCAGTCAAAATTTATCAAATGTATCATTTTAATAAACATTTATATTTCAATGCAAGAAGTATAAAAATAAATATAATACAGAAAGGAAATAAGCTAACTTCATTATAAAATTCAAGGAATATAGCTTTTATATGTACATATATATTTTGTTTTTTTTAAAGCTAATTATATACACCCATAGAAATAAATATACTTGCACCAACAAGAAACGTGTTAACTAACTAATACAAAACTGCGATCAGGCGCATTTGGTCGTATAGCATTTGTTTCGTCAATCCAAATACCGTTACGCACTATCGTGCCATATGAATATTTTCTTCGTGGAATTTTGCCCAGTTAAAGTTTGAAATGGAAGGAAATAAGTATACTTGCATTCAATCTCAGGGGCGAGTTCTGTTAAGTTAGTCATTTATTTGTGAGTGGATTTCAAAGAAATTTACAGTGAGCATTATTTGTGTTTTGTATTGCAATTAAATTTACTTATTTCAAGTTTAAAACGTTTTCAACAGAAATGCCACGTGGTACAACATTTTCTAAGGAAGAGATAGGAAGAGTGATGGCATACAAGGAGTGTGGACTTTCTAATAGGGATATCGCCAGGCGATAAACAGATCGGACATCGGGGTAGCAAATGTGCTACAATTAAAACCCCTGTATGCAACAAAAAAACGTCCGGGACGACCTCCAGTTATATCCTCACGCCAAAAACGGGAAATCATCAGAGCTGCGAGCTCAAAGAAACTTAGTTCTTCGGATATTCGACGTGAGTTAGATTTACCTGTTTCTACCAGACGTATTGCACAAATTTTACATAATTCCGGTACCCTTACTTGGATTAAAAATAAAGGTAAACCTCAATTGCAACAACGTCATAAAAAGGCACGACTTCACTTTGCGACATCACATTTGTCGTTGACCGATCAGTGGAAACAAGTAATTTTCAGTGATGAAAAAAAGTTCACTCTGGATGGTCCTGACGGTTATCAACGATATTGGCACGACAATCGCAAAAAAAAAAGAAGTTGGCTTGCACAGAAACTTTCGAGGAGGCAATATTATGGTATGGGCAGCTTTTTCCCATACAGGAAGTACTCCTATATGCTTCATTAGTAATAAAATGGATTCTTCTGCATACATAAATATCTTAGATGAAGTGCTTATCAATTTTTTAGATGATTTGTTTGATCCATCTATGATTTTCCAACAAGATAACGCACCAATTCATCGAGCTCGCGTTGTACACGAATGGTTTCGGCAGAAAAATATTGAAACTATGGACTGGCCAGCACTTAGTCCCGATCTGAATTTTTGAAATTTTTGGATTAAAGCTTGACGCTTCTATGAATTGCGGAAACATCATGGAACTTCGATGAATTTCTTCATATTTTTTCAAAACCAAGATACCTACTTGTTTCTACGTTTTAATAAAATTCAAATTGTAATCTCCTTGCAGTGTATATACAGCACCAGGTTAAACGAACACAGCTATAATCAATAACAGCAGACCATACCATAACATAATTATACCCTAGATGAAATCTATAAGGTATACTAAGTTTAAACAATTGTCATTCCGTTTGCAACGCACAGAAATAATGATTGTAGAGCTAAATGGACAGTGGACACCAACGCATAACATTAAAGTTATTTTGCTTTTGCATGTCCATCCGTCTGTCCGTGCGCACGATAACTCGAGAACGCGTTCACTTAGAAATCTTAAAATTTGTACACAGACTTGCTGAAATTTGGTACATGTTGCTTTTGTAGTAATAACATAAAAAAATTCAAAAATGGAATAAATCGGGCAACTCCTTTGTGTTGCCATATATAAATTAGTTTTTTACTTTTTTACATAGGTATACTGTGAAAACGATCAGTCCTAGACATTTTTATTGTACTAAAAACTTCAGAATACGAAATCCAATAAAATTTGTTATAATCATTTTTTCTGTCCGGCGAACCGTTCTAGAAATATATGCGAAAACCCACTTCAAAAATCAACTTGCATAGATCGGTGACCATACGAAATCTTATACGGGCATTAATCTAGGGTAACATAAAATTCGTCTTAGAGCAATTTTAGCTTTTTTACTTGTTTTTATCTACATTTCGTTTTTGCAGCCTATTTTTTGTTAATAATAAATTGATGCATTTGAAAATTCTTCTAGTTTTTAAACCAATTTCGTATATACCTAATTAAAATTAAAATTTGTTTATTACTAAACCTGGCATAAGCGGCACGTAAATTAACGCTGGGTAACAGCGATTGAGGTAATAAGGACGGCTAGTTCTTGCGTGCCATATACGCCTGAAAGAGAAGCTAAGTTGACCTCATTTATACACCAGTTAAAATTCTGATTATGATTCGTCTTGTTATTACAAATAGTGACGTAACATCGAGTGAAACTCTGTCCGAATCCATGTCTATGTCACCGAACTTTGCTACTTTGTATAACAGTTTAGACATCTGGTTAGCTTGATCATCGAGTCAAGAGTCGATTTGACTTATTTAAATAAACATATTTTGAGGTTATGTTTATTCGCTGGCTGCTGAGATCAAGCTAAGCAAACGAATTCGGAGCTTGATGGAAAAATGGCGAACACTGACAAAACGAAGCAAATATATTGTGCAAGCTTTTTACCGTTTTAATTCTTTAATATTAAAAACCTATTATCGGACCGACAGTCTGGATTCAGGAGATATCATTCAACTAGCACGGCCTTGCTGGAAGTTGCCACAGATATTCGCAATCTCTGCGACATGGGCAACTGTGTGATTCATGTGCTGTTGGACTTTAGTGAGGCCTTTGATTCCGTTCCTCACACACTGCTGATTGACATGCTTCGTAGGCGTTACTCATCAATGAGGAGCGTAACTGATGTAGTACCACAGGGCGCTGTGTTGGACCCACTCTTGTTCACGTTATTCATTGACGACGTCACTACAGCTTTGAATAACGTGCATTTTCACATATACACAGACGATCTGCAGATATACTCTAGTGCTCCTGGGGACAATCTCAGTGAAGCCGCGGCAACTATAAATACAACTCTTGTGAAAATTGCAGATTGGTCTGCTAACAATGGTCTGTCCCTCAATCCCCCCAAGTCTCAGGCCATCGTTTTTTCCATTCGTCTCAGAAACATCACCAGCCTACCTTCAGATCTTCCCAACATTCATCTTCTGGGGAACTCTATTAGGCTCTCAACTAAGCCGATCCTGAATCTCGGTCTTCTCATGGACTCATGTCTCACTTGGGAACCACATATAAAAAAGATTTGCTCTCGGGTGTATTATGGTTTACGCTCCCTCTATGCTGATTCCCAGCATATTGATCTGGTCACCCGTACAAGGCTTCTCTCAGCCCTGATTCTTCCGATTTTTTTCTACGCCGACGTAATCTTGTTCCCCATCTCCAATGGAAATTTCTCCAAACTATTCCGTGCATTCAAGGCCTGCGCCAGATACGCTTTTGGTTTCACATGTGCCCCCACAGCTCCTGGAAATGCTTCTTCCGTGTACACTTGCGAACATGTATGAATTTGGTGCTCTCAAGCTTATTTTTAAGACTAGACATAGACTATTGCCCAACTATATTGCTATAGTTCGAGCGCTCTGAACAACCACAGAATTGTCCTCCCTAGGTTCGCACGCAGTTTGGCGGAAAAACCGTATTTCTTAACGGGGCCGTTCTATGGAACCGTATGTCTGAGGAAGCTAGATGCGCTGCGACACTAAATTCATTCAAGTCCAAAGCTCTGGACTTCCTGACGACAGCTGTATGAGGGTTATCCGACATGCTGTTCTGCGCTGTTCTGTACTTTTTGTACATTTTCAGCATTCTCACACCAGTTGCTTCACAGCTGTTATGTGATTGGATATGTTTTCTGTTATCCATCATTCAGAAGCTTTGATTATCTGAATAGAGCTTTTTTTTTTTTTTTAATACGTATACTCAAATCTTATTCTAAGTTTGTTGTACTAAATTTAGGCTCCTAGTTGTATTCCATTTTCATTGTATTTCATTTGTGCTTTCTATGTATTCACTATACTGTATTTTAGGCTAATGTTACTTATAATGTCTGCTATCTTTTATGATTTGTTTTGCTACAGTGTACTTTCTAAGATGTGCCCAGCGCTATGCGTGCCTTTGGCACGGGTACTAAAATAAATTTCTGTTTATGTTATGTTTATTAATGAATATGAGCATTCATAAAGTACTCACAATTTGTGGCTAATAAATATTTTATTTTTTGCATTATATCTATCGTAGTAAGTAGGTACAATATAATTCATGACGCCAAAAATTTTTAATTCTTTGGATAATTTGACTGCTTTTAAGATGGTCAATGACTACCATGTAAATATAACCGTAAATAATTTGCATTTAAAGACAAGAGAGCTTGTTTTCAAGTTGATTAATGCAACGGCGAGGAGTTTACATGCATCAAGTAAAGCAGCGCAAGCCTTTGACAAAATGTCAAATATCAAGCTAAGCAATAACTATTATAATAGCTGAGCTTATTGTGTTACGTCACTAGCTGTAATAACAAGATGCAGACTTGGATTCGGACAAGCCCCAAGTAGGGTAGGACAGGGCTTGAAGTTCCATTTTTTTAATTGTCATCAATATAACATAAACTTTTAGGTCAAATTTTATAATAATTTAAACATACAATCTTTAGGACTTCATGTATCAATAAATACCAAAAAAATATATGTAAAAAATTTAATTATTTTACGTTATCAACTGATTTTAAATGTGCAAATCGTTCGGTTCTTTTTACCCTCTTGCGGGGTAATAAGTTCCATCTCAAGACTTTATGCGTAAGAGAGAATAAAAAAGTGGAATCTAGTTCGTTGTTATAAATATTTATTCATAACTTTACAAATAATCATAAATATTCTACACAAACGAGCATTCTAATTAATTGATTGTCTGTCTAGCCTTAATTTAGTTGGATCACTTTAAAATCTTATTTTTATGTTTACTTTTAAAAAATCCTAATATTTAAATATGTAGCTATAACCTTTACTGTTTTATCTAACCTATACCTGAAATTTGCCACCGCGGCACTTTTTACCTCGAACGGTACGAGAACATGTTTTTAGATAGAACACAATGACAACAACAAATATTTAGTTGTAAGTAGTGTCAGTGTTCCAAATAAATAGCCCTATGACCCTATGTGGCGAATATCAGCTCATGCATAGCGAATTCTTTAATGTACGCGATATTAAAGGTGGCACTTCTTACCCACGGCACATTAAGCCCAGCTCTACCCAATATATTTTGTACGCTAGAAGGGACTAGCCAAATACATACAGAAAAATGATGAAGATTTTTCATAGAAATTGTTAAAATTATAACAAATTTTGTAGCAGACTGCAACTGCCAACTTAGCTTTTCTTTCAAGCGTATACGGCTATCAAGAGCTAGTCGTACTCAAGAGTATTAAGTTCTGCCGATACGAAGCGCCTTTGTCATCTTCATTAGTGGCATTTTCTATGAAGTCTTCATGATACATTGTTGGAATAGTAGTAAGTTAAAGTTGGTATTAAATAGCAGCTAACATAGCGATACTCAAACCAGCACAGCAGAGTTAAAATAATTCAACGTGTGATCTAAAAAGACATAGTCTTTCATACTAAACCCTCGTTTTGGGAGGTTAACTTGATGAATAATACAGAGAGAAATACGATTAATATTTAAGCCGTTTATTTTGAAAGTGTTGCAAGTCCATTTTTACTTCGAAATATTTAAATATTGTAGTTTAAATTCATTTAAAAAAGTAATTTAAAAATATTTACAGGATTTAACAGAAAACTTTCGTGTTTTGAGGTTAAAGATAATAAAAATTTATTAACGAATAATGTTTACTAAAGATTTCTGACGAAAATAAATATACTATACTATATACTTTCAAAATAAGCGGCTCATTTCAGGATTATACAAAATTAGCAATTATGGCAAAAATAGCCTATATAAACTAAGTCAACTTAGTTAGGGCCACTGACTTATAACAATGGACTGAGCGTATTGCCAAAGTTTTACAGTTTTCTCTTGCGTTCTATAGCAAAGTTGGAGGTACCAACACAAAATAATTCTTAATAAACGTTTTCTTATGCCATTTGATGTTTTTATGTTGGCTGCAGATGCAATCACCGCAAAAAGATTAAGGTAAAGATAGTGCTTACCACGCTCCGTCTCTCTTGCCCATGCACAGGATTCAGTTAAGAATAACTTTTGAAGATTAAAGTCGGAATGAGCTTAATTCCTTATAAGCGATTAAAATATCACTTGGGCACAAGAAAACATGTTTTTTTTAATGTAAATTGATTTTCGGGTGTAAAATTTCATCTGATTGGTTGAGTTTTACATGTTTTTTTATGTAGTAAAAATTTTAAAGGGTACTCTAACGGTGATATACAGAAACACAATATTTGTGCCACATGAAATAGCAAATCGCTCAGTCCATTGTTATAAGTCAGTGGTTTTGGGCTAACTTAGCAAATAAAAGTTTAAGTTTATAAGCTAATACAATTCAAGATATATAGCTAGACAAAAGTAAGTTAAAAAAAGTCAGGTAATAGATATACTGCACTGACATGATATGTAATAAGAATGGACTGCTTCTTGCTTAATTAATTAATTTTTATTTGTCGATTAGAAACACTAAAGATGTTGAAAAATAGTATTGCATTAAATGAAAATTGTTTAGGAAGTTAAACTTGTTTTAATTAACACTAAAATCAATTCTTAGGGCCTGTCCGGATCCAAGTCTTCGTCTTGTTATTACAGCTAGTGACGTTACATCGAGACAAGCTCTATCCAAATCCATGTCTATGCCACCGAGCTTTGCTAGTTTGTATAACAGTTTTGACATTTGGTTAGCTTGATCACCGAGTCAAGGTTCGAGTTGACTTATTTAAATAGACAACGTATTGTGAGGTTATGTTTGTTTGCTGTCTGTGAAATCAAGCTGAGCAAACGAACGAATTCAGACAGGTTAGCTTCGTCTTCGTCTAAAGCCCAAAACACAGTGAGAGCGACACAACAATGTTGGCAACTTAGTTGGCGATAATGTCGCATTTAAAACACAATGAACGCGACTCGACAAATGTTTTTGACAGCTATCTTTGCTTTATTTATTGTAAAAGAAATGGCAAAAAGGCAAAAATTAAGGAAAATCGCTAGTATAGCTTATGCGGCTTACTTAAAATTGCAAAGCATAAAGAAAAAACTAAAAAGAAGACTACGAAGAGATTTCTATACATGGGATGACGTTTATTGCACAACATAACTTTTTCCCTCATTTTCTCTATTAATTCCTTCTCAAAGCCCATAATTTGTTAAACTAATAAATGAAATTAATTTTATTCAAGTTTTTAATAACTAGTTTATTTACTATTATCTTTTAATTTACTATGTTTCATAAAAATATCCAAATCCACATAACATGAATGTCAATTATTCACTATCCACACAGAAATGTCAATTATGTTGGCGACTAATTTAGAGATTTTCCCAAACTTTTTGTTGGCAACTTATCGCGTCGCCCTCATTGTGTTAAGTATATGGGACTGCCGTATATTCGAATCTTTGACAGCAACCAATTTACGGCGACTTTGTTGTGTCGTCCTCACTGTGTTTTGGAATTAACTATAATAATAGCTGAGCTTGTTGTGTTACGTCACTAGCTGTAATAACAAGACGAAGACGAAGACTAAGACTTGGATCCGGACAGGCCCTTAATATTACTGAAAAATGTGCTCTTCTGCAGATTTGATGTCAAACATATGAGCTTGTATGAGATAGACGTACTATATAAACAATATATTTATCTGAATTTTTATGTAAATTTCAATGCGTTCCTTTAATACAGCCGCAGTTCCCAAATTGACTAGTTTGCTTGATAAATTGTTTTTTAAGTAACAAAAAATGTTTTGTTGCATCAAAACGCATCAATTCTAAAATTCCTAGAAAAAAAAGGTACAAAGCATATGCATCAAAGTGGCAACACTAGTATATAGAACGTATGATTGCGATACGACACGAACAACACAAAAATATCGTGAAAGCGGGGCTGCCCTACAGCTATTATAGGAGAGTTGAAACCTGAGAGACGAGAGTTTAGAGAGATTTGGATACGAAAACCAAGAGATTGTGTTTGCGATGATCTGATCTGAAGCTCACAGGCCGCAGCCCAGCTACACCTACAGTCACAGAGCAATACCAACTAATTACTAAAAGTGACGCACTGCTGTACCCATTGACTTCACGACTAAACCCATATTAACAAGCAGAGAACATAGCCACTCATTCGATACCTTTCCAAAAAGTACGAGCACTACCGTAGTAGAGCTGTATAATACATACTTAACTTTTCCTGAATATAACCCACATACTTATGGTTGCGTTGCGTTGATATTAATCAGTTTTGTAATACAAAACAAAATTTTTAGTCAATAAAAACAAGAATAAGTAACAATTCATTACGGATAAATATAAAAATTTACGCAGGCGCAGATTAATCCTATACAAAAACACTTCCTTAGGAAAATCCAACTACAAAATTTATTACGCGAAAATTTTTACAAAAAGCTCTCATTATAATTTGCTTTGTAATATGGCAACTTCGCTATTCACCCACACAAGTTGTCAAACAACCGCAGCAGTACAATACAGAGCACACAAACACAATTGATTGCAACGTTTTATTATAGCATTTATTTTATCCATTAAATTTCTGCACAAAGAATTCGGTTTATTAAGCAATGGCAATCTGAGCACCGAGGAAAATCATTCTATTTTTGATAAACTACAACGTTGTGTAAGAGTTGCGAATAGATATATAGAAGCAACCAGTTTGGGTTGGTTTGGCTACAGACCTTATCTCCTTCCGAAGGTTTTAAAAAACATACACTTCCTTTAAACTAAACTTTACACAACAATAGGAATCCAGCAAATTTAACTAACTCTCGAAAAAGAAATTAACTTTCTGTGCGGGCCTTCACTTCACAACACTTTCAAAAGTATTCAGAATTATTGTAATTCCTTATTTGCCTTCCGCTTTAATTTAATCACAGTCTTCTCAGACCCACTACAGACTAAGTACTATACGGATTACAGTAAAGAAACAGAAAAATGCCAATTGCCAAACCGAAAGTGACATGTGGCCGTGTAGCTACGCCACACTACACTTTCCAGCGTAGTTGTGTGCTGTAAATATACACATTCTGAAGGTAAGTAAAATACTACTCGCGTTCGTATCTCGTCTCGTATCGTACTGTATAAGAGTTTAGAAGCTAGAGAGTGAATATTAGAAACAGGAAAGAGCCAAGTTTACACCAGAAGAGGCACACGACGAGCGAAACACACGAACGCAATCCAAAGAATCGTTATTTTACTATCTATCTCTAGCTTTAATTTACTCAGCTTTCAGCTAGCATTTCTTGAGTAATAAACAGTGCTGCCAATAATAATTTTGAAACTCCGTTGAGTTTATGTAAAGCTCCGTCAAATATTCGTTAGACTAACTTTTTGCGTCAAAATAGTTGCTTAAAATATAAAAAGCGGTAAAATTTATATTTTATTGTATTTTTATGAATTTTTAATAGTAATAATGACACTATTTCAATATTTCAAATACATGTAAATAAAAGATTCTTTGTGAACCTTTAATACATTTTTACATGAGCGTAAATCTATTTTCTCCAACACTGCAATATTTTCAGGCACTATGGAAGCAAACTGGACTATATTAAGGAATTTATTGCTTAGGAATGGTAATTAATATTAAGTATCTACGAAGCGGACCGTTATTACCACAGCCGATAACTTAATTAGCTTGCATACCTATAATTCTGTCATTTCGTAGATTTTTGATTTGATTCTCAAACCAAGTTACTTTTGGATCCAAATAATTTTCCATACCTATAGGTAAAAGCAGTACCCAGAGCCCCAGAGCCAGACTATGAATATATTTTAGAGACCAATAATCCGATGAATGTGCATAAATCCTTAACACTTTATAGGGATCGGATTTCTTTTTTGCCTCAAAGACTTTGTTCACAAGTTATAATTCTTCTAATATTGGGCATAAAAATGAAAATAAAGCCAAATTGCCGTTATCTCTGTCTATATGCATTCTACAATACAATTTCTCCTAAATTCAAAATGTATTCTTAGTATAATCTACTCTTTTAATGTCTACCGTGTCGATAGTATTTTTTATCAAATAAAACACGATAGTGTCGCGATAACTGACATATAACAAGAATGGATTGAGCTATACTATCTCTAAATCCTATAGTCAAAAATATCACAAATTTTGGTTAAAATTTGTTTGTCTCATTGAAGCTCAAAATGTACGTTGAGCTATAATCCATTTTGGAAACAGATCGGTTGTATTAAATGAAATGCATTAGAATTGACATAAAAATTCAGACAAATATATTGTTTATACAGGGTGTTTCCCACTGGGAGGTTAATAGAGCAGGAGGTGATAGTACTCACCTAGGCAAACAAAAACTTGGTTGGCAGGGGTGGGGGGGGGGGGGAGGGGGGGTTTGCATATCAATCGTTTAGGAGTTACAGACAGGGTGATTAAGAAAAAAAGCTAGTTTTAAACAAATCACACTATATCTTAAAAACTACGGGGCGTGTGCTGATTGTATGTAGAACTTTATGGCCTTTTCAACAACTGCTCAACCAGCGCCGTATCTCTCCTCTCAGTAGTTATGGGGGTCTAAAATAAAAATTTTGGAATTTCGTATCTTTTCTTTACTTTGACCTCTATTTTTTTTTGCAAAACGGTCATTAATATAACTTTTTTTTATAAAAAAATATATAAACTCTAGACTCTCCTCTTTAATTTGATCTATTAGACCATATGTGTTAACTGTAGCCTTTAAGGAATTATTAGCTCATAGCCTATTCAGGTCATACCGAAATTAGACGATATATTTTTTTAAATGACGTAATTTCTGTCACTAAGGGAATAGGTTTGAGAATGGCTTTGAAAATAGGTTAAGACCTAATAACTCCTTAACGGCTACAGATAGCACATAAGGTGTACTAGGTCAAATTAAAGAGGAGAGCTCTCAGTTTACAGTTTTTGTAAAAAAAAGTTATCTTAATGAGCGTTTTGCAAAAAAAAATAGAGGTCGAGGTAAGAAAAAAGATAAGAAAATAGCTACCGTACGCCCTGTAATTTTTAAGATACAGGGTGACTTGTGAAAAACTAGCTATTTTTCTTAATCACCCTGCAACTCCTAAATTATGTTTGACATCAAATCTGCAGAGGAGCACATTTTTCAATAATATTAAAAATTAATTTTGGTATTAATGGAAAACAAGTTTAACTTGTTAAACAACTTTCATGTAATGCAATACTATTTTTAAACATCTTTAGTGGTTCTAATCGAGAAATAATAACAAATTATTGATCGGTGTAGGGGAGACAGGGCACAAAAGTAACAGCGGGTCGAAAGTAACAAGCGCTCTGTAGAATTGTCCAATGACCGAAACGACGCGTGCAACCGTTGAATGAGAGTTCACGAAGCCCCCTGTGATCAGTCGTTATGCCCGCGCCGCGCTGTTAGGTTATGTTAGAGGACGATACGTCATTTTACGGACCAAAAGTAAGTTTTCTGATGTTCATTCCTTTAGTATTTACGTAGTGTAAGATGATGATATCAATGTAACTATTTTCCGAGTAATTTGAAATTAGATTGTCTGTAGCATGTTATAAATGATTTTTGCGCAGTACACTCCATTTCAAAGTACTGACATACGCAACAACAAAAACGTCGTTGGGTACAAAAGTAACATTGTTATGGCCGTAGCATACTGCATGCAGCAGTATGCTACACTGTGTTATGGTAGTAGCATACTGCACGCAGCAGTATGCGACACTGAGGCTAGCTGCAGCATATATGCGCGGGCTGCTTTCTGTATGGATGGAGTGTCTATACCCGGCGAACGCACTCGAATCGACGAGAAGAAGAAGAGCGCTGCCTGTCAAAAATGGAAAAGTTGTTAGAAAAGTCACGAACGGATTAGCTGGAAAAGGCGGAACAAGATTCAGTTTTTTTTAGAGAGAAAAATCCAAGAAAATCAACGAAGTCTGGGAAGATAATCGTGTTTGAGGCGGTCATCTGTCAAAATTCTGTGAGTGCAATTAGAGTACCGAAGAAATATTTTGTTAACTATTTGACGAGATTGAACAATTGATTCGTTTTCCTTGTGATGGATACAGTGATGAATCGATTTTAGTTTATTTAGTACATCCGTGTGTGGTTTTAACCACTCTTGAGGAACGAATACAACAGCCACAACAATAAATATCGTGCCTCCAGAAGATATTTATTCCTATGTTGCCGTTAAAGGATCATTACAGGCTCAAGACTTCTATATTCCGTCTAGATCAAGAAGAGATTCAGGCTTCAACAAAACGCTTTCCTAATGGACCGACAGAAATTGTTAACGCATACCAGGTTATTTCTAAAGGGTTTTCCAATAAGAGGTGTTATTTTGATATTCAAAGCAAAATGCCATTTTTTGAGATAAATGATCGGATCTTTATTTCATTATAAAGAGGAAGGTATGTCGTTAATAATGGAAAATAACATCAGCCAAATGACCACCACGACCACGCCTACAGGACCTTCTCTTTCACGTGGCCCCAAAGGAAAAAGTCGCAAGGTGTTAAGTCACAAGATCTCGGTGGCCAATTGTGATCACTCTTCGAGAGATAACACGGTCCGGAAACTTTTCCCGTAAAAGATCAATGGTTTCGTTGCTTGTATGGCACGTAGCGCCGTCTTGTTGAAAGTAAACGTTGTCCAGATCAATACCATCCAATTCCGGCCATAAAAAATCATTAATCATCTGTCGATAGCGCAATCCATTCACCGTAACTGTTGCTCCAGCCTCATTTTCGAAAAATTAAGGTCCAATGACCCCGCGGGACGATAAACCGCACCAAACAGTCACACGTTGAGGATAGAGAGGCTTTTCAACAATAACTCTTGGGTTTTCCGAGCCCCAGATGCGACAATTTTGCTTGTTGACGAAGCCATCGAGGTGGAAATGGGCCTCATCACTCAAGATGAGTTTTCGATGGAATTCCGGATCAGTTTCATGCATTTCAAGGACCCAATCAGCAAAGACTCTACGTTGTTGATGATCGGCCGGCTTGAGTTCTTGTGTAACATATCTTTTTTTCACGGGTCAGATAATTGTAATTAAAACAACTCTTCATTATTAACACCTTTTTAATTCCTAAAACATCCTTATCCAACTTCACTTTATTAACATTAAACTACACCTTTTCTATTTTTGCTAGGTTAATTTCTCTTTTTTAATCTAATTCAATTTATTCTTTTCAAGACCGAAAACCGCTCATCGTTCAAACTCCAAAATAAAACTCCTCGTCACTTCTTGGTTCTCGAGCGCACTTACCTTTCGTCACTTTCGTGACCCAATTCTGCGATCAGAACGAATCAGCAGAATTGCGCATACTTTCGTTTCTTATTTATGGTTGCAAGAGGTCAATGCTTTTTGCGAAGACACTGGATTAATTGCAAAATGCATGTTAATCCAGGTCGGGAATTTCGCAATGCTCTGATCAATAATTTGTGATTTATTGCACGAATATATAAATATATATATATAATTATAATACATTACATTCCTCCACCATCGAAAAGAAGGTATATGACGTATCATATATCTTCGGGTATAGAAAGTAATGCTTTAAGCCGCCAGTGAGTTTGTCCGGAACCAAGAATTTTTGTAAAAAACAAAAAAAAACTATGGAATAGAATTACGCCAAAGATGAGCGGTGTTCGCCTTCGTTACAATTTCTCTTTCTACGTAAACATGTTTTTTTTATCTTTTTTTTTATCTGAGTAAAATATTTTATTTAGCCCTTTGTATAATATATATTTGTGTAGTTATTACATTGAAAGTTTTTTTTTTTATTCTAATTTATTTTAATTTTAATATTTTCTGTTATTGTTTTTTGTTTTTTTTTTGTAATAAAATTAGGGAGATTAGGTTACATTCGTTATTTCTATAGGTAGGTACCCGTAACTATAAATCTTTTTTTTTTTTTTTTTTACATCTTGAGTAAATTATTCTATTTGGCCCTGTATATAATATAATAAATATGCGTAATATTGCGGTTAACACACTGCAGGTTTTTTATTTTTTCGGTCTAATTTAAGGCTAGGGGTATTTAAATTACATTGGTGTGCTCAAGTAAAGAAAGAATCATACATATACATATGTTCGTACATTTTTTTTGTACATTGAGTTACGCTATTTTACTTGGAGTTATGTTTTACAAGTGTATTAATGTCGTATCGTTTTTACTCTAATTTTTAAGCAAATTTTTTTTTTTTTTTTTTTTTTTTATTTATTATTAGAGGATTTCAAACTCGCTAGGCTTAGACCTTACGGTCATGCTAGTTTCTCGTGTTAAACTTGGTGCCTTTTTAGGTTTTGCCTTTGCGAAAGGATTTTTGTTGTTTAGTTCGATTGAAACTTCCTTATCCCGGACCGCTTTTTCTGTGGGGGCTGAGAGTATAATAGGAGTTAGGGTTTTGTGGTGTCTCTTTCGTAATTTGAATATTAATGGTAGCATTAAAATGATTACTATGGGAGCGGAGCCCGCCACTCCGAGGGCAATGGTTTGTTTTTTATTTCTATTTCTAATTTCTCTGTCATCTTGTGCCTTCTGAATTTTTTGCAGTAGATTATTAAATTCTGCACCTTTTTTTTTTAGGAAGTCATTATGTTGCTTATAATTTTGGACATGAATTTTCGAGGTTTTATTTTCGGGTCTTAAACTTTTGAGCATTTCGGTAAATGGCTGAAGATCTAATTTCGGTACAAGGTCAATTTCTACTACCTCAGCTGCCTTAGTGAGTTTGTTTGTAGTCGTCAGTAGAAGATTATCAATTTGCGCTTGGCAATTTGGTTTCAGGGAAAGTATACCGCATTGAGTTAGTCGGAGAGTTGTCTGAAAATCGGTACAATGCAATTTAACCTCTGATTCCTGTGGGAAAATATATAGCCAAGAGTTTTCACTATTCATTTTAATTAACACGTTATGATTATTACGGATTGGTGCCTTAGCACAAATCTCGTTGGCTTCAGACCAACCTTTGAAAAGAAGTAGGATGCAATTATTTTGGGGAGTAGTGTAAATCGGTAGTGCAAAATGGCAGACTCTAATTCTAGCAGACTTATTCAAATTTATTTTCTCGCATAGATTCAGCTGTTGTTCTTTTAAGGGTATGAACTTATTTCCACCTGTGTCCGTAGCTAAGTATTCATCTTCAATTTCGTAATGAACGAATATATTTTCTCCTAACGGAAATGGTAAGGAATAAGCTTTCTTTATAGTGAACCATTCTTTTTCAATGAGGGGTATGGTTACTTTACAGAAGAGATGATCTCCTATATGGGCACTTTCGACAGATGCAAGTTGCTGTAATATAAAGGGATCATGCATTACCGTATTTAATTGGAAAGATAGAGGGAGTTCCTTTAATAACTCACTAATTTGGTGATAACTAAGAAAAAGAGGGTGTAAGTGTTTAGTGGCTAAAGAACCGAGAATAATGGATAAAGTATTAATTTGATGTTCTATTTCCTGTAGGTGAATAACTACGCTAGACGTTGCCTCGTCAAATGTGACTCTGGCCTGGAGCGAATTGATTTCTGATATCGCAAAATTTATTTGAGATTTAAAGGTTTTGATAACGTTTAATGTGTGAATTTTCGTCTCATTTAAGTCTACTTGAAGTTTATCAAAGTTTTCTCGGGTATTTTCGTAATTAGACTTAACTAAACTAACCTGTTCTTTTAATAGTTCCAAATTTTGCTTACTGTCAGCCTCTAGATCTTTTAGTCGGGAACTAATTTGGTTTGAATCTTGTTGGTCCATTGTGCCGAACAAGAACTTACTCAGTGTCCCTACGCCGTCGAAAACTGCGCGTCGATGCCTGCCAGTAACTTCCATGTCTAGTCTTTGTAACATATGCTTCGCTCTTTCCGTAATATAGCGCACGTTTTGAACATTCTGAGCACATGAAGCGTTACGTTCTAGTTTTAGGTAGTGCTCGCACATTTGCGTTACCGAGTTTTTGCTCCAGTCCAGATATTCTTCCCATGTTTTCAATTGCGCTAAATTAATGGTGGTAAATATTCTCCATTCGTCTTTATAAATTAGGGCTTCGTCGATGTCTTCGAATACTATTCCAGTTCCTTCTAATTTCTTGCTCGTGTAAGGCAATTCTATTCCTTGAGAAGAGCCGTCCGTGAGCGATGCACACAAGATAATCGAGACGATGTTCCCTAAAACGTATTTCTTTTATTTTATTTCAATAGTATTGTTATTTGTCTACTCGTCGAGATAGACAGTGTGTGTGCTTGTGTAGGTGTTAATTCGAAGTGTGGAATTTTTTTAATCTATTTGCGTGAATAGTCTTAACTTTCCTACCTACCTGAATTTTTAAATTCACAGGGGAAGTAATTTCCTTCACTTCATAAGGACCTATCCAAATAGGAGATAGCTTGTTTTTCTTACTTTCGTTTTTTAGAAGAACTAAATCGCCGATTTGGAAAGTTTCTTCACGCGTGGTCCTATCGTAGTATTTTTTCGTTGTCTCTTTGCTATTGATTATGTTTTTTTCTGGCAATGGCATGAGCTCTTTGAATTTTATTTTTAAGGATGTAAAAATAGTTTTCATGATGGTATAAAGGTTCTACCCTTTGATTTAAATTTGTTGGCAGCTCAGCCGTAAATCCGAACAAGCAATCCATTGGTGTGAGACGAGTTGAGGCGTGCCTTGTGTTGTTGTGAACGTGCACTGCTTCTCTTAGCCATTCGTCCCATGTTTGAGGATTTTCGGCTACGAAATTTCGTAAATACTCTGCCAATGGCCTATGAGTTCTCTCTAGGGCGCCATTAGATTGTGGGTGATAGGCTGTAGTATTAATTTTTCGAATTCGTAGGAATTTACATAAGCGGGTGAATAAATCGCTCATAAAATTAGTGCCTTGGTCAGTTATAAACTTCTTGGGAATTCTATAGCGGGTAATTATTTGCTCGTAAAAAATTTTTGCTACAGTGGCTGCTTCAGCGTCTGGGAGGGCATAGCAATCCATAAATCGGGTTAAATCGTCTTCAAAAGTTAGTATGTATTTATTTCGATTGTGAGTTTCAGGGAGTGGTCCTACTATGTCTAGGTAGACTTTGTCAAACGGTTTTTCCGCAGTATCGGGAATAATCATTGGCATTTTTATTTGAGGGCTATGTTTGTTAGTCTGACATTTCGGACAGGATTTTATGAATTTCACTATATCTTTTAACATATTTTTCCATCTATATTGTCGACGAATTCTGTAATAAGTTTTGGCGATTCCTTGGTGCCCGCCCAGTGGGTTTGAGTGAAATGCCTTTAGTATTTTCTGTATATCCTTTAAGTTTGTTAATATTTGAAAGGGTGAAGTCTGTTCGCGTAAACTGTTTTCGTTTATCCTATTGGTTTCCTCTATTTCGGATAATATCTCGGTATTACCGTCATCTCGCACAGGTGGACACGGTATCTTCTCCTCTAATGGTAAGTCCGTCTGGGGAGCTATTTCATTTTGGTTTCTCGCTTGGGCTCTTGTCGTTATTGAAATTATTGTTTCGTTCTGCGGAAGTCTGCTCAGAGCGTCGGCATTAGCATTTTTTCTTCCGGGCTTATATTTTATTTCATAATCATATTCTGAAAGTTTATGATGGAAGCGTATTAATCGCGAGGTAGGATCTTTAACATTGAATACTCCTATAAGAGGTTGATGGTCAGTGTAAACTGTAAATTTCCTACCTAGCAAATAACAACGGAAATTCTTTACAGCCCATACTACAGCTAGTAATTTCTTTTCTATCGTAGAGTATCGTCTTTCGGTATTGTTTAAAGTTCTACTAGCAAATGCGATAGGTCGATCATTTCCTGGTGTTCCTTGGGATAACACCGACCCTATAGCCTCATTACTTGCGTCTGTAGTCACAATGAATGGTTTTGTGAAATCTGGGTATGCTAGTAACGGAGGTGAGGTTAGCAATTCTTTCAACTTGTTGAATGAAGTCTCACACAAGTCGTTCCACACAAATTTTTGTTTTCCACGGAGAAGTTTTGTGAGGGGTTCTGCTATTTTAGAGAAATTAGGAATGAACTTCCTATAATAATTAGCTAGACCAAGGAAGCTTTGTAACTGTTTTATAGTATGGGGCCTTGGGAAGTTATATACACATTTCACTTTGTCGGGGTCCGGAGCGCAGCCTTCATTGGAACATTTATGTCCCAGATAGACCACCTCTTTCCGAAGAAATTGACATTTGCTTGGCTGTAGTTTTAGATTATATTCCCTCAGCCTATAGAATATTTCTCTGAGCTTTTTAATGTGATCGTCTAAGCTCTTGCCATATACTACAATGTCGTCCAAGTAAATGAAACATTTCAAGCCTTGAAGTCCCGTTAAGACTTGGTTCAAAGCTCTTTGGAAAGTAGCGGGTGCAGTTTTCAAGCCAAATGGCATTCGAAGGAATTCGTAATGGCCATAAGCTGTACTGAAAGCAGTTTTCTCACTGTCGGATGGATCCATTAAAATTTGATGATATCCACTTGCTAAGTCCAACGTTGAGAAATAGCGCGAATTTCCTAATTGGTCCAAGATGTCCTCTATTCTTGGCAGTGGGAATGCATCGCCTATAGTGCTCTCATTGAGTTTGCGGAAATCTACTACAATTCTCCAACGCTTTAACCCATTTGGTGATGGTTTCTTTGGAACTAATAGTAATGGTGAGTTCCATGGGCTATTACTCGGAGCAATAATTTTATCCCCTAGCATCTCACGAATTTGCTCATTAATTTCGTTTTTATGAACCTCAGGTAGCCTGTACGGTCTCTGGTTTATGGGAGCTGTGTCATGTTTGAGAGGTATAAGGTGTGTTGTTACATTTGAGTAAGGTAAGTGGTCACCTTTTAAATGGAAAACATCATTAAATTCTTGACAGAGACCCTTTATGGCCCGCAATTCTTCTTGGTTGTAGGTTTGATCAATATTTATTTCGTTTTCAAGTAGAAGTAATCGATTTTGTTTTGTTTGAGGTTTGGTTTC
Organism: Dioctria rufipes; assembly: GCA_963924295.1. NCBI lineage: Eukaryota > Metazoa > Arthropoda > Insecta > Diptera > Asilidae > Dioctria > Dioctria rufipes. The sequence goes on from OZ002742.1 coordinate 134,613,720, forward strand.
CTCATGCCTCTTTTCCAACGTATAGATATCGTACTTATCTAGGTACTCCAATTTCGGGTGATAAGTAGGCAGTTCTACTTCTCTTTCGTGGGTATTAATTACACTTAATTGTATTTTTCCGTATCTTGGTTTCACTATTCCATTAGCCGTGAATATTCCTGGCGCGATTTCTTGCGAAAAGCATAACATCTCTTGTTTACAGTCTTCTGCTGGTATTTCTAATACCATTTCTGATCGAGGAGGTACTCGTATCGCAGTTCTGCTACTGAATGGTTTTCTTGTGCTTGTATTCGCAGGTGTAGTTTCGGAAGCTGCGTTATTTTTATTTCTTGAGGTTGGTCCATGTAGTTGTTTCTGTTGGTTTGTTGGTAGAAATATGTTGCTACTGGGAATATTATTCTTTCCTACTGACTGTTTCGTGTTATTTATTTGTTTGTTAATATTGGAGTTTTCGTAAACATCGTTCTTATTTTGGGAGATGAATTTTTGGCTACTAGAGCTTTTTGCAAAAGGAATTTTCAAGTCGATGGGGTTAGTTTTAGTTCGAGGGAAATGTAGTACTCGCTCTGTAGTAAGAATATTTGTATTATCCCACAGAAAATTACGGCCTAGTATTCCATCGAAAGGTATATTAAGAGAGTTATTGCAGACATAAAAATCGCACTCAATACCTTTTCCTATTTGAAAAATACCAACGCAGGATCCTAAAGTAATATCACATCCTCCATAGAGGCCCTGAAGGCGGAGAATGTCTTTGATGTCTACTTTAGTACTTGTAGCTAAGCTATCTTTTTTGATCAAGCTAACTTCCGCGCCGGTATCCACTAATAGTTTAACTATGCCACCTCTTGCAATGTTTAAAGGTAGTTCGATTGAAGGGTCATTTAAGGATATATGATTGTATTGTTGCGGTAAAGCTACGGATTTGAAGACTTCAGTACTTTTGCCATTTGATGATTTTCGTGTCTTACTCTCTGTGCTTACCGATTTTTGCTCAATAATGCTATTTGTATTATAATTAGGCTTAAAAGTAAACTCGTCTGAATGACAATTGGTCTTTTCGTTTTCTTTACACCCTTTGGTAGTAGGCATAGCCATAGGGTGGGTTAGGCTAGCCCCGTTTAGTTTCCCGATTGCTGTTGAGACTGACGCTGTCTATTTTCCCATGCTATTTTTGCTCGACACTCTTCTGTTTTATGAGAGAATCGGGCACACCAATCACACTTAAGACGTGTACTTAAACGTCCGTTGTTTGATTGATTCATTATAGAAACTGGGCATGCTTGTGACATGTGGCCATAGCCTTTACACCTTGAGCAGTGAGGTATGCGTTGCTTGTTACGGTACTCTGCAATGGTATGTCCAATTTTATTACAAAAAATACATTGCTTAATTTCTCGTCTCGGAACAGGGGATATATATGAAGGTGTACTATAATTTACTGAATTTGGTAAATAGTTAGCTGGCATTGATTGGTGAGCGATTGGTGTATATTGGTCAGTGTGTGGTTGATAAAAAGCACCGTTTGTACCAAATGGAGCAGTATATGAAGTGGTGGGTGGTGGGTGTTGTTGTACACTAAATTTCTCTGGGTGGCGATGACTTTGTTCGGGCGGTTTGTGAAACGGTGTAGCTTGATAATTCGCGATAATCTTTAGTCGCTCAACTTCTTGCTCACTGAAAATGGAGGTATGGTCAAACAAGCTTGTTTGCATATGTCTACCATGATTTTGCCTGTCTTCAGTTTTCTCTACTTCCACTGCAATTTGAATAAGCTCGTCAAGTGAACTTACTCTTTGAGTGATCAAAACTTGCCTTATCACGGGGCTTAGAACTCCAGTTTTGAAGACGTAACAAGCTTCCTCTTCAATTTCCTTCGTGAGAGCGAGATTGTTCTCAGCGTATTTATTTTTAATCGCCCTTTTACACTCGACTACGTATTTGTTTAGTCTTGCGCCAAATGTATGGATTCTTTCACCGGGAATCTGAATGCATTTGCGAATTTCGCCCAGAATGTCGTTTATGGATTTTGCTGGGGCAAAAGCATTGAGGAGCAATTGTTCTAGTTCTGTTAGCGTCTGAATATCTAGATACTTGACTACTTGCTTACAGCAGTCAAGAAAGTTATGAAGCTCGTTCGCTGCATCGTTTCTATTACCTTCTGGGTAGTTAGGGACCAAACGGCTAGCGAGCTTAGATACTTTTTCTAGTGCATTCACTGTTTCATTTGAGGGGGCCATTTGGAGGAGTGTGGGTGCAGAATTGAAACGACTGCGTGTAAAAATGTGTCCACTTCTTAATTGGCAGTCACTAAATCTCGTAATGTGGTTTGATATTCCCTGTTGATTTTGTTGTGCCAGATTTTCGAGATTTTCATTTATCTTGTGAGGGGTGGTTTTTTCTGTTCTTGGTGGGCTTACGCTTTCGAAAGAGAGTTGCTCCAAACGGACATGAAAGTCATCACTTTCTGATTCATGGACGTTAGACAAAGACTTCGCACGTTTGCGGGGCGTCTTAAGTTTCGATTTTAGTCTTTTTGGTAGAGAAAAATACATGCGGAATAAATAGCAATTATCGAGGATTTTAGTTTTCTAGAAAGCATTACAAAGAAATTAAGAGCTCGTAATAGGTTTGCTCGCTAGCGAGGTTTTGTGAATACTTTGGAGCTTTATGTTATTAAATTGTGCCGAAAAATTAGAGTAATTTGTGGTATTTAAAAGTATGAAAGCAAATGCTAACGATAGGATTAAGTTGAAAGAAATATACGATTTATGTTAATGTTCTAATTATTGAGTCAGAAGTTTAAGTTAAAAATTATTTCAGCATATTACAACTAAAACAATAAAGAAAAACGTACTGTTCATGTAAATTAAGTGATTTTTTTTTTGTGTGAAAAAAGATTTCAGTTAAAAAAAAAATAAAAATAAAATTAATTAGCTAACCTTTCATCTCTGTAAAATTTATTATCAATGTGTGTTGCTTTTTGGAATAAAATTCTGTTTACGATTTAATAGAAATAGAAATATTTTTATATAGTTTTTGTATACAGTAAGCACTCTCGTATTATTTTTTTTTAAATTGGTTAATCGGTTAAAACTAATAATAAATTACAATTAAATTTGCTTACACATTACAAACTCTTTTTGCCCTTTTCTGAAGACTTATTTTTTGTGGTTAAGTCGTATGCTGTATTCGGCTTCTGAAGGTTATCCAATAATCCTCTTGTACTGGTGATTTTTTTTCTTTTCCTTTTTCCACTACTCCACTTGTGCTCTGATTATTTTTTGCTTGCTTTTTTTCAATTCTATTTATTTTATTTTTGTTTTGCGTTGATTGATTATTGTTCTTCACTTTTAAAAATTCTTTGTGTGTCACTTTTAAATTTCTGAGCCCGCGAAATAAGTTACAACACACGATATTAATATCGATCTATCGAACTCTCGATCTAACAAAAAACGAAAGATCCTACCGGCTGCGCCAAATAATGTAACATATCTTTTTTTCACGGGTCAGATAATTGTAATTAAAACAACTCTTCATTATTAACACCTTTTTAATTCCTAAAACATCCTTATCCAACTTCACTTTATTAACATTAAACTACACCTTTTCTATTTTTGCTAGGTTAATTTCTCTTTTTTAATCTAATTCAATTTATTCTTTTCAAGACCGAAAACCGCTCACCGTTCAAACTCCAAAATAAAACTCCTCGTCACTTCTTGGTTCTCGAGCGCACTTACCTTTCGTCACTTTCGTGACCCAATTCTGCGATCAGAACGAATCAGCAGAATTGCGCATACTTTCGTTTCTTATTTATGGTTGCAAGAGGTCAATGCTTTTTGCGAAGACACTGGATTAATTGCAAAATGCATGTTAATCCAGGTCGGGAATTTCGCAATGCTCTGATCAATAATTTGTGATTTATTGCACGAATATATAAATATATATATATAATTATAATACATTACACTGAACTTTATAAGCCTTAAGACCCAAATCTTTATGCAAAATATGGTAAAATGACGTTTGTGGAATGCCTAATTCCAAAGACCGACGAGGAATGGATAAACCTGGGTTTTCTTCAACACTTTCGGCTACAGCAGCAATATTCTCGGCTGTTCTTGAGCGACGTGCACGGGTTTTATTCTTCACATCACTAACTTGTCCCGACAGCTCGACAAGGTGCTTCACGACGACCCAAAAATGTTCGAGTTTTACGAACCGTCTCGTCCACATTTTCACCATTTTTATAGTGAATTTTAATAATTTCAATGCGTTGTTGAATCGTGTATCGTTCCATTTTTATTAATGGCGTAGTTTCTACTTGTCAAGTGTCAAAAAATGACAGCACCAAAGTTAACATCTACTGAAATATCGGGCTAATTAAAATAACACCTCTTATTGGACAACCATCGACAAAAATGCGGATAGGAAAAAAAATTCAAAAATCTAAGAAAGGCAGAAATTTTAGGATTAAAGACTTACTTTCATAAAATACATAATTTTACATATATGTAGTTTTCTAATAATGATATTTTTTATCGAGTTTTATTCTCTTATATCTCAAGTTTTTAATTGACAATTAATTTTTTTTTTATATAAAACTTTATATTATACTCCGCGATACATTTATTAATGACTTCCGTTTAAGCTACATTTGAAGGTTGCATTAAAATACTTAGTCATGACATTTATACTAATTACATTTCGCCAATTAAAGATATTATACATCTATATGATATATTCGAATTTTAAGAAAGAAGGTTATAAATCTATATATACATATATGTATATTTTTGTTTTTTTTTTAACTGGATAATGGGTGGAAATTATTTACCAGATAAAAATATTCGCAGTGTCGGAAAAAAAACTCAGATCAGAGAAAAGCACAGCTACTTAATACATTATTTAAAACTGCATGGATAAGTACATAATGATGCAGTAGTAGACCAGCGATTTTAAAATATAAAAAGCTTTAAAAGCAAATATAGTTAGATCTAACAGCGTGCAGTTATTGAATGCTCTGCTAATTTTTTTTTTTTTAATTTTAATGCTGAATGGTTTATTAAATCTGCGTTCTAATCGCGTGATATCTCTAGTTTTCTTTCCGGTATCTTCTTTGAGAACCTTTTGGGTTTTAATAAGGTTTTGTGGTAAAGGTGGCGGAATTGGAATGATTGCATTAAGTGTAGAAGTGTCCACTTTTAATTTCGAACTTGATGCAGAATTTTTCGGGGTTTCTAATTGTACTGGGTTGGCATTTGCGCGTTTGGAATCCTTATTTGTTCTAGGTGGGCCAGTTTGAAAACGTGGCTGTCTTCGAAAGAAACATATAAAAACAATTATTACTATTACATCTAGTAATACTAGGACACCACTGTTTAAGTGAGTTTGAGTGTTATTGAGTTCGGCATCCCTACGTCTTTCTATTTGAGACAGTTCTGCTTCCAAATCTTCTAAAGTCTTGCTGTTCGCTCTTAAGACGTTGTCATAACTGTGGTGCGTCTTAAGCAATGGTGCGGTCATATTTTGTTTGGTTATAAGCTTGTTAGAGAACAGCTTGTTGTTGAGAATTTTTTGAAGAAGTTTTGAATTCCCAATAGGTATTGGTTCCGGCTGATGAAAGGGTAAGGTAATTTCCCGATTACCTTCATAAGGGATTTCAATAGTTCCTAGGGTATATTTGCAGTTTTGATTTAATAATAATATTCCGATGCCATTAATTTCCTTATGCGAGGAAATTTTTTCGCAATGAGATAACAGAGAGTGCGGACTTTGAAAACTGAACAACCAAGCATTCCTGCGCACTAGCTTTACCAGAAATTCCAGGGAGCTTTCTATGATTCTGTAACCGCATGATTTGGGTACTTGTGGAGCGTAGTAGATATACTATGGGAGTTCTGGATCACTGTTTTAGCTTCCAGAATTTCACGACATATGGCGCCACCGTCGCTAGGTGGTGTAAATCCATACTGAATGTGGGTTTGTGTCTTGGATGTCCTGGTTTATGTCTTGGATGTTGGGGATACGAGACCACTTTGGGGGATACGAGACCACTTTTAGCACTCTCCAGCATAGGGAAATAGCATAGGATTTCGATTTTGTTTCTGAAGTTCGCCTATTTTTCATCTCGAATCTTGGGGATACGAGACCACTTTGGGGATACGAGACCACTTTTAGCTCTCTCCAGCATAGGGAAATAGCATAGGTTTTCGATTTTGTTTCTGGAGTTCGCTTATTTTTCATCTCAGACTAGTAGCCTCTAAGTTTTTCATTTCGAGTTTTGGGATACGAGATCACTTTCAGTTCTATATATTTATGAAGGGGGTGGGAAGCTTTATTGATGGATTTGGTCTTGACTGCGACCTAGCGGCATTAGTCGGTACTCCGGTTTTCTTGGATAGATATGTGGTGCGCCTAAATGTAGGCTTTTGGTTTTGAACTAATATTAGTAATAATTAAAGTTAACGGTAGGAAATTTTTGTTCATGTCAATGGATTCTAGATGGGTGGTTTGTGAGGGGGTATTATAGTATAGGATAGGGAGGGGGGTAATGAAATTTTCATCAGAAATCCCCTACGGGCTCTGGTTTTCGAGATATTAGCGTATTAATAATTCAAGTTATTTTTGTTCATGCCAATGGATTCTAGGTGGTGTAGGGTGGGAGGGGGGATGAAATTCTCATCAGAAATCCTCTACGGGCTCGCCATTTCTTGAGTAAGGTTACCTAGCGGCATTAGCCGGAACTACTAGCATGCCTTGGTTTTGCTGTTTTCTTTTATTAGCGGGGAAGTTCTAGATATCAGCATGACGTCATCTTGGTTTTGTTGTTTTCAAGTGCTGTTGTAGATATCAGCATCATTCGAATTTCGCAACATGATATCACCTTGGCTTGATGTTTTCTTATTATTATTGGGTCCTGGGGGTGCGTGTATTGAAAAGTAAGTAAGTCGGTACTTACATATGTTGTTCATCTCGGGCTTGGGGATACGAGATTACTTTCAGCACTCTCCAGCCCTAGGATATTTTTTGTCCATACCAATATTATTAGTACTAGTGGGGTAAAATTTTCATCAGAAATCCTCTACGGGCTATGGTTCGAGGATATTAGCGATCTTACCTTCTCAGGTGTAATTAATATTAGTAGCTCAAAAACAAAAAAGCAACAACAACTATAACCTAAGTTGTGGATTAAAGGTTTGATGATATTAATCTGTCGGTGTTTTTTTTATACAAGATTGCACCATATGATCATATATCTAAAAATAGATCAGCCGAAGCTGATTGGGGTGAATGTAGGTAGATATGTTCACTTAGATAAGTAATGGAAATTAGTAAATGTGTAATTTTGCTCTTCAGGTGGAATGCTTCTGATTTTATTCCTTGCATAAACAAATTCGCACAGTCCAGCAAAGTAAACAAATTCGCAGTCGAATAATGTAAACAAATTCGCACAGCCGCCGAGTAAAGTAAACAAATTGAGCGATTTATGAAAGATTCCCAATTTCTTTAACTGAAAACAACAACAACCGATATTAATCCGTGGGATATGATGTCTTAGATGAGTAGTGGAAGATATACTTGAAAATTTCTTTTGCTGAAAAAACAACAACAACAACAACTCTTACGTAAGTTGTAGTCTGTAGGTGTCTTTTATAAACAAGAGTGATCATGTTATGATATTCGATGTGTAAAAATTGATCACGGCTGCTTGGGATGGTAAGACACATGAAATCATTAGAAGTAATGGAAATTAAAGCATTAGAAAAGGTGGCCAGGTCGCTGGTAATTTGATATCTTGCGTAAACAAATATAGCCGAGTAAAGCAGGCAAATTGAGCGATTAATGTTTTTTTTTGTATCTAGGAGTTTGTATTGAAAAGTCTTTATGACGAATTGTTTTTTATTTTCAATAAAATTTCTCAATCAGTCACACTGTTATGAGATTTGATTGATTCCCCGATATCATAGTTCACATGAAGCTGATAAGAATATGATAATTTTATCTTCATACTATTGGGGGCAGGTACATTGTTTACTTACCATTAAGTTGAGAGTGGGTTAAATTAAAAGCTTTGATAGACGAACGCTGTGTTATGATATTAATGTGGTATGATATGTTGTCTGAGGTGAGTAGTGGAAGTTGTATGGGAGCTATGAATAAGCAGTAAAATCCTAATCAGCAATCTCGCTGGATATGTGATAATTCTCCATGTCCATAGTGAAGATCGTGGTGGTGGGTTGAGAGTAGGTACTGTAAGTTATGTATTAAGTTAAAAGTTTAGATGGATGGTATTTGGTATTTGTCTCCTCGAAATGGTGTTGTATGAGTATCAGGAAGGTTGAAAAAAAGTTGATAATGCTTCAAGTTCAATAGTGAAGACCGCGATGTTGAGAGTGGGTATTTGGAATGATATAACTCTAGTAGGATATCTTACCATATCTGAAAAAATTACATAATATGATTAAGAAAGCTTCATGATATATATCAAGTGATACCAATGGATTACATAAGGAAAGTATGTTCACTTCATCTGCAAACAATAAATTTGGCTGAAAGCGACACACGGTGTGAGCAATAATCATTCTTGCTTCAATTATCACTATTAAGCGATGTGTGCCGCAGAAAATATATTAAGTCTAGCCCAGTCTAAAATATGTATTGTAAATAAAAATTGTATCATGGTTATAATGCCATTTTTTGAAATAATTTGTTTTAATTGTATTATAGCTTAAGTCTAAAGTCTTTTTTTCTTTAGTTCAGCAAGGCCAGGATTTCATAGATATAGATTGATCCTTATAATGAATATTCCTTATGCCTTTACTACAATGTGGCGTTAAAAGGTTCGTGGTGCACCACTTTCACAAATAACATCTCTCCATCTTTACTTTTTGCGTTCTTTGTTGGAATATCCTGATTTTTCGACCTGTTGGTAGGGGACAGTCGACTCGTTTTTGGATGAAAAACTTTCTTCTTTATTTCTGGAAAGCATCGATTTCATAGATGTAGACTGAGCCTTATATGAATATTCTTTACTCCTTTCATCCGTAGCCTTTAGAAGGTTTGTAGTGTCCTTAGAGCTCATGTTGAAATAATTGCGTAATTAGCTTGCCAAGAAACAGTGATCTGTTTGGATAAAGAGCAAGATATCAATTGAAAAACAAGTTATGAAACTACTATTTATATGGATTTGGCACATTGTCTTGACCTCTGACGTCACCTTAATCTTTGAAATCGAAAGTGTCTGCTCTTGGGTTCACTTGGATGATGAGTAGTGTAAGTTGTATGGGAGATTATAATTAGCTGTGAGTAAACTGTAAAGAAGAAGATTTCTGGTAACAGTATGTTCCATACATAATCTTACAGGTGGAAGAAAATTTTATAAGAATCTGGTAACTGCATTTCCTTATAAACCTTATATAAATTCATATGTGACCAAACCGAGCTATAGATTTTTGTTCTAGATGAATGCACATTATATAATATCTGAAAATAGATAGCAGCAAAATGAAAGGCTATAAGAATTTGGTTGCAGTATATTCTATACAAAATCTAATAACCATAAGAAAATTTTATAAGAATCTGGTACCATGCTCAGTTCACAATTTAAAAAGTAGAAGAAAATTGTATAAGAATCTGGTAATAGTATGTTCCATACAAAATCTAACAAGCGAAAGAAAATTTTATCAGAATCTGGTAAGAATCCGGTAACAGTATGTTCCATACAAAATCTAGCAGGCAGAAGAAAATTTTATTAGAATCTTGTAACAGTATGTTCCAAAGAAAAATCCAAGATTTTATGCATTTCCTGATGTGTAAGCCTTATATAAATCCATATGTTCTATATAAAAAATCGGTATATAAATATCTGTTAAAAAATTAGTTAGGGTATATAGTGATTTTAAAAAATTCATATCTCCAAAACGGTGTGAGAACCAAAATCCAAAATCTACTAGGTAGCAGACAATTTTATAAGAATCTGGTATGTTCTATACAAAATCTAAAAGGGGAAGGGAAAATTGCACGAGAGTTTGGTTAGTGGTTAGTGTATTCCCGAATGCTGAACTGTTAAGATGGATATTGAAGAGTTTTTAAGAGAATATAATAACATTTTACTCGATGAGCATAAGAAACAAATTCAAGAATGCTATAACTTTTTAAAATTATATGAAAATATTGAAAAAGTCGAGTCAAAATTTGGTGAACACTATATAAGCTGCCCTTGGTCAAGAGATGATTCAACGGATGGACCAGATACATGTGAATGTTGTGGTGTTGCTAGATGCCTAAAACAAGTTGTGAAGCTATATAAATTCTACCAAACATTGACAAAAAGTAATTACGAGGCATGCCTTAAAAAGTGCGATTTAACTTAGCACTAGAAATTCTCATTTTCTATACTTGGAGAGCTCATAAAGGATCATGTAAACTTACACTGTATGCAGATGTTGATTTCAACAACAGATTCATCAAACACAGGAAATTTTGATTACATACAGCTCTGTACCATAATATTATAAGAATTAATACTTTTTAATTTGTAATAAATGATATTTTATATATGGCCTTCTTTTTATTGAATTTCCCATACTAAGTCCGGAACTCCCGAATAATGTTTGACCACTACAACGGGTGGAGGTAGCGGTGGGTGGTGGTGGAGGGTGGTGGTGGGTGGTGGTGGGTGGTGGTGGGAGGTGGTGGGTAGTGGTGGGTGGTGGTGGTATTGGTTGTGGTGGTTTCCGTGTGTCCGTTTCAAGCGCCATACCAAGACCAGGCACCCACCACCACAACCAATACCACCACCACCCACCACTACCCACCACCTCCCACCACCACCCACCACCACCCACCACCACCCTCCACCACCACCCACCGCTACCTCCACCCGTTGTAGTGGTCAAACATTATTCGGGAGTTCCGGACTTAGTATGGGAAATTCAATAAAAAGAAGGCCATATATAAAATATCATTTATTACAAATTAAAAGGTATTAATTCTTATAATATTATGGTACAGAGCTGTATGTAATCAAAATTTCCTGTGTTTGATGAATCTGTTGTTGAAATCAACATCTGCATACAGTGTAAGTTTACATGATCCTTTATGAGCTCTCCAAGTATAGAAAATGAGAATTTCTAGTGCTAAGTTAAATCGCACTTTTTAAGGCATGCCTCGTAATTACTTTTTGTCAATGTTTGGTAGAATTTATATAGCTTCACAACTTGTTTTAGGCATCTAGCAACACCACAACATTATTATATAGTGTTCACCAAATTTTGACTCGACTTTTTCAATATTTTCATATAATTTTAAAAAGTTATAGCATTCTTGAATTTGTTTCTTATGCTCATCGAGTAAAATGTTATTATATTCTCTTAAAAACTCTTCAATATCCATCTTAACAGTTCAGCATTCGGGAATACACTAACCACTAACCAAACTCTCGTGCAATTTTCCCTTCCCCTTTTAGATTTTGTATAGAACATACCAGATTCTTATAAAATTGTCTGCTACCTAGTAGATTTTGGATTTTGGTTCTCACACCGTTTTGGAGATATGAATTTTTTAAAATCACTATATACCCTAACTAATTTTTTAACAGATATTTATATACCGATTTTTTATATAGAACATATGGATTTATATAAGGCTTACACATCAGGAAATGCATAAAATCTTGGATTTTTCTTTGGAACATACTGTTACAAGATTCTAATAAAATTTTCTTCTGCCTGCTAGATTTTGTATGGAACATACTGTTACCGGATTCTTACCAGATTCTGATAAAATTTTCTTTCGCTTGTTAGATTTTGTATGGAACATACTATTACCAGATTCTTATACAATTTTCTTCTACTTTTTAAATTGTGAACTGAGCATGGTACCAGATTCTTATAAAATTTTCTTATGGTTATTAGATTTTGTATAGAATATACTGCAACCAAATTCTTATAGCCTTTCATTTTGCTGCTATCAATTTTCAGATATTATATAATGTGCATTCATCTAGAACAAAAATCTATAGCTCGGTTTGGTCACATATGAATTTATATAAGGTTTATAAGGAAATGCAGTTACCAGATTCTTATAAAATTTTCTTCCACCTGTAAGATTATGTATGGAACATACTGTTACCAGAAATCTTCTTCTTTACAGTTTACTCACAGCTAATTATAATCTCCCATACAACTTACACTACTCATCATCCAAGTGAACCCAAGAGCAGACACTTTCGATTTCAAAGATTAAGGTGACGTCAGAGGTCAAGACAATGTGCCAAATCCATATAAATAGTAGTTTCATAACTTGTTTTTCAATTGATATCTTGCTCTTTATCCAAACAGATCACTGTTTCTTGGCAAGCTAATTACGCAATAATTTCAACATGAGCTCTAAGGACACTACAAACCTTCTAAAGGCTACGGATGAAAGGAGTAAAGAATATTCATATAAGGCTCAGTCTACATCTATGAAATCGATGCTTTCCAGAAATAAAGAAGAAAGTTTTTCATCCAAAAACGAGTCGACTGTCCCCTACCAACAGGTCGAAAAATCAGGATATTCCAACAAAGAACGCAAAAAGTAAAGATGGAGGATGTTATTTGTGAAAGTGGTGCACCACGAACCTTTTAACGCCACATTGTAGTAAAGGCATAAGGAATATTCATTATAAGGATCAATCTATATCTATGAAATCCTGGCCTTGCTGAACTAAAGAAAAAAAGACTTTAGACTTAAGCTATAATACAATTAAAACAAATTATTTCAATAAATGGCATTATAACCATGATACAATTTTTATTTACAATACATATTTTAGACTTGGCTAGACTTAATATATTTTCTGCGGCACACATCGCTTAATAGTGATAATTGAAGCAAGAATGATTATTGCTCACACCGTGTGTCGCTTTCAGCCAAATTTGTTGTTTGCAGATGAAGTGAACATACTTTCCTTATGTAATCCATTGGTATCACTTTTGATATATATCATGAAGCTTTCTTAATCATATTATGTAATTTTTTCAGATATGGTAAGATATCCTACTAGAGTTATATCATTCCAAATACCCACTCTCAACATCGCGGTCTTCACTATTGAACTTGAAGCATTATCAACTTTTTTTCAACCTTCCTGATACTCATACAACACCATTTCGAGGAGATAAATACCAAATACCATCCATCAAAACTTTTAACTTAATACATAACTTACAGTACCTACTCTCAACCCACCACCACGATCTTCACTATGGACATGGAGAATTATCACATATCCAGCGAGATTGCTGATTAGGATTTTACTGCTTATTCATAGCTCCCATACAACTTCCACTACTCACCTCAGACAACATATCATACCACATTAATATCATAACACAGCGTTCGTCTATCAAAGCTTTTAATTTAACCCACTCTCAACTTAATGGTAAGTAAACAATGTACCTGCCCCCAATAGTATGAAGATAAAATTATCATATTCTTATCAGCTTCATGTGAACTATGATATCGGGGAATCAATCAAATCTCATAACAGTGTGACTGATTGAGAAATTTTATTGAAAATAAAAAACAATTCGTCATAAAGACTTTTCAATACAAACTCGTAGATACAAAAAAAAACATTAATCGCTCAATTTGCCTGCTTTACTCGGCTATATTTGTTTACGCAAGATATCAAATTACCAGCGACCTGGCCACCTTTTCTAATGCTTTAATTTCCATTACTTCTAATGATTTCATGTGTCTTACCATCCCAAGCAGCCGTGATCAATTTTTACACATCGAATATCATAACATGATCACTCTTGTTTATAAAAGACACCTACAGACTACAACTTACGTAAGAGTTGTTGTTGTTGTTTTTTCAGCAAAAGAAATTTTCAAGTATATCTTCCACTACTCATCTAAGACATCATATCCCACGGATTAATATCGGTTGTTGTTGTTTTCAGTTAAAGAAATTGGGAATCTTTCATAAATCGCTCAATTTGTTTACTTTACTCGGCTGCTGTGCGAATTTGTTTACATTATTCGACTGCGAATTTGTTTACTTTGCTGGACTGTGCGAATTTGTTTATGCAAGGAATAAAATCAGAAGCATTCCACCTGAAGAGCAAAATTACACATTTACTAATTTCCATTACTTATCTAAGTGAACATATCTACCTACATTCACCCCAATCAGCTTCGCCTGATCTATTTTTAGATATATGATCATATGGTGCAATCTTGTTTATAAAAAACACCGACAGATTAATATCATCAAATCTTTAATCCACAACTTAGGTTATAGTTGTTGTTGCTTTTTTGTTTTTGAGCTACTAATATTAATTACTCCTGAGAAGGTAAGATCGCTAATATCCTCGAACCATAGCCCGTAGAGGATTTCTGATGAAAATTTTACCCCACTAGTACTAATAATATTGGTATGGACAAAAAATATCCTAGGGCTGGAGAGTGCTGAAAGTTATCTCGTATCCCCAAGCCCGAGATGAACAACATATGTAAGTACCGACTTACTTACTTTTCAATACACGCACCCCCAGGACCCAATAATAATAAGAAAACATCAAGCCAAGGTGATATCATGTTGCGAAATTCGAATGATGCTGATATCTCCAACAGCACTTGAAAACAACAAAACCAAGATGACGTCATGCTGATATCTAGAACTTCCCCGCTAATAAAAGAAAACAGCAAAACCAAGGCATGCTAGTAGTTCCGGCTAATGCCGCTAGGTAACCTTACTCAAGAAATGGCGAGCCCGTAGAGGATTTCTGATGAGAATTTCATCCCCCCTCCCACCCTACACCACCTAGAATCCATTGGCATGAACAAAAATAACTTGAATTATTAATACGCTAATATCTCGAAAACCAGAGCCCGTAGGGGATTTCTGATGAAAATTTCATTACCCCCCTCCCTATCCTATACTATAATACCCCCTCACAAACCACCCATCTAGAATCCATTGGCATGAACAAAAATTTCCTACCGTTAACTTTAATTATTACTAATATTAGTTCAAAACCAAAAGCCTACCTATAGGCGCACCACATATCTATCCAAGAAAACCGGAGTACCGACTAATGCCGCTAGGGCGCAGTCAAGACCAAATCCATCAATAAAGCTTCCCACCCCCTTCATAAATATATAGAACTGAAAGTGATCTCGTATCCCAAAACTCGAGATGAAAAACTTAGAGGCTACGAGTCTGAGATGAAAAATAAGCGAACTCCAGAAACAAAATCGAAAACCTATGCTATTTCCCTATGCTGGAGAGAGCTAAAAGTGGTCTCGTATCCCCAAAGTGGTCTCGTATCCCCAAGATTCGAGATGAAAAATAGGCGAACTTCAGAAACAAAATCGAAATTCTATGCTATTTCCCTATGCTGGAGAGTGCTAAAAGTGGTCTCGTATCCCCCAAAGTGGTCTCGTATCCCCAACACCCAAGACATAAACCAGGACATCCAAGACACAAACCCACATCTAGTATGGATTTACATCACCTAGCGACGGTGGCGCCATCTGTCGTGAAATTCTGGAAGCTAAAACAGTGATCCAGAACTCCCATAGTATATCTACTGAGCGTTATGTAATAAATTGAAAAGGCAATTTTCTCGTTCGGCACCTATAGAATTAACTTGCCTTTGGGCGCATATGTGTACGGTGGGATATAGTTTAGAATTGCATTTAATACAGCCTTCACGAAACTCCTCATTAGTTAGTGCGATGAGATGTGTTTCCTGTGCTCCATTTAAAAGAAAACTCGCTTCTAAATCTATAATTGCATTATGTTCCAGGATGCGTTTTGGTAGTAATGCACTTTATTTAGAATATATTCTTCTTCTTCTAAAAGGGGGAGCTTAATACGTATGAGCATGTCTCTATTATGCTGAACGAAATATACTTCAATGATTTGGTTCAGCAAGTGAAAATCAATGATGCTCAGATGGGAACCCTTAGTAATTTCTGCATACGCCTCAAGTAATTTCCTAGGAGAAATACTAAGAGGGTACAGGCGATGTTGCTGTAATGAGTTAATGATGGTAAAGTATTCCGTAATATGGTTATTTACAGATTGTAGAGCAGTTAAAATATATATGAATAACTGATTAAGATCTGCCTGTAACTGTACTGCGCGTAACTCGAAAATAGTGTTGTTTAATTCGCTAATAAGTTTCTCTGAAAAGTCACTCATCTTTATTTCTATTTGTTCTTGGTAATTAGACAAATGGTGTAGCTGTATACGTCTTTTGCGTCTTCACTATCCATGGTCCCAAACAAGTATTTGGAAATTTTTCCAACTGCATCAAATAGTTCCCTCTTTTCACGCACGCTTTGGAGATAAAAACCTATGCTTTCTAGTTGGGCTCTTATTTTGGATGTAATATGTTTAATTTCGTCGTACCAATGAAGGCAATATTTGGTGTCCTTTTCTTGAATTTTACACAATTTCTCCACGGCTTCCTCGCAATTTATTACGAACGCCAGTGTATCGTCTTCGTTCACGAATACCACTAACGCAAACATAATTCCTATATAGGGGAGAATTTATTCAAAATACGAAGACTTTTAAATTATTATATATATATAGATTTTTAAGTTATTATATAGAATATGTTATAAAAAAATTTAATAAGAAAAAAAAAACTTTTTAAGTCTGTTGTTGTGTACTCTTTTAAGTGTTCTACTTATGTGAATAGTGCAGTTTACATCGCTGTCTACTCGTTTCACCTCAAATGGTCCTGTCCATATTGGGGAAAGTTTGTGCTTCTTCGCGGCTTTCCGCAATAACACTTTATCTCCTATGTGAAATCTTTACACTCTTAAGGCACTTTCAAGGCACTTTCCCATCAAACACAAGAATCGAAAAAATGTAAACCGAAAAACTCAATTTATTCCACTTTGAAACAAGATTTTTGCTCCAATGATTAATAAAATCATGGGAAATAGGATAAGCTAATAGTTTTACTAATAAAATAGTATATATATTTCAGATTTTTAAGATAAACACAACTTTGATGTTTTATCGGCCGAATCTTTCCGCCGAAAAAGTTTTTCGGCCGATAAAACATAAAAGTTGTGTTTTTCATCAAAATCTGAAATAAATATAACTATTTTCTCAGTAAAATTCTTAGTTTATCCTATTTCCTTGGATTTTATTAATCATTGGAATAAAAATCTTGTTTTAAAGTGGAATAAATTGAGTTTTTCGGTTTACATTTTTCTGTTCTTGTTTTTGCTCTGATCGTAATATTTCTTCGCTGCCTTTTTACTGGAAATTAGATTTTCTTTTGCTTTTCGATGGATTCTTTGCATTTTACATTTAATGTATTCGCAATAGTCATCGAAATTATAAACAGGCTCTGGATCTTTATTTAAATTGGTTGGTAAATTGAAATCCGTATAGAGCTTAGATAGGGGTATATTTACTGCTGGTATGTAACGAATGGTTATGAGCATAGGCAGCTTCTGGTAGCCAATCATCCCAACTAGAGCGGTTGTCATCTACTACGCTTCGTAAATATTCCACTAGAGGCCTATGAGCCCTCTCTAGAGATCCATTGGACTGAAGGTGGTAAGCCGTCGTTTGTAGCTTTATTCTCAGTAATTTGCACACTCGTCTAAAAAGATTACTTGTGAAGTTTGTCCCCTGGTCAGTGATCAGTTTCTTGGGAATTATACAATATTTGAGTATAATGTTTTTATAAAAGCAGTTAGCTACCGTTGTGGCTTCACTGTCAGCCAGAGGGAAACAATCCAGCATTTTTGTTAAATCATCGCGGAAAATTAAAATCTACTTATTCCCTTGGTGAGTGGTGGGAAGCGGTCCAACAATATCAAGATACACCTTATCAAAGGGTTTTTCAGCCGTGTCACTGATCACCATCGGCATCCTGGTGGACTTGCCCGTTTTATTCTGCTGACATTTAATGCACTTTTTAATATGTGTATTTATATGCTTTAGCATATTTTTCCACTTGTAGAAAGCCCGCAACCTTTTATAGGTTTTGTACACTCCCATGTGCCCTCCTAATGGTGAATCATGGTATTGCTTCAGCACCATTTCAATTTCTTCTGGTTTTAACAGAGTTTTGGCCTTCTGATTGTTGGCTGACTCATCGGACGCAACTGATTCTGTATCGGAGTCAGGTAAGCAAATATTACTGGGCATTGAAACGTCTATACTGTTGTCCAATTGACTTTTGGCAGGAAGAGTTTCTGTTCCCTGTGATTTCAAACATTCCTCTGCTTCTAATAGTTTGGGATAGGCAGAGTTTTTCCGTAATTCTTCTCTTGAACTATTTTGACTAATAGTTGACTGGAGAATTTCATCAGACTTTTGGGTAAGATTTTCTTTCCGGCGAGCCTCAGCTCGAGTTACTTGGAGACAGCAATTTTCAGTTATTTTTTTTTTTCTTGGGAATTTGGAGGGGAGTGAACTTGGACTTGTGTAGTGATAATGTGTGGTTGAATCTCAAGACAAGACGTACCTCGTTTACAGCTTTTACTTACCAGGCTTATACTCAATTTGATAGTCAAAGTCTGATAATTTATGATGAAATCTTACAAGACGCGAAGTAGGATCTTTCAAATTGAATTCAGAGGTTTTGATCCGTGTATACGGTAAATTTTCTTCCGTAGAGATAACATCGAAAATTGCGTGACGCCCATACTATTGCCAGCAGTTCCTTTTCAGTAGTTGAATAATTTCTTTCTGCTTTGTTAGGGGAACGGCTAGCATACGCCACTGGCTGCTCATTTCCAACCTCTCCTTGGGATAAAACTGCTCCCAGTGCTTATCCACTTGCATCCGTTGTTAAAATAAATGGTTCCGAAAAGTCAGGATATTTTAGTAAGGGGGGAGTAGTTAGTGCCAATTTAAGTTGCTTGAAAGCTTTCTGGCATTGCATTGTCCACTTAAACTTAAAACTTTTTCTCAAAAGCTTAATAAGAGGTTCCGATATTTGTGAAAAATGTGGAATAAACTTTCTATAATAATTCGCAAGCCCTAAAAATGATTTCAGCTGCCGAATTGTTCGTGGAATAGGAAAGTTTTGTACGCATTCTATTTTTGTTGGATCGGGATGTACTCCTTCCGAAGTACAAATATGGCCGAGGTATACAACTTCTTTCCTTAAAAATTGGCATTTTTCGGATTGAAGTTTTAGGTTATTGTTTCGTAACCTAATGAGAACATTCAGGAGTTTGTCGTTGTGATCTTTTAGATTTTTGCCATATATTACTATGTTATCTAGATAGACAAAACATTGGAGGCTTTGTAATCCCGTCAAAACATAATTCATAAGCCTTTGGAATGCTGCGGGTGCTCCAGTTAATCCAAAAGGCATTCTTTTAAATTCATAATGACCTAAATTTGTGCTAAATGCTGTTTTTGCCCGATCTTCTGGAGATACCGGTATTTGGTGATATCCACTAGCTAAGTCTAATGTAGTGAAGTAGCGCGCATGTCCCAGCTGGTCTAGAATATCCTCAATGCGTGGTAATGGGAATGCATCACCTATTGTTATTGCATTGAGTTTTCTAAAATCTACCACTATGCGCCATCGCTTTTCACCTTCGAGGCTAGGCTTTTTAGGGACAACCAATAGTGGAGAGTTCCATGGACTCTTGCTTTACATTATTAGGTCATTTCGTAACATTTCCCGTACTTGCTCATAAATTATTGCTTTGTGAGGCGTCGGGTAATCGATACATTCTCTGATTTATTGGGCTATGTTCTTGCTTAATGGGGATTGAGTGAGTTATAGCTGTTGTATGAGATAGTTTATCTCCTGGCAAGTGGAAAACATCATTAAAATCCTTGCAAATGTTTCTAATGGTATTACACTCCTTCTCATTTAGATAATCTTTTAGTCGAACTTGTGATTCCAGAGCTTTCAATCTATTGTTTAATTTTACATACTGACATACATATTTCTTTCAACAGATTTCTTCTAATCCCTTTGTTTTCTACCGCTTTAGGGATAGATTTGCAATGAATATCTGTTAGTTTAGTAACAATATAATCGCGAGTGAATCTGAAATTTATTTTAAAAGGTTTCAAGATATGTTCTTTTTCATTAACGTTTAAAATTGCTATGGTTAGTTCAGTATTGACGGGTCTTACTAGAGAGTTAGCTAAGAAGACTCCTGCACATATTTCTTGCGACATACACAGCATTTCTTCGTTTACATTACATTTTACCTTAATAAGTTTTTCAGTGCGACCTGGAATGATAATGTCTTCTGCAGTATAAATTGCATGTAGTGCTGAAACGGAAGATGAGTTATTTGATGTCTCTTTAGCGCGGATATTTTTTTGATTGGACTTTGGAGTTTTAATATAGGGCTTAAGGTTAATACTAGAGTATTTAGTCGCGTCTAGGCTACCTTTTTGTATTCTAACGTCGGGCTTGACAGAATTGAAAGAATTTTTCTGTAGCCTGACACTTTTGTTGTACTTGCTTCGTGAACACTCAGAGACTTTGGTTGTTAGGGCTGGTGAGCTGAGAGAAATAACATAATCTTTTTCATTTGGATTTGTTGGTGGGAATCTTACTAGTTGATTTGGGCCTTCGATATTGCAGTGACGAGAGAGAAAATCATACCCTAATATTTTATCATTATCAATAGTGGGTAAATCTTTTACTATGTGGAATTCGCATTCTTTTTCGGAGGTTAAATTAATAATTCCAGAAGAGGTGCCACGGGTTTTTCCATTACCGAAAACTGTACTTATAGTCTTAATTTTAGTTGAGTTAATGGGTATATTTGGTTTTAATGATTTTTCTTTAAGAAGACTAATCTCGGCGCCAGTATCCAACAGTAAATTTGCTTTTCCATTCTTAGCTATATTTAAAGGTAGGTTAGCAGAACACTTATTTAATAAACTACTATGTGATTGTTGTGCTGCTTGTTGGGGGAGAACGGTTTTATTGGGCTGACACCTAGACTGTTTTTTTGGGTCGAGGTGACAGCCCCGTCTTAGTTTTCCTGTAAACTAATATTTTCAGATGATTGAGTGGAACGTGCATCCCATCGGTGTTAGGCTCTAGTGGCCATTGCGTTGGCAAAAGTCACATTTTTTCCTTGATGGACTAACACCTATCATGTTTGCTTGGCGCCGTGAATTCATTGTTTGGCAATTTTGATTATTGTGTCCATAAACTTTACAATTAGTACAAAAGGGAGTAGATTTTAGTAATCTGCAATCAACGTAAGAGTGATTAGGCCGATTGCAGAAACCACATTTATTTTGAAAAGTTTTATTAGTTATATGATGATACTGCGTGTGTTTAGGTACATTGTGTGTCACTCTTCTACCGTAGGAAAATAGCGATTCGCCAGGGAATTGCCTACTATTTCTTAATTCATTTAATTGGACGTGATATGGCTTTGTGTTAACCAATTTAGTGAGAAAAATAATTTTTAATTCATCTAAGGTTTTGTATTCGACACCGTCTAAGACTAATGCAGCTATTCCTCTGAACTTAGTTGGTATTAATTGTAAAAAGAGCTTTCGCTCTTCCTCTTTAGTGAGGCACAAGTTTACATGTTCACAGCACTTAATTAAAATCTCCACCTCATTTGCTAAATTTGGACCTAACTCTGCTTCTAGTAATGGTAAATTATTAATTACTATTTGGCTAATAAATGCCATGTCATTATTTTGCATGCTTACTTTCTTAATTATATTATTTCTAGCAGATTTAAAATTCAGCTGGTTCTGCTTACCGTTTGTTCCTTTGTCTCCTATTGAGTATGACCTTCTTCTTAACTAGCAATTCCCTGATCTTAATTGTCGAGTGTACAGTGAATCTTCCTCTTCTGTTGGCAGATGTACTTCTTCTTCTCTGTTAATCACGCTGGCACTCGTTGAATCGCTGTCTGTGCTATTGGGGCTACTCCAGATTGGGCTGGTATTGTCCAGACTGAAAGAATTTATCCTTTTCTCAACGCGGCTGCTACTTGCTAGTATACTCCTCTCAATTGGGGTAGAGCAACTCTCAACATTCGACTGCTATTATGACATTAAAATTTGCAGATTTCAGATAACAGTATTCCACTTCAACTTCTTGAAATTTATTTTATTTATTTATTTCACTGTCAATGCCAAATATGCTAAAACTTCAATTGTTTCGCACTTCTTAATTTTTTGGGGTTACGAATTTCACTGTTTTCTGCAGCAGTCACTACAAATGTTTTTTTTGTATGTACTCAGTAATAAAACAAAATCACCACACAGATTCGCATAATTCAACTAAAACAAAACTTCACCGGCTGCGCCAAAAAAGCGTAGGTTCGAATCCTACCGGCTGCGCCAAAAAATGTTAAGAACTCAGAAATAGGTTTGTAAAAAAAAAAAACGGTTTTAATTTCTATTAGACTTTTTTATTCTACGTCTAGAACTCAACTGCTTAATTCTTATATTTTTATCTTCCTCAATCGTCAAATCGACCTCAAAAATTATATGTTTTGTCATTTCAAAAACTTTCTAACACTTCCGATTAGCAAATTAACTGACACAGTTACTTAATTAAACCGATCGTCTAAACTCAATTTACTGTAGTAGGGAAATGTGTAAAAGTTATTGAGTAAGCAAAACAATGACGATAATTTATGGGGCTTGCTTGGGTTGTTGGATTGTTGTGAAGTCTGAAACTTACATTGATCTCATATTGGACTTCACAACATGCACCACCACGACCTTTTGGAGAGCGAGTTCAACTACCCAGACCCTCCATAGAGACTCCTAGAGATCCGCATCAGAGACATTCACTCCCAGCTGGACAACGCAGATACTGCTTTCCACCTACAAAAGCTTTCTCTCCTCCGGCACATCCACCTTCAGGCCGCCAAAATCAAAACAATTCCTGGTATGGACGTTCAGGTAGTCCTATCAGGAGATGGAACCTATCGCATAGTGGAAATAATTCTGAACTATCCGTAGATGAGTTCATTTTCAGAGTAGAAGCACTCACCTTTTCCTCGTTGGAAGGAGACTTTGACCTGCTGATCAAGCATATGTTCGCCCTGTTGACAGGACCAGCTAAAGACTGGTACTGGTCTTTATTAAGACATAATCCGACGCCGACGTGGGAATATGTCAGGAACGGACGACTTGTTGAATGCGGAGTTTAAAAAGACGACCTGACAGTCAGAGTCCAGCTGATGTCGCGCATACAAATGCTCGGCGAATCATTCGCGATGTACCATCAAAATCTGGTGCAGCTGCGTGACCAATTACAAACTCCAATGCCAAATCAAGAAATTCTTGAGCTCGTGAAATCAAACTTATTACCCGAAATACATAATAAGATCTGTTTGCACACTTCTCACACCATGGGTCAACTGCGAATGTTGGTGACACAGATTGAAACTACGCAGCTGCGGATTGCAACTGCTAGTGGCATGAACACCCACCGTACTCATCGTATAAGTGAGATTGATCAATTGTCCCAAATGCCAGGAAATGACACCAATATTGCGGACGTATCGGCTATCTCAGACCGACAAACAGTGACTCGTTGGAATTGTGAGCAGCTAGGTCATTATTACCAAGATTGAGCGGCAACGCGGGTTCTGTTACGGATGCGACGCAAGGATGTCTTCAAGCCAAACTGTAGACAGTGTCTACCGAAAAACTTGAAGCAGGTCGGGAGTCACAACACTTTTTCTCGACCGAGTGACATCCCGAATGACAACCGCTCTAACAACTGCAGATCAACCGCTGAGCGGGGAAAACAGTGTGCTCAATCAACAGACCTTATCGAACAGACAATAGACTGTCCGTTAATTTCATTTAGTGATTCTAGTGTTCTTAACAGTTCATCTGATAGTCAAACGAACGTTAGTAATCCATTGCCGGAGAACTTAATTGATTTCTTGCAGATCTTCAAGCTCCTGTTTCCACCTCTAGGTAGCCTCAGACACTGATAGAGACTTTCTTGGATGAGTATTTAATTTTTGACGTCCCTATAACAACAGACGCACCTTCCTCGATCAATGTTGCTGAGCAGGAGGTTCGGTCTCCTGGCGTTTCGATATTAAAACGGCCACCAAGCTCTGTTATGATGAGTGGGCGTGAGCCTGTTTTATATCCGCTGATGCCTTACCATACGCGTCTGGAAAATTACAACGCAGTACGAGACCGCATCTTCTTCTCAGTAGTAGAGCTGGTAAGAATTATATATCCGGATTTGGACTTTGGAAAAAGAAAGAGACGATCGACCTTTCGTTGGCGTGAATACTGTTGACGAATGAGGAATGAGCGAAGGAAACTGGCCCATATTTCCGTGTCGATGCCATATGACATTCGACCGTTTGCCGCGGTAAAGATGCTCGGGCGAACTGAGACTGAGTTACTTGATAGTGGTGCCACTGTCAGTATCCTAGGCCAGTGTGATGATCTTGTTGTGATGATCTCATGATATCCTGATGCCACGATATCATGATCTCATTACGACACATATCACGCTACTTGCGGTAATTGCACATTACACAGTGACCTAATACCCATTTCATTTTATCAATAAATTATCCACACTTTGACTCATCATTTTTACGCGCATAACAAGTGCAGGCATGATATTATGAAACTCTACACTGAGTCAAGTACAAAGTAAAGCGCTTGTATGATATGAGTCACGGTATGTATATTCATAAAGGTCACTGTGATGATTGTTATTATTAGGTAAGAAATTAAACTGAAATGTATGTAGGTTAACTTCTTTATAGGTAAACAAAAGAAATGTAGGTGAGACCCACTCACTGTAGAGCGTAATCAATTTATTATGTGCAATTATGATTACATGAAATATTATGTCAACGTAAGAAGAAATTGTGTATAAATACGATGTATTGACACTGAATCAATAACACTTTATTCAATAGATTTATACGCTGCACTTCGGCGTGTCTTTTATTCTTAAACCTGTTCTCCTTAGCAATATCGGCATATCCGCCGCTTAGCAGTGCTGACGGCATTAATCAGAGCGTAGCTTACACGTAGTGACGCTCTAAGTTAGGTTCTTAACCCAATCTGAAGAAGCAGACTGAAAACATTCCATCTGAAGAAGCAGACTGAAAACATTACATCTGAAGAAGCAGACTGAAATCATTACATGGCGACCCTGCCAACTACAAATAAGCTGAGATCCTCTACTACGAGTTTTAGAAGATTACAACATCTCTCGATGACGGAATTATCGACACAAGAAGAGTTTGATGCACTATTCTCCAGATTGACCGAGTTGGTCGAAAACGAACTAGACGACGTTCCGCAGGCTCCACAAGAGACTCAATCGACGGCCAAGTATAAACCAACACCTATCGAAGAATTAAAGCAGAGAGGACCAAAACCCTTAACATTGGACGAATACCGACGCAGGACTAAAATCAACAAGCCTGAAGAGAAAAATCCAGTCAAGCGGCAAGAAAAAAGAGGAGGCAAGAGAGTAACTTTGAGGAAAGTAGTTGTTCTATGCGGATTCTGGACCACTTTTTCCATACAAAAAGTGTCCGGAAAATTTCAACTATTTTGGTGGCTCTGGACTGGCGTTCTGGGGCCACTGAGGGGGATTCCGTCTAGTGGTATACGTCACAGGGCATGCCTGGAGAATTCCTTTCCTACCGTTTGGCTGACCAGGAGATGACGCCAACTTTTTGTTTGATCTGGTCTTGGAGGCTACAATTTGACCTTTGACCTTTCCTGTGTCTGGATGCTGGAGGTAGGCTGAGAGCTTTAGTGACAATATCTGATACTATGACTAGGATTGTCTGGGGTATGTTGGACTGGGCTACGTTACCTGTACCAAGGCTTGGGTAAAATGTGTGCGGCTTATTTGTATTGAGTAATGATATGAAATACCCTAAGCGAATTTATATCGGGGCTATATACTTGTCAGCTTGAGTTTGGTGTTAGTTGTTTACTTTAGTATGAGTGCCTGTGGTATGTTGGGCTGGGCTGAGGAAACATAACACAAGGCGAGGGTGGATGTGTGCAGCTGTGTATTTATGTGGATAAGAAATGTTGTGAAATTGCCTAAGTGAATTAGTGTAATTAGTATTATTAATAATTCAAGTTAACTCTAGAATATTTTTGTTCATGACAATAGATGCTAGAAGGTGTCAGTGGAGGTCTTAGTCCTGGAGGTTGACAAAATTTTCATCAGAAATCCTCCCCGGGCTATGGGTTTCGAGATATTAGCGATCTTATCTTCGCAGGTATAATTAATAGTAGTAATAACTCAAGTTAACTGTAGGATATTTTTTGTTGATGCCAATAGTATTAGTACTAGGGGGGTAAAATTTTCATCAGAAATCCTCTACGGGCTATGGTTCAAGATATCATCGATCTTACCTTCTCAGGTGTAATTAATATTAGTAGCTGAAAAACAAACAAAAAACAACAACAACTATAACCTAAGTTGTGGATTAAAGATTTGATGATATTAATATGTAGATGCCTTTTATAAACATGATTGCACCATGTAACCATAATCTAAAAATAGATCAGGCGAAGCTGGTTGGGGTGAATGTAGGTAGATATGTTGACTTAGATATGTAATGGAAATTAGTAAATGCTAATGCTTCTAATTTGATTCCTTGCATAAACAAATTCGTACAGTACAGTAAAGTAAACAAATTCGCAGTCGAATAATGTAAACAGATTCGGACAGCGGCCGAGTAAAGTAAACAAATTGAGCGATTTATGACAGATTCCTAATTTCTTTAGTTGAAAACAACAACAACTGATATTAATCTGTAGGATATGATGTCTAAGATGAGTAGTGGAAGTTATAATTGAATATTTCTTTTGCTAAAAAAACAACAACAACTATAACGTAAGTTGTGGATTAAAAATCTTTTATAAACAAGAGGGAACATGCTATGATATTCGATATCTAAAAATAGATCACGGCTGCTTCGGATGTTAAGAAACATGAAGTAATAGAAATTAAAGCCTTATCAGAAAATTATCGATGTAGGTGTGTGTATGTGTATGTATTCAAAATTCTTAGGTTATATGAAAAATTGTTTTTTTAATTTCAATAAAATTTCTTTTTTGGGCAGGTTAAATTTAAAGTTTTGATCACCTATGATATCAATGTGAGGTGATACTAATATAGTATGATATGTTGACTAAGATGAGTAGTGAAAGTTGTATGGGTATAGTAAAAGACTTTTCATCAAATTTTTGGTGATAAGATGTAATGGCATGACCAGTGTTGCAACACGAAATCTTTCTAGAGCACCTTGTTAGCCTAGCCTGAAAGTGATGAGTAATATAAATTAGTAAAATTTTCGGTGACCAGGTGTAATGAGCTTGAAATATAATATAACTTCTTGCGTAGTTAAACAAATACATTTGAATAAAATAAACAAATTGATTAATGTTTTTTTTTGTGTCTAGGGCTGGTGAGCATAGGAAGCTGGCAGAGTTATTAACCATGATATCATAGTTCACATGAAGCTGATAAGAATATGATAATTTTATCTTCATACTATCAGATTGAGCACATATTTTCTAACCATTACGTTGAGCGTGGGTTTAATTAAAAGTTTTGATGAAAGAAGGCGATATTATGATATTAATGTAATATAGTATGATATGCTGTCTTAGATGAGTTGTGGAAGTTATCAGCATCTTCAAGCCTATAGTGAAGACCGTGGTGGAGGTTGAGCGTGGGTACTGTAAGTTGTGTATATATTAATTGTGTTGTATATTAATCTATGAAAAGAAAACAGCTCTGATAACAGCTTAACAGCTTTTCAAACAGCTCTGTAACAGCTTAACAGATTTTAAAACAGCTCTGATAACAGCTTAACAGCTTTTCAAGCAGCTCTTATAACAGCTTAGCAGCTTTTCAAACATGGTGTTTGGTGTTATTTGGTGTTTCCAGGGTGTTATTTGGTGTTTTAGGGTGTTGATTTGATGTTAATTTGGTGTTAGTTTGGTGCTATTTGGTATTTCTGAGTGTTATTTGGTGTTTCCGGGTGTTACTTTGGTGTTAATTTGGTGTTAGTTTGGTGCTATTTGGTGTTTCCGGGTGTTGCTTTGGTATTAATTTGGTGTTAATTTGGTGCTATTTGGTGTAATTTGGCATTACTTGGTGTTTGCATGTGTTGCTTTGGTGTTAATTTGGTGTTATTTGGCATAATTTGGTGTATTTCGGCATTATTTAGTGTTACCCGATGCTGTTTTGGTGTTGCTTTGTTATTATCTGTAGAGCTGTTATAACTACCTGTTTCAGTTGTTCTTTCTTAGTGTTTTAGCAACCGCCAATATGTTTGAATGTATAGAGTGTAACAAATCATTTAGTCGTGGTTATAGCCTCTTACGACATAAGACGCGGCGGACACATTCACTTAAAAGTGAAAAGCGTGAAAAGAAAAATACACCTGAGGATACTTTATTATCAACGTTCACCGATGAAAGTGGTTGTAGCCCTACAGAAAATATTCAGAACAAAATGACAGCACTGAGAAAAACCCAAAATCCTTAAAAGCGCGGCTACCTTTTAAAATAATACCACAACACACCAAGCATGATCATAATTTTGTTAACATACTCCCCGATCAAATAAAAGAGGAAGACAGCGAAGGGGAAAAGAAGAATGACGATGATAATAATAAATCAGTTGAGGGAAGTGAACAAAGCTATGATTCCGGTGACGGTGATGATAATGATACAGGTTCAAAATATACGGAGCCAAATATACTTGTGAATGAATTGCGATTCTTATTACCATGTAGAAAGACTGCAAAGAGAGTTTTTGAAATCATACAGCAGTTAAAGAATCAGGGGGTAGGTCAAAACTAAACAACACATACATATTAAACAAACATAGCACAATAGCTGAGAAATAGATATCTCATACAAGAAAATGTAAGGAAAAAATTAAAAAAAAATTAATTAAATTCTTCATTTGGATAATTCCTTTTATTTCCAGCAACTCATATCGGTCAACGTCCATTTTCTGCGTGGTGCTCCTTTTTATGGAGAGACATTGATGGTGATGGGACTTCTGAACAAAATGTATGGTGTGAGGCGGACACGAAGAGTAGTCTAATATCCAGTCTTTCTTAATGCTTGTAGTTTAATAAAAAATTATATGTTTTAAAAAGTTTTTTTAATCATTTTGTATAGAACATAATGTTACCAGATTCTTATAAGATTTTCTTCTGCTTATTAGATTTTGTATAGAATATACTATTACCAAATTCTTATACTAGATTTTTCTGCCTGTTGGATTTTGTGCAGAACATGCCGTTACCAAATTCTTATAACTTATACATGATAAGTCTATAAAAATCAAATTATATGGAAACTAAATTTTCCCCGCTTTACTCTTTCAATTTTAACATATTCAATGATAAATTCAATGTCTTAGGGTTTGCTGACTAAAGAGATAATTGCTGGTTTTCTAATTCCAGCAAAGTACTGGTTTTGCATGTAGCTAGAAGAGATACTCAATTTCTTTGTTTGTATAATACCATACGAAAATCTTTCAGTTGATATCACTTTAATTATAATATTATCGAGGATTAATATACCCATCAATTTTCAGTTTCATCGTTGCTGGTGTCGATTATAGAGCAATTCTACTTTGAGTGATGCAATCTGTAAAATGAATTAATGCTTAAATGAATACTTAATCTTTTAAATAACACAGCAGCTTAGTCATGCCGTTAGGAATACATCTGACTACCAAAAATTTACTTTTACTACTTACTCACAGCTAAGTCGAATCTCCCATACAACTTCCACTATTCATCTAAGACATCGTCAAGTGAATTCTTAGTTAACATATCCTGCTAGTTTAATATCATATCAAACCAAAGCTTGAATTTAACGCAGCTTTCACGGCAAGAAAATACTGTGCCCATCTCAATATTACCATGCTCTTAGCAGTTTCGCTTTATCTATTTTTAGATATGTATTCGCCCAATCCACCGCAACACATGATAGCCCCTGACGGCCAGAGCATATAAAGCAAACAATTGATAACACCAAGTTCCAAGCTAGCAAGTAAACGATAGCATATTGTCGCTAAAGCTCTCATCCACCAAGTATACATACCAGCCTAACACAAGCATGATAACTCTAGACAGCCATAGGATATCAATCAAGCAACTGATAACACAAAGTTCCAAGGCAGATGTTGTGTGTTAGAGCGAGATGGTTGAAAAGTATGGTATTCACTAAAGTTTCCTACTAGATTATGAGCACCCTCCGCACATAAAAGAAACTTCATGCACCACCAAACTTAACCTCTCCTCAAAATATTTGTTAATTCCAGACCGAAAAATATAGCGAATTGTAAACAAAACCTATAGGCTTCCTCATTGATCAATATCCATAAGATAATTTCAAGCTATCATGCCCACCTAAAATATGAACACAGATTTATGTTAGAGCGACACAGATGTTTTGACAGAGTCAGCTGGTTGAAAAGTATGGTATTCACTAAAGCTTTCTACTATATTATGCACACCTACCACCCATAAAATAAACATCGAGCACCACTAAGCTTTACCCAATCTCAACCGCCACGATCTTGGCAAAAGGTAATATCAAATTACCTGCTAAGTCATGCCATTACACCTGACAGCCAAAAATTATTCTTTTACTGCTCCCATACAATTTCCATTACTTAATATCATAGCACTATCTTCTATCATCAATGCTTTTAATTTAACCCACTCTCAACCTAACTTAAGATTTAAAGTTAAACACATAACACTATCCTCTTCCACGCTCTTCACTAAAGCTTTCATATCCTACTAGATTAATATACAACACAATTAATATATACACAACTTACAATACCCATGCTCAACCTCCACCACGGTCTTCACTATAGGCTTGAAGAATTATCAGTTTATTCTTCATTCATACAACACCATTCGGATGATGCTTTAGAGAGATAAGTATGAAGCGATATTGCTGATAACTTCCACAACTCATCTAAGACAGCATATCATACTACATTAATATCATAATATCGCCTTCTTTCATCAAAACTTTTAATTAAACCCACGCTCAACGTAATGGTTAGAAAATATGTGCTCAATCTGATAGTATGAAGATAAAATTATCATATTCTTATCAGTTTCATGTGAACTATGATATCATGGTTAATAACTCTGCCAGCTTCCTATGCTCACCAGCCCTAGACACAAAAAAAAAAAAACATAAATCAATTTGTTTAGTTTATTCGAATGTATTTGTTTAACTACGCAAGATGTTATATTATATTTCAAGCTCATTACACCTGGTCACCGAAAATTTTACTAATTTATATTACTCATCTAAGTCGGCATATCATCCTACAATAATATGATAGCTCGTTAATACTTTCAATTAACCCACTCTCAAGCTAATGATAATATTCAATTTCTCAGATGTGGCTGCTCAATCACTTTCAGGCTAGGCTAACAAAGTGCTCTAGAATGATTTCGTGTTGCAACACTGGTCATGCCATTACACCTTATCACCAAAAATTTGATGAAAAGTCTTTTACTATACCCATACAACTTTCACTACTCATCTAAGTCAACATATCATACTATATTAGTATCACCTCACATTGATATCATAGGTGATCAAAACTTTAAATTTAACCTGCCCAAAAAAGAAATTTTATTGAAATTAAAAAAACAATTTTTCATATAACCTAAGAATTTTGAATACATACACATACACACACCTACATCGATAATTTTCTGATAAGGCTTTAATTTCTATTACTTCATGTTTCTTAACATCCGAAGCAGCCGTGATCTATTTTTAGATATCGAATATCATAGCATGTTCCCTCTTGTTTATAAAAGATTTTTAATCCACAACTTACGTTATAGTTGTTGTTGTTTTTTTAGCAAAAGAAATATTCAATTATAACTTCCACTACTCATCTTAGACATCATATCCTACAGATTAATATCAGTTGTTGTTGTTTTCAACTAAAAAAATTAGGAATCTGTCATAAATCGCTCAATTTGTTTACTTTACTCGGCCGCTGTCCGAATCTGTTTACATTATTCGACTGCGAATCTGTTTACTTTACTGTACTGTACGAATTTGTTTATGCAAGGAATCAAATTAGAAGCATTAGCAAAATTAAGCATTTACTAATTTCCATTACATATATAAGTCAACATATCTACCTACATTCACCCGAACCAGCTTCGCCTGATCCATTTTTAGATTATGGTTACATGGTGCAATCATGTTTATAAAAGGCATCTACAGGTTAATATCATCAAATCTTTAATCCACAACTTAGGTTATAGTTGTTGTTGTTTTCTGTTTGTTTTTCAGCTAACTTAACTTGAATTATTACTACTATTAATTATACCTGCAAAGATAAGACCGCTAATATCTCGAAACCCATAGCCCGGGGAGGATTTCTGATGAAAATTTTGTCAACCTCCAGGACTAAGACCTCCACTGACACCTTCTAGCATCTATTGTCATGAACAAAAATATTCTAGAGTTAACTTGAATTATTAATAATACTAATTACACTAATTCACTTAGGGAATTTCACAACATTTCTTATCCACATAAATACACAGCTGCACACATCCACCCTCGCCTTGTGTAATGTTTCCTCAGCCCAGCCATTGCCGTCTTTATGTTCCAGGCCGTGACATCGAATTCTTTGAATGTATTAGAGTGGTATGATTTCGTACTTCTTTTAGCATTTGTTCTTATGGAAAAATGCATTACTTTCAACTTCAACCTTCTGCACAATGTAAATAAGCCTCCGTACTAAAAGTTTTATTCAGGAATTTTGTTATTTAATTCCTTGTGCATTTACCAGTATATAAATCTAAGTACTTTCTTTAAGAAAATTCTTTATATTTTATTACTCAAACATAACACTACACATAAAAATGAGAAAATGCGTTCAATTCTGTTGCCTTCATACCAACTTTCATTTCTCTATGTGTTTTCTCACAGAGAAATGAAAGCTCACTTCAAAGTGGGAGCAAATAGTTCTTAAATCAGATCTACTTTGGTTTGAAACTGATTTTCTTTTGAAAATGTATTAAAACTTAAAGTATAAATTATACAACGATAAAGCCAACAAAATTTCCTATAAAATAGGATAATATTTGAATTACCTTTGAATTATAATTTAAAAGTTATGAAGAGTTAAACACAGAAAACCGTTGCCTTCCGTTCGATTCACAGCGCAGTGAGCAAGCGCACCTTGTGAAAATATGAGGAGAATGTGTACCTCTGCCGCTTCATTGATTAAAAAATACTTTGAGTCATGTTTGAAATGAAAAAACTGAATTATTTGATATGGAATATGGGGAATATTTTTAAATTGATAGAAGCATTACGGGATAATATATAAAAATGGTTAACATTGTCTTTTTGTCTTTATTATACTTAAGAAGTTACTGTGTGCTAAACATTGAAAGACTTATTTTTTTCATATAACTCAATAGGCAAGCTCAAAGCTCTGATTGCTTTCCAGTGTGATTTGAGGTATGAAGGCAACAGAATTGAACGCATTTTCTCATTTTTATGTGTAGTGTTATGTTTGAGTAATAAAATATAAAGAATTTTCTTAAAGAAAGTACTTAGATTTATATACTGGTAAATGCACAAGGAATTAAATAACAAAATTCCTGAATAAAACTTTTAGTACGGAGGCTTATTTACATTTTGCAGAAGGTTGAAGTTGAAAGTAATGCATTTTTCCATAAGAACAAATGCTAAGAGAAGTACGAAATCGTACCACTCTAATACTTTTGCAAGTAGCAAAATCGTTTTGTGTCATGGCCTGGAACATAAAGACGGCAATGGCCCAGCCCAACATACCACAGGAACTCATACTAAAGTAAACAACTAACACCAAACTCAAGCTGACAAGTATATAGCCCCGATATAAATTCGCTTAGGGTATTTCATATCATTACTCAATACAAATAAGCCGCACACATTTTACCCAAGCCTTGGTACAGGTAACGTAGCCCAGTCCAACATACCCCAGACAATCCTAGTCATAGTATCAGATATTGTCACTAAAGCTCTCAGCCAACCTCCAGCATCCAGACACAGGAAAGGTCAAAGGTCAAATTGTAGCCTCCAAGACCAGATCAAACAAAAAGTTGGCGTCATCTCCTGGTCAGCCAAACGGTAGGAAAGGAATTCTCCAGGCATGCCCTGTGACGTATACCACTAGACGGAATCCCCTCAGTGGCCCCAGAACGCCAGTCCAGAGCCACCAAAATAGTTGAAATTTTCCGGACACTTTTTGTATGGAAAAAGTGGTCCAGAATCCGCATAGAACAACTACTGAGGAAGCAGCGCGCCGAGTTACACAGGTTGATTCCCATCGCAGTAGGAGCAAACAAAGCAGCACTATTTGAAGAGCTGAAGAAACTACGGTAATCATGGGAAACTGCAGCTCCACAAATATCCAAAACGGTTTCTTCGTCGAATAAAAGCAGACGTTAACCACATCGGCAATTTTCGTATCAGTAGCAGTAGTTGTATACATTTATAATAGATATAGTAGGAATTATGTTAAAAAACAGTTAAGTAGGTCTATTAATGTTTATATTTTTTATTTTTTTTTGTATATATAATGTTTAAACTTCATTTTCTTAATAAATCAATAATATAATATAATAAATAATAAACACAGTACTGAATTCCTTTTCTCTTGAATGGACAAAATAATAAAACTAAAAGACGAGGTTTAAAATCTCTTATCAAATTTTAAAAAAGGCCAAATTCGTGGTTTCACAACTGAAACCTTAAAATCAAAATCGAAAAGATTAGAGGAAATAAATCGAGAATTTGAAGCTCTAATAGCTACACTAGACGAGGCCAAAACACTTGATATTAAAATTAAATTTATTGCATTCTCAAAAGAACTAAAAAAGTTACTAGTAGCAGCTTTACAGGAATCGCCAACGGTAGAAAATAGCGAAATGGCCAACTTTGATTTAGGAACGGCCATGAAAGCCATCCCTGTATTTGAAGGGAAATTTAGCGAATTAACCGCATTCCTAAAAATCACAGAATTCATCAATAAAACCTTAAGCGATACCGCAAAATTGGATTTGTTGGACTTTGTTTTCAGCGTAAAATTATCATTAAACGTCCAAACTGCGCTAGGTGCTCAGACACCAACAACTTTTGATGCTTTAAAGAAAGAACTTAGTTCGAGATATAAAAACAACAATACAGTATCCCAAATCCACACAACACTAAACCATTTATGTCAGAAAAGATCGACAGGTTCGGCTTATAAAGATAGGATATTAACTCTTGTAAGTGAACTAAATCAATTGCAGATAGATGCGCTTGGCACATCTGCTACAACAGCAGAGAAAGCAGCAGTCAAGACCATTAACGATACATACGCCTTGACAATTTTTAAGAATGGTCTCAGTGATCAATATAGAAGCACAGAATAACAGCCACAGACCCAATGATAATTACAAAAATAATAACAATAATACTAGGATTAGTTATAACAACCAAAACAGTAATAGAAGGTTAAATCAAAATAACAGAAATAATAACCAAAATAACAATAGAAACTATAATAGAAATAGTAACAATAATAATAGAATAATAATAATAGAAACTCCTATAGAAATAACAACACCGCACAAACATCAAGAAATATTAATTATGTCCAGGACCAGGGAAACGTCCAGGACTCTGGAGAGGAGTAAAGCAACCACCCGGAGAATACAATAAGATGTACAAAATATCATACACCCATACGAATTATATAACGTTATACTGCGAGAATATAAATCGACATGTTAGATTCTTAGTGGACACAGGCGCAGACGTCTCAATAGTAAAAATTAACAAATTAGACATTAATAACTTCGATATTAACCCAAACAATAAATGCAAATTGTCTGGAATTGCTAAGGAAGCAATAACTTCATTAGGATCAATAAGCTTAATGCAAGAAATAGGAGACCACAGAGTCAACAATTCCTTTCATTTGGTAGATGAGAATTTTCCAATTGACACAGACGGGATTATTGGTCGGGACATACTAAAGAAATTCCTATGCAAAATAGACTACGAAACTTTTACTATTATCATTTAACGTGAATGAACACGAAATCGTCTTACATATGGAGATGAAACCATTAAAAATTGCACAAATAACACTTCCAGCAAGAACAGAAGCGATATTACCAATATGTGTCTCCAGACAAGAAGACAGCTTAGTGCTGAATAAAGAATTACAAAGTGGTGTATTTATAGCAAACACAATAATACCAGCGAATGGTGCACACATTAAAATGCTAAATACTAACGAGGAAGATGTAACGATTCCAAATTTCAACGTAGAAATAGAACCTCTGAAAAACTATGTTATACTAACAAAAACAAGAAATGAACGTGACACGGAACGAATAAACAAACTGCTACGAAGAGAAAGAAGCTAAAGCAAACGTGCTGGAGATAATTAAGGAATACAATGATATATTTCGCCTTCAAGACGAAATTTTAACTACGAATAACTTCTATAAACAAACACTCCAAGTGATAGATAACACTCCCGTATACATAAAGAACTACCGACTACCACACACTCACACCGAGGAGGTGAAGAAACAAGTCGAGGAGTTAGAATATCATCTAACCATCTACTAGCCCCTCCAATGCTCCATTACTCATAGTACCTAAAAAGGGTACTGGTGATAAAAAACAATGGCGATTAGTCGTAGACTTCAGAAAACTGAACAACAGGATAGTCAGCGACAAATTCCCTTTAACTAGATTGGAAGATGTTCTAGACAGGTTAGGAAGAGAGAAGTATTTCACAACTCTTGACATGACTAGTTCATTCCGCCAGATCGAACTTGAGGAGGACTCAAGACCCCTCACAGCATTTTCGACGGGAAGCGGTCATTTTCAGTTCAAAAGATTACCTTTTGGATTAAAAGTATCCTCCAATAGTTTTCAAAGAATGTTGACCATTGCTCTAACGGGACTTAGTTCTGAGGCATTCCTTTATGTAGATGATATTATAGTTTTCGGTTGTAGTGTCAAACACCATAATACAAATTTGGGCAAAGTATTTCAGAGATTGCGCAAATACAATCTCAAACTCAACCCCAGCAAATGCCAATTCCTTAAAACTGAAGTTGTATATTTAGGGCATTTAATAACGAATGAAGGCATGAAAGCAGATCCCTCCAAGTACGAGGTAATCAAAAATTACCCAATACCCAAAAATGCCGACAAAGTTCGTAGATTCGTAGCTTTCTGTAATTACTACAGACGTTTTATTCCTAATTTTGCAAAGACAGCAAAGAACCTAAGTTCTCTTCTAAAAAAGAACACACCATTTATATGGAATGAACCTTGCCAAACAGCATTCGAAGCATTAAAGAAAAAGCTAATACAACCACCGATACTTCAATATCCGAACTTTGACAAGCCATTCATCTTAACAACAGACGCATCAAGTTATGCTTTGGGAGCAATCCTCTCAAAAGGTGAAATTGGTTCGGATTTACCAATATCCTACGCTAGTAAGTCGTTATCAAAACACGATATAAACAAACCTATTATTGAAAAGGAATTACTTGCGATACATTGGGGTATAAACTTTTTCAAACCGTATTTATACGGAAAAAGATTCATTGTAGTCACTGACCATAGATCATTAGTATCACTATTCACACATAAAAATCTTTCGTCAAAACTCACAAGGATCAGACTAGATTTAGCAGACTATGATTTCGATATAATATTCAAAAAAGGTAAATTAAACACCAACGCTGATGCATTATCAAGAATAGAATTAGACTCAGATATTCTAAAAAATATGGTTCCGAAAGAAAGAGACCTTACAGTAAGTAAAGTACTAGTGTTAACAAGGGGTATGATAGAGAAAGAAAAAGCATGCGATAATAAGAAAACAAGTATTGGAAATGTTCCCCAGCCACAGCTAAAGCCTGATCAACTTTACGCTTGGGATTGCACTTCTATATTGATATTAGAAACATGAAAAAGTTAAAATTTGTAATATTGCGCAATTATAAGAAACAAATAGAAATCGTACGTACAAACAATGAAATAATAGTATATTATAACGATAATCCTGATACGAAACAAGATTCTATCACGGAGAAGTTACGAGGTGACAATAAGCAAGACAATAACGATAACTCTGATATGAAATACGTTTCTATCATTAAAACGTTATTGAATGCTACACACGAAATGAATATACATGAGCTAGCTCTATCAAACAAAGACAATATATTTGAATGCATTCGAAAGGAAAAATTTAAAAGCTTATTCAACATGTTGCAACAGAGAAAACAAAATAATAACCGCGTGAAACTTAAGATAATATTA
Organism: Dioctria rufipes; assembly: GCA_963924295.1. Lineage (NCBI taxonomy): Eukaryota > Metazoa > Arthropoda > Insecta > Diptera > Asilidae > Dioctria > Dioctria rufipes. The sequence goes on from OZ002742.1 coordinate 134,652,106, forward strand.
TATGAACCCCTTAAAAGAATAAATAACACTAAAACACAACATAAAATAATAAATGAATATCACAATTCACCACACGGAGGACATCTAGGAATAAGAAAGACAGTACTAAAGATTAAACAACGTTTTTGTTGGAAAAACATGAACAATATGGTAAAAACCTATATTAACAATTGTGAACAATGTGCGCTCAACAACCAAGTAAGACACACTAAAGAGAAAATGATTAAAACCGACACACCTACAACAAGTTTCGAGACCGTAGCCATGGACATAGTAGGACCACTTAGGATCTCAAATAATTATCGATACATTCTTACCATGCAATGCGAACTAACAAAATTCGTGATAGCATTGCCCCTAGAAACCAAGGATGCTAACACTGTAGCATCAACTATAGTAAACGAATTCATTCTAAAATATGGACATTTCAAAATCATAAAAAGAGATCAAGGTATAGAGTTCACTAATGGATTAATGCGAGAGATATGTAAACTACTTGAGATAGAACAAATCTTTAGCACCCCATTTCACCATCAAACTATGGGAATAGCTGAACAAAACCATCGCATTCTTAATGAATACATACTTGCGTTTGCCGAAGACTCAGAATGGGACACATGGATACTATATTACACTTTTTCTTACAACACTACACCCCATGTAGACACAAATTACACACCATACGAATTAATATTTGGCAAATTACCTTATTTACCATTTGACATAGTAAACAATAATAACAAAATTTACAACCTATACAATTATGCTAATGAACTAAAATTCAGATTAAAAACAGCCATTTTAAAAGCAAAAAATCTAATAGAAGATGTTAAACAAAAACGAATTGAAAAGCAAATTGCAACAAATCCAATATACATAAAAACAGGTGACTTAGTCCTTTTGAGAAACGAAGATCGTAAAAAACTTCAAAAACCATACAAAGGTCCATATAAAGTACTGCAAAGAAAAGGTATCAACACAATAATCGAAATAAACGGCACAGCCAAGAAAGTCCATAATGATAGATTAAAAAAATACAATGTACAAACATAAACCATAGGCATAGACATAGACCTAGATAAGTATTACATAAAATACAATACATAACTATAACACTATAAAAAGTAATTCTCATATTACAAATCTAAGTAAACATTTGTAACATAGTATGTAATAGTAATACTCTTTCATAAACCTATGTTTCGTCTTTAACAAAAGCTAAAGACTCAACAGAAAGGGCGAGGGTGTGATGATCTCATGATATCGTGATGTCACGATATCATGATCTCATTACCATTTCATTTTATCAATGAATTATCCACACTTTGACTCATCATTTTTACGCGCATAACAAGTGCAGGCATGATATTATGAAACTCTGCACTGAGTCGAGTACAAAGTAAAGCGCTTGTATGATATTAGGTAAGAAATTAAACTGAAATGTATGTAGGTTAACTTCTTTATAGGTAAACAAAAGAAATGTAGGTGAGACCCACTCACTGTAGAGCGTAATCAATTTATTATGAGCAATTATGATTACATGAAATATTATGTCAACGTAAGAATAAATTGTATATAAATACGATGTATTGATACTGAATCAATAACAGTTTATTCAATAGATTTATACGCTGCTCTTCGGCGTGCCTTTTATTCAGCATAGTCTACACGTAGTGACGCTCTAAGTTAGGCTCTTAACCCAATCTGAAGAAGCAGACTGAAAACATTACATCTGAAGAAGCAGACTGAAATCATTACACCAGGGAGCCCTAGAGAAGCTAGCTGAAACATAAGTTGAATGGAGGAGGTATCGTACACAGGTACAAGTAGCTAATGGTGCCATGACGATTGTCCATGGTCATGTGGACTTGGACATCACTTTCCATGGTAAGAGCCAAAACGTGCGTCTTTACGTGGTTCCTGGGCTCACACGGGCACTATATCTAGGAATAGACTTCTGGCATCTATTTGAGTTGGCTCCAGATGTCCTAGGTATAGTTGCAAAAGTGATGCCAAGCCTTAATAGCTACATCTGATACCGACTGCCATGTTCTTTCTGTTCTAGACCTCCAACGTCTAGAAGCCACGAACTATCTTTTTCCTTCTTTCGCCTCTTTAGGCTTGGGAAAAGATCGAGACGAATGATGCAACTCCGATAAAACAGAGGTTTTACCGATTTCACCGGCAGTGCAGAGTTTGATGGATGGGGAGCTGAGACGCATGCTATCATTGGGTGTGATAGAGGAGAGCCAGAGTCCTTGGAGTTCTCCAGTTGTTCTAGTGAGGAAGCGTGGAACGGTCCGGCTGTGTTTTGACGAAAGGAAGGTAAACTCCGTTACCAAGAAAGACGCCTATCCGCTGTCGCAGATAGATGCACTCCTGAGTCGACTTCCTCCGGCAAATTACATTTCAAGCCTGGACTTGTAAGACGCTTTCTGGCAGATCCCACTAGACACTGAATCCAGGGAGGACAGCTTTTACTGTACCTGGTTACCCTCTCTATCAGTACACAGTGATGCCATTCGGCTTATGCAACGCTCCACAAACTATGTGCTGCCTTATGGACAAAGTCATTCCGTTCTAACTTCGTGAAAATGTTCTCGTTTATTTAAACGATTTACTAATACTGTCATCAGACTTTGACTTTCGTCTTACTCTACTATCCCGTGTAGCGGATTGCTTGAGGAAAGCTGAAACGTTGAAAAGACTAAGTTCTGTATCAAAGAGACAAAATACTTGGGTTTTATTGTCGGAAAAGGAGGAATACGAACTGACCCCGACAATATTTCAGCCATAGTTTACTATCCGTCACCTAAAACTGTTCGGCAGGCCCGACGCGTACTAGGTATGGCGGGATGGTATCGACGATTCATTCCAAACTATGATGATCTAACTCCTGTTGCGCGCCGGCAACAAGGGTCCAGTTTTATTTATTGTTGCACGCCGGCAACAAGGGTCAATCAACCGATGAGTAACGTAGAGAGAATGTGTTGGTTGGATTCAATGAAGAAGACCGTGTATTTCACTTGAGTTTTAATTTTATTTAACACTTTTTCTTTTGTACAACTCTATACTTCACCTTTACTTTACTTTTACTTTACTTTTACAAATTCACTTTCCACTAGAGCAGTGTTTCCCAATTTGTTTTTCTCGCGACACAGTATTCAAACTAATCAATTTATGCGACACAGAGGAAACTGAGTAACGATATTTTATAAGAGAAGTAAAATATTTTATATTGAAAATAATAGTTTTATTAATTTTTTTCATTCATTACATGTGTAATAATTATATATATAAAAAAAAAAAACATTTTATTAAACACGACTTCAATATATACCTAACATAACAGAATTAATTTAAAAGCTTGTTATCGATGCCAATTAAGATAAAATACAGATAAGTATTGAAATTATTAATAAAAGACATAACGCGTGAATTGTTTTACTGTGATGTATGAGCGCGGTATTCAGATCACAGTTTCTTTATACGTGGTCGAATTTTTGATAAGGCCACTCTTAGTTCTTCTTCAACAGATAAAGCCTCTCTCGTTTTTTGCTTTTTATTTCATTTAGAGCTGAAAAACCTACTTCACATAAATAAGAGGTGGAATAAGGTAATAGCACAGTTAAAGCTTTTTTTTGACAATATTGGAGTTTCTTTTGCTACTCCTATCCAATAGCTGCTTAATTCCTTTTCATTGAGCTTAATTCGAAGAGTTCGGTCGTTCTGCATTTCCAAAATTTCTTTTTTTTCTGTTAATGAAAATATTGCCGTATGCAAATTACTGCTAAATGGATCTCGTACAAACTTAACGTATCAGCAATAAGCGTTATAATTTCGGGATTGCAAGAAGTTTTTGATGTGCAGGGAAACATATCGAAGTTTCCTTGTAAGACTCGTCGTTTCCACATATTAAGTTTTTTCCTTGAACGTACTTAACTTATCAGTAGTACTGAGAATGTTTTCCTGTTCTCCTTGCATGCTGGAATTTAAATAATTAAGGTGCGCAAAAATGTCCGCCACAAAAGCAAGTTTTGAGCACCAAATATCATTACTCAATAAATCACAATATTCGCTGCTGTCCATTGTAAAAAAGATCAAATTCTCATTACGCAATTCGTAAAATCGCGAAAGAATCTTTCCTTTCGAGAGCCATCGGACCTCAGTATGGATGAGCAAGGTCAAATGAATTCACACAATTTCGAAAACAAACTTGTGTTTTTTTGGCTTACTCTTGATATAATTTATCATTTTTACTACTTGATCGAGTACTATTTTCAAATCAGCGACAATACATTTCGCTACCAAAGCTTCTCGATGTAAAAAGCAATGAGTAGTTATAATATTTGGGTTGTGTTCCTTAGCAATTGTTAAAAACCCCTTTACTGAACTTATCATAGACAATGCACCATCAGTACAAATACTATTGCAAAGCTTCCATGAAATTCCATATTTTTCTATATAATTATTAATAACATTGAAGATATCTAGACCAGTTGTAGTTTCTGTTAGTTCTTTACAACAAAAAAATTGATTGATTAAATTTCCATTACAAACAAATCGTACAAATGCTAAAAGTTGGGCTTTTCCTCTAATATCCGTTGACTCATCAACTTGAAATGCAAACATTTCTCCTGATGTAATAAGTTCAATTACCTGTTGCTCAATATCCTCTGACATACTGAAAATTCTCCTACTAATGGTGTTATTCGAAAGCGGTATTTTCCTAACTTCGTTGATTTTATATTGGAAGAGCAAGGTCTTATATACGTGCAGGCAGAGTAGGTAATTACGGAAAGAATATGGAATATGATCAACGCGCGCTAACAGCTGAAATCACTTAACATGTATTTTGTTCTTGTATTTTTAAACACTTTTTAAATAATTTTTTTTTTTTAATTTAAAAAATTGAAGAAAAAAATTTACTTAGTATTATTAACATGTAAATCCACAATTCTATATTCATAAAATACATACAGACAAAATAAAACTAAATTAAAATAAGGAAAAAGAAAAAAATTAAATTTTTAGAAAGTCATAGGCAACTGATGCTTAAATTTAACTGTTCTTCCATTCCTTAAATTTGAAAATCAAAACTTTAACAGAAACTATAATTTTTTTAGTAATTATTCACGATTAATGAAAAATACTTTTTTTTTGTAATTTTGCGACACAGTTAGAACCCGTCCGCGACACACCAGTGTGTCGCGACACACCTTTTGGGAAACATTGCACTAGAGGCTTTACCTTGGGTAGGGGGACTCTCTAGTTTCAAGTGTAGAATATTTCTGATTTGCCTTGCATCAGAACTCTCTATTTATTCAAAATCAATCTGCAGTGGTTAATACTCCCTTCCACTTGCAGATTGATTATTTAGTGTTTTGCGCGGTAACCAATCAAAAATTACCTATCGGGCATTTTTCTGAAAAAAAACAACCCAAAATCACCTATCAACATTATTTCCAATAAAGGTTAAAAATTTATTGCAATAATGCAATTTGATTTTTCACCCGCAAATTAAAAAAACAATTCAGAACAATTGTATGAAAACAACAGTATCAATTTTCACGAGTCCCAAAACAATAAAGGTCGGAACACAATGTGGCGCGGTAGCTCGTAGCTGGCGCGGTAGCCAGACCTGTCAAAATTTGAAAGCACGGAAAGTCCATGATGGCGTTCCAATGTGTAGCTGGTGCTGGCAATGTAGCTCATTTTTGCCAAATTTTAATTTATGGCGCGCGACAAATCTGACAGTCGTTGGAAATTAATATTTTTATTGAAAAGTTCGTCATCATTCTCCTTTATATATTTGAATGTTTTTTCGTAGAATCCTGAACTTATCCTCTGTTGATATAGAGGTCTAACCCACCACTTTCTGCGTTTTTTGTCTTTAAATATTTATAAGTGAAAAAGCACAATTGCACTACACATTCTAAAAAGGCCATTTCTTGTAATTCTTCCATATTAAATATTATTTTCAAATTCCATAGATCAAAGTAAAAGTAAATAATGAGGTATTTCACCGTCCGTACCATTGGCTACAAGCTGCATCATTGTAACCAGTGTTAGCTACATGGTGCGCGCCAGTGCAAGCTACAGCTGCTTTATTACGTACAAATGACAAAAAGAAATTTGATGCCGGCCCTTCCGCTAAGGCAATTTCTTTTGGTCAATATGTTGCACAGAGGGTGTGAGGTAAAATCGTTTAGCGAGTACCATGCTTTACTTCTTATCGCTTTGAGTTAATCAGGTGGCTCCATTATACGTTTGGCTGATTGCTCTCAAGCAAGAAGTCCAAAGGTTCTTATTTACGTGTAGAAAGGTGACAGGCCTTGTCTACGTAAGAATTATTACCGTGGACATGTTGTTTGTTTATTGTTCTGAATCTCATTGTGGGATCAGATTTATGAATGGGAGATGCTTGCTTGATTTTTTAGGTAATGCGTTATGAATCAGATGCAATTGAAGTGGTTATTGCTTGATCATATTATTTGGATTATTTTGGGGATTCATAACACCTTCCCCCTAAAAAAAAAATTTCTTTTATATTCTTGAAGAGGATATAAAAAAAAATTTGAGAGTTGCTGATGCTCGGAAGTCTAGAGTACATAATTTGATTAGTACTATGAATGATATTATGTGGTACTTAGTGGTATGTATAATACAAACTTAGATTATTTGCTATAATTTGTTTTAGATTTGATTGCTATTATTATGATATTGTTGCGAGCGTGGCTTTTGGTTCGTTATTTAAAACACAATATTAAATATTTAATATACAAGTTCTTTATTTCACTATAATCTTAACAATTCACAAACTTTCAATTAATCAACTACACTTTAATTATCGCTTAAACCTGTACTTTCAATTATCGCAATCTAATTACAACACTTTCGCACGTTTATTACTGTCGCTTGTTAACACTGCAACGTCTAAGACAAGACTATTTTCTTGGCGGTGACAACTGTTATATTTATACCCTAGAAATTCTCCGAACCTGAAGTTGTTTACTCTCCATTGCCAGTAGATGTCACCAGCTTGCTCTTTCTATTGCACGTAACACTGCCCTTCCAGTCTGGTCTTTCCATGTCTTCTTTCCAAGCGAGAATAGGTCAAATGTCCGGATCTTCTCGTTGTGCTGTTCTCAGGCCCTCGTTGTCCCAACCTGTAGATGGTTCCACGGTTACCAACTGTATAGTTCCTGTTGTTTCTTTTTCTTCCACCCGGGCGCAATGTTTGCATTCAAGTTTGCATGGACGTCGTGAAAGGGCGTCTGCATTTCCATGGATACGACCTCTTCGGTGTTGAATTTCTGCCCGTAGAGATATTTATGAAAATGTTTTGTTGAACTTACAATGGCAAGTAGCTCTTTTCTTGTAGCACAATAATTTTTCTCGGACTTTGAAAGTGCTTTGCTATAGTAAGCTCCTGGAACTTCTTGACCATTCTCCTCCTGCGAAAGCACTGCACCAATACCTTCATTGCTGGCAACCGTGTCTAATATAAATGTTTTTCCCAGCTTTGGATAGTGAAGTACTGGAGCTTCACAGAGCTGTTGCTTCAAATTTTCAAAACTTTCGTTGCATTTATCCGATTATATGAACGGCCTTCCCTTTTCTGTAAGTTGATGTAGGCTTCTTGCTATATCTGCAAGACCTATCACGAATCGCCTGTAGTAGGTAGCTAACTAAACCAAGAAAACTCCGTAATTGATGTTTGTCCTTTGGAACTGCCCAATTTTTGACGGCTTCTATCTTCACTGGATCGGTTCTTACTCCTTGTGATGAAACTATGTGCCCTAAATATTTAATTTCATTTTTGAATAGAGCACATTTACTCGCACTGAGCTTCAATTTTGCATCTTTGAGTCTTTGAAGTGCGCCCCGTAAGTTGTTTTTATGTTCCTTGAATGTCCTTCCGATTACTATTATGTCATCCAAGTTGACAAGACATCTTTTCCAGGTTAAACCGCGTAGAACACATTTCATTAGTCGTTCGAATGTGGCTGGAGCATTACATAGCCCGAATGGCATTACTTTGAATTGCCAAAAGCCACTGCCAACTGAGAAAGCAGTTTTCTCTCGGTCCTTGGGATGTATTTCCACTTGCCAGTAACCACTCTTTAAATCCAGCGTGGAAAACCATTGCGCTCCGGAAAGGGTATCCAACGTGTCGTCAATCCTTGGTAATGGATAGCTATCTTTTCTCGTCACGTTATTTAGTTTGCGGTAGTCTACACAGAATCGGGTGCTGCCAGAACAACCGGCGATGTCCAAGGGCTGTTAGATTCCTCTATTAGTCCTTGTTTCTTCCTGGAGTTCATCATGTCTGACACTTCTGGTTGTTTGGCTAATGGCAATCTTCGTGGTGTCTGTCGAATGGGCCTGGAATCTCCTGTATTGATCCGATGCTGGACAAGATTTGTTTTACCATAGTCATCATCATTCATTGCAAATAATTCCGAAAATTCATCGATCACCTCTTTGGCATTGTTGTGTTGTTGTTCACTTAAAGGACTGGACGAAAGAAGTTTCTGAACCTGTTGGGGAGTAGCTGGTATAGTTTTTGTCTCCTTGACATTATTACCATTATCCAAATTGACGATTTGGTAAACGGGTTCACAATTTCCAATTATAGCACCTTTTTTTAGTTGTACTTCATTTTCGGATGTGTTAAGCACTCTGACTGGTATTAATGTGCACCTTCTGCTTTCACTAAAGTCTTGCCAACAATGATGCTCGACGTAACTTTTGTAGAGTTAGGCTCCACCAGATAAAATCGGCAGGTCCCGATGTCATCAGTAAGCTTTGTCCATACTAGTGTCTCGGAGCATGGCGAAAGAGTAATATTTTCGCAGACCATCGTCCTTACTTTCGCAGGATGATCTGCTCCTTCTCCTAGTTTCATAGGAATTTCTATGTTCCCATATTTGAGAATCCGCTCTCCGACATCCAGATTTATTTTGTATGTGGTCATGAAGTCTATTCCAAGAATGCATTATGTCTGAAACCAGGAAAGTGTGAGGAAATAGTAGTTCGCCTAGTTGAACATCTAAAGCTATTTCTCCAAACACCTGTGCTGCTGCTCCAGTTGCTGTTCTTAGTAGATATTTGGTGGTGTTGAAAAGCCATTTGTTCTTAACAAGATCTGCTCTTGTAGTATACACATGTAATACATGTAATAATATCTAAAAATAATCATACAAAAAGAAAAGCGCATCTCGCTAATAAAAGATAATTAATCACCTTGTAACATTATATGCACGTATATACAAACATACATACATAGCATGATATGAGCACATCATTGTACGCACATACATTATTGTGCAAGCGCCATATCATGTTAGTAAACCAGTATATCTCATATTACAAAACAAAAATTAACAAAAATACAATTTACTTCCGATTTATGAAAACAAATTACAATCTTAAGAATCAGCAATTTGACACCATTTACAAGTAAGTCAAGTAGGTGACAAAAATGTGTGTCATAACAATTGATATGAATTATTATTGTAAAAGGTCATTCAATAAGTAAGAAAGCAATGAATTTGCTTATTGGACAATTCATTTTTGTAATTGCTATTTCTTGCTTATGGAATGATTTTTCATAAGAACCTATGTAAACCAATTGTATAAAAGACGAAGAAAAGAATAAAGAAATCAGACTTGAATTATCACTGCATTGAAGTGTATTCATTTCTCGTAATTCTGCTTAAAGGCCTATTGATCGTAAAGCGGCAATCTTCAGCCTGATCAACCAAACTAAGCTAAGGCAATAAAGCGGCATATAGCCTTGCCTTGCTTACCTTAAAAGCTCAAAACTATAAAGCGGCAAATTAAGCCTAGACTTGAGCGTGAACCTATCATTGAACAAATAAAAATATAAATAAAATAAAAATATTACACTCTAATAATTGATCTTGAAGCTCCAGTATCGATAGTGACTGCGCAGTCATTTTTTCCTACATTTCCATATATAACAAGACTGCTATTATTTCTCTGCAACTGGCCTACTTGAATGATGACTTCGGGGCTGTCGATTCCATCAACCAACTTCTGCCCCACAAAGTTGGTTTTTGTTGTGACCCAGGCACCTATGACCCGAATCACAACCATAAGATTAAACACATCGATATATCGCCCTATGCAATATATCGATGTAATACAAATTTGACCCTGAAAGGAAAAATTTATTTTATTTTAAAAAACTCATTGTACTTCAAATGCATTTAAAAATGCATTCTCGTACTGTGACAAAATGCGATTTAGCATAAATTGCATTTTGTTATCAGCCTTATAGTCCGTTCCCACAGTAGAAACTACATACATACATACGGTTTTTCTCTAAAATTCCGCCAAAACTTAATCGCATGTACGATATGTACGTACAATTAGTCTCGTCGGTCGGTCGTATTAAAAATATTATTTTTAAAAGACACAGTGCATATCAGATTTCATGGATATGCACTGCGTCTAAACTTTGTGTACTTTCCCACGTACGATTCTTCACGTCGTGGGAAAGTAATAAAAAGAATAAAAAAGCTTTTTGAAGCTTACGATGAGTGCCTGGGTGCAATATCGCCGAACCTCGGGGAGTTGTTCTTTTACCCGTCACAAGTTAACTTCGAGTTTTTTTTTCTCTACGAGCCAAAAGAATAAATACGGTATAATAAAAAGAAAAATTTGTGTATTACCTAAAAAAGAACGCATCGACGTAGAGAGCTGAAATTTCGTACATGATGTTTTTACTACATTAGCAAATAAAATGTCAAAAATGGACTAAATCGGGCAACACCTTCTTGGTGTTGCCATATAAAAATTTCGGTTTTTTACGTATACCTTGAAAACGATCAGTGTTTTTCGCATATATTTCTAGAACAGTTTGTCGCACAGAAAAAGTGGTAATAACCAATTTTATAGGATTTCGTATTCTGCAGAAGTTTTTAGTACAATAAAAATGTCTTGGACTGATCGTTTTCAAAGTATACGTAAAAAACCGAAATTTTTATATGGGAACACCAAGAAGGAGTTGCCCGATTTAGTCTATTTTTCACATTTTATTTGCTAATGTAGTAAAAACATCATGTACGAAATTTCAGCTCTCTACGTCGATGCGTTCTCAGGCAGTGTCCAAATATATAGCGGAAAACGAAATTTTTATATGGCAATCCCACGAAGGAGTTGCCCGATTTGTCTCATTTTCGAACTTAATTGTACTTTTTTTTTTAAAGTCCGTGTACAAAATTTCAGCTCTTTAAGTATACGCGTTCTCGAGTTATCGTGCGCACAGACGGACAGACGGACGGACGGACATTCAAAAATCGAAATAACTTTTAATATTTTTAATATTTTGCTCTACCATCATTATTTCGAGGTGTTACAAAAGGAATGACAAACTTAGTATACCCCTATGATTTCATCTAGGGTATAAAAACAAGGAAATAAGGTTAATCCTAGGGGCTTATCACCAAGCCGGTAAAGCAAAGCGTACCAATACCTTTGTGAACGGTAAATTAAAACAACTCGAAGAAATATGGAGCGCCTTCGAAAAAACAGAAGAACAAATAGTTCAGCATAAAGACTTCACGAACAACCACGATTATTTCAAAGAATCGTGCTCAGATAACACTGAGGACTGGTACAGGTTGACGAAAGCAACACTTTCCGAAAGATTGAAATCAATGTAAGAAAGTACTATGAACCAGCAAAAACCCTTTCATATCCCATCACCCAGAGCTTCGTGGAGAATTCCAACAAAACCACAAGTTACAGAAGCTAATAAGGAAACAGACGGTCCACAAAATGAAAGTACTTTCAGAAGTCTAAATACAAAAATTAACTCAATTACAAGAGTTATACAATCATTAAACCCTGATACTTTACCTACAACAAGCGGAACATATTTAGAACAAAATCTAGCTATCCTAAATAAACATTGGGCAGAATTTGAAGACCTCAACAATACAATTGAAATACAATCTACGTCACAAGACCTAGAAAACAAATACTTTACTGAAGGTGTTTTCGGTAAAACAGAAGCAGAATACGAAGAAGCTGTTATTGCAATCCAAGAACAGCTGGATACTCGTTTCCGTAATTACCAACATGACACACGAAATAACTCATCACACTTTCACAATGAAAGCACAGAAGTCAAAATTTCACATATTTCTCTATCAGAAATTAAATCGTTAATACCAAATTTTAACGGCGATCCAAAAGACCTCCATAAATTCGTGTCATGTTGCGATGACATAGAACGGCTTTATCCCAATACCGACCCAACAACCCTGTTTTCAATAATGAAAAGTAAGCTATTTGGAGATGCCTACAATATACTTAAGTACAATGATAGAAGCAGGTGGTCAGATTTGAAGAAAACATTACTCGAAACATTCGAAGTAAAATTAGAAAGGTCAGTACTCCAATCAAAACTACAAAACACAAGACAAAGAGCAGGAGAGCCCGTCAAAGAATTCCTGCAACGAATTAATATGACACATGCTCAATAGAACGAAGCCACACATTCATATACAACAGATAAACTACTGTTAAATTCTCTCGTAAAAGACAACGAAAAACAAGCTATTAGAGCAATAGAGGATGGACTAATTAGCGAACAACTCCAAACATTAGCCAAGCTCCATGAAAATAGAGCATTAAAGCCCATAACGTCATATATTGGTGAGCAAGCATTACGCCTAGAATCAAAGGCAACAAAATTAGCAGCGAACTCTTCTCGCACTGCTCAATCAGTACAAGTGCAGAACGCCCTTTGTTACAAATGCAGGACGCAAGGCCATTTAGCTCCAAATTGTCCACAAAACAGTCGTATAAAACCAATTCCAAATAACAGTTTTTCTAATGCCCTAAACAAAAGCAATCCTCCTAAGCTGGCTAGCACCTTAAACAGCTCCATCCCTACATGCAGGTATTGTCATAAATTAGGACATACCCTAGAGGTATGCAGGGCGAGAATAGCAAACCATGGGAATTTCTACAGAGAAAATACAAATCCGGTTCCCCAAAACTTCAGAAAGCGAACGGAAAGTCCCAATAGAATTACAATTCCCCAGAAAGAGGTCAGCTTCAACCAGGTTCCAAATCCTAATTTTAAAAAAATTCCCATTCCTCGACAATACAACCTCAAAATGAACCAAGATCAAATAAAGACCATGTACAAAATCCGAGAATATTTTTAACACACTCGGAAAACAAATCAAGGCGAGAGGAATTAGTCGGCAGTCCCTCGCAAATTCAAACAAAAGCCGACATATACTCCAACCCAAATTAGATAAGGCACATTCATTAAATGATCACATAACGCTGAAAATTCCAATTATTATCAACCCCAACTCCATTACTATCTCTCTATCTACCAATGTGTGCTCCAACAGAGAAACAAAGTTCCTCGTAGACACAGGAGCAGAAATTAGTCTCATAAAGTTCAAGACACTGAAAGCAGGTAGCACTTACTATAAAGATGCAATCTGCAAAATAAATACTTTATTTACGGAATCTAAAACTACAGAAGGGTTAATATTGGCAAAAATGTCAAATAAATCAAACGAAGAATGTATAATAGAACATCCCTTCCAAATAGTAGGAGAAAACTCAACCTTAGCATATGACGGCATGATTGGCCACGACTTCTTGTCCAGATGCAACGCTTGTATCAATTATAAAAACAATTACATTTCCTTAGAGGTGAAGCAATGTCATTCATCTTATCCCATAGAGCAATATCGCTCAGATTATCCAAATACATATCTTAGATATGATAACAAAGACAAGAAGTCTGAAACAAACAATGTAAGTGCTAATAAAAGCAAGTTACCCAGTACCTTAACGGATTTAAACACCAAGCGTGTAAAGCACCCCAAAACAAATATTCTACAAACTGAATAATAATATTATTACAATTCCCGCTCGATCTGAATCCATAATTCAAATTTCAACTTTGTCAACTACGGAATCAGTATATTTTAAAAAAGAGGTAAAGCCAGGGTTGTTCATAGGTAATACCATGGTCAACCCATCACAAGGAATGGCAAAAGTCCTAGTCCTCAACACAAATGAGCAGGACGTCGAACTGGCAATTCATGACATGAATCCAGAATGACATGACCTTAATGACTTCGATTGCATCTCTACAGATTCCAACAGAGATCCAATTAGGGGCAGAATAAAAAAACTGCACACCCTGATTAAATTGGATCACTGTAATTTGGAAGAAGCCGAGAGTATTCGGAAAATTTGTAAGGATTTCAACGATCTCTTCTACTTAGAAGGGGATTTCCTAACATTTACAAATGCAACCGAGCACAAAATCGAAACAGTCCCAAACAAACCTCACATATACACTAAACCGTACAGACTTCCAGAAACAAGCCGGAAAGAAATTACTCGGCAAATAAATGAAATGTTGGATTCGGAAATAATAAGCCCTTCAAATAGTCCGTGGAATTCTCCCCTACTTCTAGTTGCCAAAAAGCCGGACGAGCATGGGAACAAAAAATGGCGAGTCGTTGTAGATTTCCGCCGAGTAAATGACATTACTATTGGCGACGCTTACCCATTACCTAATATTACAGACATATTAGATCAATTGGGTAAGTCCAAATATTTCACAACGCTAGACCTCGCCAGCGGATTCCACCAAATTCGCATGGACGGGAAGGATAGAGCAAAAACTGCGTTTAGCACTCCTTACGGTCATTACGAGTTTAACCGTATGCCATTTGGATTAAAAGGTGCACCCGCAACCTTCCAACGTGCCATGAATAATGTCCTTTCCGGACTGCAAGGCATTTACTGTTTCGTATACATGGACGATATTGTAGTCCATGGATACAATCTTAAAGACCACAATATTAGGCTCGCAAATGTATTTAGCCGCCTTCGGGATTTCAATTTAAAACTACAACCCGACAAGTGCCATTTCTGAAGAAAGGAAATAATGTATCTAGGGCACATCATTACTGAAAATGGAGTCAAGCCAGATCCAGCAAAAATTAAATCAGTTCAATCTTATCCTAGACCCAAGAAGGAAAAAGTCATTAAAGCCTTCCTTGGTTTCGTCGGCTATTATCGTCGCTTTATTCCCAATTTTTCTAAAATCACAAAACCGCTTACCAATCTCCTGAAGAAGGACACACCTTTCAAGTTCGATGCAATTTGCGATGAAGCATTCTGCGAATTAAGAAACAAATTAATATCAGCACCAATTTTATCCTATCCGGATTTCGACAAAGAATTTTTTGTCACCTCCGATGCCAGTGACTACTCCATCGGAGCAGTTCTTTCCCAAGTAGATGATCAAGGAGATCATCCAATGGCCTATGTGAGTCGAGTTCTCAATGGTGCAGAGACTCGATACTCGACAATCGAAAAAGAGCTTTTGGCAATTGTTTTCGCAGTTGAGCAATTCAGGCCATACGTTTATGGTAGAAAGTTTACCATCATAACTGACCATAAACCATTAGTATGCCTAATGAATCTAAAGGATCATTCCTCAAGGCTAATGAGATGGAGAATACGTCTTGAGGAATATGACTACAAAATAGTTCATAAACCTGGAAAACTCAACACAAATGCTGACGCTCTCAGTAGAGCTATCCCAGTAAATTCCGTAAAATCAACGGAACGTAACACCTATGTAAATGTGGTAACCAGAAATCAAGCCAAAGCTCAGGCGAATTTAGATACACCAAACCCAAATATTACTACTCCAAATCCAGATTTATCAGTAGTAAACAGTTCCTCAGTGATAATAACTGAGCCCAATTTCCCATTACTTTTAACTAAAAATTCTAACCCCAAAATTTTCATCTTGCCCATGCAACTAAAACTTTTAGACAAACCACCTCTACTAGAAAACGAACTGAATTTCTTTAAGAAGAAAGACTCCACAGTAATTATTTCAAAAGTCAATCTACCTTGCCGATCTCAAAGAGATAGATTAGACATTGAAAAGATTTTAACTGAGATCTGCTCATATACAAAAGCAAATCAGTTAAGTCAAATAAATATCTCCTTCCCGGTATTAGACCAACAAAACCTATCAGCTATTAAAAACATTTTTACCAAGGTCTTCGTTAACCAAAAAATAAATATAAAACTTCATCAGGATTCCATAAAGTATTTATCCAATATCAGTAATATTGAACAAGTTCTGAAAGATTTCCATTCTCTACCAACGGGAGGCCATCAAGGTGTCTCCCGTACAATTAAAAGAATTAAAAAACAATTCTATTGGCCTGGCATGTCAGATGATGTTGTACGATATGTAAGGAAATGTAAACTTTGTCAAGTAAACAAAGTATCCAGAAATCCTAAGATTCCTATGAAAATCTCAAGCATAAGCTCAAAACCTTTTGAAAGAGTGTACCTAGATGTTGTAGGACCTCTACCAATTTCCCATTCTGGAAATAAGTACATCCTTACATTTCAAGACGATCTTTCCAAGTTCTCTGAGGCTATTCCCATAGTCAACACTGAATCTAAGACATTAGCGGAAGCCTTCACGACAACAATAGTTTGTTGACATGGCATTCCAGAAAGTATCCTAACAGATCAGGGATCTAACCTCATAGGTGGCATGTTTGCCGAGGTATCCAAACTGCTAAAGATCAAAAGGCTCAAAACTACTCCATATCACCCTCAAACAAACGGTGCATTGGAGAGAAGTCATAGAACTTTAGCAGAATACCTCAGATCTTATGTAGCGAAAGATCCTCAAGACTGGGATACATGGATTCCATTTGCCATGTTTGTCTACAATACCACACCTCACTCGAGTACATAACCTAAAATCATCTCCAATTATGCAAACGAGTTAAAAGCACGTCAACAACACAGCTATAAAATTGCGAAAGACATAGCCATGGCCAACAAAGAGAAATCAAAACTCCAATATGACAAAAACACAGTTCCACAATCCTTCAATATTGAGGACAAAGTCTTAATAAAAAGCAGAGTAAGAGATAACAAATTCTTATCACTCTGGACAGGTCCATATGTGATTGTAGAAATCAATTCTCCTGAGAACTCCACGGTGAAAATAAATAATAAAAATAAAAGAGTCCATAACAATGACTTAAAACTTTTCTCGGACGAATACAAGATCTCATCTACTACAAAATCACCACAAATGAATAAACAATATCATCTTCCAGGTCCTCACAATGATGCAAACGGCATTTTTCCTAATCTGCATCCCATTCATCTCAGGCTCGGGGATAAAAATAAATCAAATAAATGCCAGCGCAGGCATTTATGTCGAGGAAATTGGCAGAGCCAATTTCCACACCAACGAGTGGAAGATCGTTACCTACTACGATCTAGAAAACTTCAAGTCAGAATTCAGGAACATCACATCACGGAGCAAATTACGGCTACCTGCAAGAAATTGGATGGAAATTCAGCAATGGCGCATACTTGTAACGGTACGTTACTATAGATAAACCTTATTATAGCAAATATAAAATACAAAAATATGCTCCTAGTAACTCAAAGTAGGAAACAAAGAGCTTTATTCAATGCTATAGGCTCCATTTCCAAAGCTCTTTTCGGCACATTAGATGAAGATGATGCCAAGTTGTATGATGAACAAATTCGCAGCCTCACTTTAAACCAAGACTCCCTCCTTTCCCTTATGAAAAGCCAGACCGCGATAATCGAAGCAACAGCTCAAATATTCAATAAAACTAAGGCCGCAATTGAAAAGGAATTCTTAAATATGCATAAAAAGCTAGTTTCAATACAAATATCTACATCATTAATGGAAAATAGAACACTGGATAATAAAATATCCATTGAAATAGAATCATTAATCTCCCTTGTTTCACTAATGGCATCCAGATATCAACATACACAGTCAGAATTAATAGACCTTTTAATTGATTCCAAACATGGAAAATTTCACCCTACACTAATATCACCTAATAAGTATGAAAAAATTTTATCAAAAATTAGGCAGGAGCTGCCGAGTTCAATGATGCTTCCCATAAATTCCAGAGACAGTATATTTTCACAAATCTACAAATTAAGCACAATATCTGCAAATATTTTGAACAACAAAATAATTATAGAACTTCGAATCCCACTTCCTTTTAAAGAATCCTACCAAATTTTTAAAGCAATGCCACTACCGACAATCCTAAACGGTTCATTCATATATATTGAACCATTAAAGGAATATATATTAATTGATTACAATCGTGACCACTACATCGAATTAACACTACAGAAAATCCACAATTGCGCAACGTTGGACCATACTCACTTTTATTGTAAAATTTCATCACCCTTCCTTAATACAAACAATAAAATAAATAAATAAATCAACTTAATAAAAAAGGAACCTATTACATCAAAATGTAAAATTTTGACTTTAAAACAGAACTACTATAAAAAAAACCTTTCCATATAGATATCGTTTGCGAATATTCAATTAGTTCGGAAACCCTGCAGGGAACAAGAACAATATTTATCTACCCAGGTTGTTATATCCGCAGCAAAGAATTTATCTTGCACGGGCATAACGTAAAAATATCAAAATTTAACTCCCATTTCATCCCAACAACAAACATTTCCAACATAATCAAAAATATGACGCTTCCCCCTTTGGAAACGTACAGAAAAACAAATCCTTTAAATATCATGATGAAATTGTAAAATCCATTCGTCTTCAAAAAGAACAGGAATCAATTCCTCTAAACCCAATAAACAAACATCATATCCACCACTATGCGCTATCATATTCAACATTAGCATTAATAATAGCCACTCTAATTATCTATCTGTACATTAAATACAGACCAAAAGATCGCAAATCAAACGTAATATCTGCTCAACATCAACTAGAAAATGTGCCTACTGCGGCACCAAGAATATCGAACTTCAATATAACTCCAGCCCCCAGAAGAAAAACTGCAGAGAGTTTCTTCAATTAATGTTGATATATTTAAATATATGTACTATATATTATCATATATCTCGTGAACTCACGCTCCCAATGGACATAAACCCAATGATTTGGAGCACAAGGACTTTTTATGGAAAATACAGACATTAACAAATAGAAAAGTTACCAACAGCGAACTATTGCTATGACAAACAAAAAGAAATTCAAAATTAATAATATAAAACAAAATTTAAATCACTATATCATGATTATACATAGTGTAGATGTGTTAATGTAATATATTTACAAGCTTCACATTAAGAATATAAGTCTTTTTTATTACATAAATCAATATGACATTTCTGAGGTTGGAATGAAAAACAATTATTATTTTGGGCAGGAAAAGCTGACCTAACAACACACAACGAATTCAAAGTTGTAGCCTCTAATCTGTTACGACTTTTTGTTTTCATATCCGTTACTAAAGAAAAAATTCTCTCGGATTCAGCATTAGAATGCGGTAAAGTTAAGCCTAATTTGGCAGCTTTTGTTAAATTAGGGAAGATGAAGTTACTAGATAAATCCTTTAATTTATTTTTTTCTTTCCAAGATTCTGTAACCTTTAAGCTATTTTCAGTTATAAATAAGTATCTAAAATGTTAAGCACTGACTTTAATTTCCACCGAATTTTTTAATTTATAAGTTTACTTACCACAAAAAAATATAGCGTTTGATAGTATTAGAAACTGAAACACATGAGCTTTGATCCAAATCAAGTGTCAAATTCAATTAAAGTTTTCTTCTTCTTTTTAATAAAATCTTTCGTAACCCTGACAATCTCTAAAGATAGGTAATTTAAAATCTAAGAAGTGAATGCTTGTCTGTATTGTATAAAATGCTAAACCATAAGTCTGGTACCTAACCCTTATCACAGAAAAGAAACATATGCAGATGTTAAATAATTAAATAAATTAGAGGTGAAAAGTTTCCCTCGATTACACCATAATTTCCCTTTTTCCCATATTACACAATTTTATTAGAAAATTCCCATAATATGGGAAATTTCCCACGAGTTGGCATCCCTATTGATGACCTGAAAGAGAGGAATAGCGGAGGAGCGGACCTAGTCAAGTCGAGAGAGTGCCTCGGGAGAAGGAGAAAGTAGAAACTTACACGATAAAGGTATCCATGGCCAATAGAATCAATTCGTTACTTATGGTCCAAAATGTTAAAATCAATGAATGCATGGACCCTGAGCAGGTGCTTTAATCGGCGCAATGATATGTTGTGAAATCGCACCAGAGTAGGGGATTTAAAAAAATTAAAAATCAGAGTTTCATACAAACATCGAAAGACTCTTTTAATCGTACAGTCATAGCCTGTCTATCTAGATTACATCACTCTAATATAATTCAACAGCTTCTATAATTAGGCTCATACCAAAAATTGTCCCAAATGGGGTTAAATTCCTATACTCCATTTAACTTCCGTTTATCCTAC
The DNA here is from genome assembly GCA_963924295.1 of Dioctria rufipes. Classification (NCBI taxonomy): domain Eukaryota; kingdom Metazoa; phylum Arthropoda; class Insecta; order Diptera; family Asilidae; genus Dioctria; species Dioctria rufipes. The sequence continues at coordinate 134,672,522 of OZ002742.1, forward strand.
TAATTACTACCTTACTACCTTCAAGTCTGTGCTTGGATCAAAAAAAGGTAAGAGAAAACTAGGTGCAATTATAAATATATGTACCTACAAATATATACTTTTCAATTTACAGGAATTAAATGCACTTATAAATGTGTGTACCTACGAATACAGACGTTTTGAAATTTACAAAAAACTTAACATCCTTTCCTACAGTAAATAAGGCCGAAGCTCAAGTTACGTTAATATTTTTTTTTTCTTTTTATTTTTTTTTACCCCCTTCGCCTCATATACCTACGTAGTCTATGTTTTATGAAAAGAAATCGCGAATGATTTTCGTATTACTACAAGACCTGGGTGAGTTTTTTCTTCTTATCTCACGTATGCAAATCTGCGAGGCAATCTTGGCTAATTCCGTAAGTAAAAATTACTGTGGGCATTTATTTCTTTTGCCGTTAATTGCCATTATTATGTAAAAACGAAAACTGCTAGCAGATCTTCACTAGTTGTAAAAAAGTCTTACTTACTTACTACATATCTCTTCAGCCTATACCAGGCTAAAACGAAATCTGTTAGAAAGTCTTACCTATAAAAATGAATGTATGTAACTACTAAGTCGGCATTTAAAAAAATCATTAAAAATAAAATAAAACAATCGTTCCGACAACTCTTGTGCCTTTACTCGCTTTATGACTGAACCGCTAAAAGTCTAACTATGCCAATGATAAAAATATAATTTATATAGTTCTTCGCCCTTCGTAGGCCATAATATTGATACGCTTGAAGATTTATCTATAATTTAATTTACTGAAGAAAGCTTTCATATTTCGATTAAACCTCTTTTATGAGATCTAAAGTGGAATTTTCTTCCCGTTATGAAATTTAAATTTCAAGTATGTATATTTCTAATCCTTAAGATATTTAAATAGACAAATGAAGACACTTACAGTTTTCCTTTTCTTGTTTATTGGGTATTCCATCGAAGATGCGCCTCCAGGATGCTCCGCTCGACTCTGTATATGGAAAGATAAGTATAGATACATACACATGGGTGAAAGAACTTCGCTTTTCGTTTGCTTCTCACTTTAAACCTTTGAAATTTAATGAGGCTTATCCATTAATGCTACCGAAAACTATCCGAGTCTTGAGCCCCCGGCGCAAACTGACAAAGTAAAGAGTATATATCGAGTGTCGATTTGGGATATCCCTCCTGCTTAGAATTTGAGGTTACTAAAATTACAGGTGTTTATAAAAACTCTATTGGTTAAACTATAAAGGACCCTACGTTCCCTGTGAGGCTAAAAACATAAGACTATCAAAATTTAATATACTTAGAGTTAATACGCTTCAGTGAGTCCAATCAAGCCCGTGCGGGTGCTCTGGTAGCGTCCTGTAATAGTGCGTATGTTTTAGGAGTGTGAACGAACGGCTCTGCCTATCATGTCAGATGCTCATTAATTCACTAGCAGGACCATGCTGGTTGTTAAAACTTTCTGGTCTAGGAGATTTCCGGAATAATAATCTTCGTAATCGCTGGTTTTTCTTTTGTTTCCCCTTTTTCTTTTTTTCTTTGGAAGACGATACTGTTGGTCCGATTTTATTAGCTCTGTATTGGGCTATCCACATGAAAATCTGGCCGAATCGGGTATCTTGACGCCGTGGCGATAATGAAATTGTTATTCGCGCGTTCCTTTTTCTCCGACAGAATTGAACGACTTTTTATTTAAAACTTTATGCTCTTCGATTTTTATTTTAACCTTTTTTGCGCCTCACAAAAATTTTGCTACCTACTTTTCGCACAAGAATTTATGATCTCTTCATCTCCCTCGATTCGTCGCCATCCCCCCAGTTTCAATTCACGAAGCTGTACCCATAAGTTCCAGCGCTAAACTAAATAGCGTTAAACGAGTCATCTCATATTAACACGTAAATAACGAGGATAAGTGAAACAGAACAAAAAATAAGGAAATTTATCAGTTTTTTGGTTTATTTTGTAACAATTTTTCTTAAATATTTAGTTTTTTATTATGTAAATACATCAATTATAGACTTATTTATTGCTAATATACATCCATTTTTGATGAAATTAAAAAAAGTTCGAGTAAAGATGTTATTTTGTGACGAGGAAGATTCTGCCTCATTTCTTATTTTTTGTTTTTTTTATGACGAAGTCATCTAAAGTCGTTTGTCTTTTCCTGATTAATTCAGCAAGCAGTTGTCGATAGCAAGACACCGCATCAATGACACTTCCCCTTGCCTTTGGACTTCTATTAAAATTTAAATCATTTTGTACAAACTGATCCATAATTTCTGTTATAGTGGCTAAACTGTTTTTTAGAAAATCCAGTGAGATTTCCATTTGCTCCTCATCATGAGAAACACTAACTTCATCATCTTCGAGCACTTGTTGTTCTACTAATTCTCTAAGATCATCGTGCGAAAGGCTTTCACCTGCTGTAACTGGCAATAATTCATAAATATCCTGCGCACTTATATTATCCAACCCTATTTCATCAGCTAGCTTGACAATTTCGTTGACATAAACAATGGATTCTGTAATGTCAACATTTTTGCTTAGCTCCGGCTAGACAAACATTTCTCGTTCACTTCATTCCAGGAAAGATTGATGTTGTCTACAGCATCCATGAAATTTGTAGTTTTTCTAGAAATCTCTAATGGATTGTTTCTTCTCCATCGGTTTTATCAATCAGTTGTAGAAATGTCCGCCGGAGATAATAAGCTTTAAAATTTGCTATTACGCCTTGATCCATTGGTTGGATTAACGAAGTTGTATTTGGCGGTAGAAGAACCACTTCTACTGGAATGCATGTTGTTAAGTCGGAAAAATTTGTCGGATGGCTTGGACATTATCAATTCTTATGTAAAACTGACAAAAGTTTAATTTGAATAGCTCCTCCGCCATACCTTTCCTAACAAAATTAATTTAAAAAAATTTATCTTAACCAAATGACTACGATTCCTCAAACAAAAATTCTCAGCTGAGTAATCATTGTAATGCATGCTGTGACATCATGCGATGCCGCTGGCTGATGATATCGAATGTAGCTGCCAACAGTTTCGGACCCCGACTGCGCATACACACATGCAACTATCACTCAGCTGAGAAGCATTGAACGTAAAATGGTAAAGTTACTTTGTAATCAAAGCTATTTTATTATTTTGTTAAGTAAGGTATATAGAAAGTGTAGCCTTTGGGAAGGTAAGGAACCAAGCTTTAAATTACTAGAAGACTATTTTCCTGTGTGGACAGTAGTTTAGGCTCTATTGCATAAATAAAGTCAATGTTTGGCACTTTTCCATAAGTATCAATATAGAACATTTTAAAAAACGGACTCACAACGCATACATATAGATTTCTGTTTCATGGCTTGGGAAGTATTCTCAAGGGTTTTGCCTTGGCTTATGCATGTGAACGCCTACAATTTGCTTGAGTGTATGTAGAAAAAGTCGGAGCTTGAGTTGAGATTGAGACTGAAGTCTGACATAAATGAAATCGGCCGAAACTAAATGCTAAATGTAGCCGTTAAACAGTTATTGACTCATATTATTCATATCATACTCATACTATTCATATAATACCGAAAACAGCTGATATTGTTTTTGAAATGACATGTTTTCAGTCACTAGTGGAACAAATTATTTTGGAGGTTTCAGAATAGGCTAAGAGCTAATAAATTTTTAACGGCTGCAGATATCATAAATAGGTCAAATTAAAGAGGAGAGTCTACAGTTGAAAATATTTATAAAAAAAGTTATGTTATTGACTATTTGCAAAAAAAAAAAAAAATGGAGGTCAAAGTAAGTATAGTAAATATTAGCTTTATATACTCGATTTTTCTTCTAGAAAACGAATCGAATCGTGGAGTGTGGATACGTGGAAACTATGCCCCTCTCGTAACATTTTTTTCCTATTTGGGAAGGTTTGCTTGGGCACAATCAAATTACAGCACCTGCCTTATTCGCATTTCTGTGTTATCGACGAAATGGACGATCTTGTAAGCCTAATATAGGTATCAAGTTCGGGTGATATAACATTTAAGGCGGTCGCCAAATATTCAGTATTAAAATGGCTGTAAAATTTTGCCAATCGATGTATAGGTATTATCATAGATGGCACAATAACTACATACTGCATGCTATACCAGTGGCGACATGTTATAACTTCGCATCGAAAGCGATCATCGAAGCGAAGATCTCGCTCTGGCGGTATGTTATAAGATTTTCGTTCGACAGGCGATTTTGCTTGTTTCGAAACTATTTCCGAATTTTTTCCCCTAGCACAAATGATATTTATAGATTCTTTTTCTAGTTGTTGATAAATTTTAATAATAATAAAATTGGAATTTATGAATTTTTCAAGCGCATTGGCTTTATTATTATTCTAATTACCGAGGCAAAAGAAAATTTTGAAGGCAACGGTATTATGCTATGGATATGCCTAACAAAATGTACTGCCTTATTGATTTTTAAATTCAAAAAATATTCTTACAAGTTTTATAACTGCAAGTTTTCAATCTATATAATTAATATACAAAATCATTTATATTGAATAAATTTTAAAAAATGTAACATTTAAATCTAATTTTTTAAATTTACATATGTTTTTTAATCTTCGCTTGTACTATCACTCTCAGCAAAACTCATTGATATTCTATCGAAATTATCGCCTGCCGATAGTATTACAACCTACCGACTACTGATAAATTGTCGAACGTCGAATCTTTCGAAGTTATAATATCTTGCCCCAGAACAGAGTTTATAGATCACTGACATATAATAAAAATGGACTGAGCCATCCTGTCTAATTCCTATACTCAAAAATGGCACAAATTTTGGCTAAAATCTTTTTGTGTCTTTCAACCTCAAGATGTACACTGAACTGTAACCAATTTTGGAAACTGTACGGCTGTATTAATTGGAATGCATTGGAATTGACATAAAAATTCAGACAAATATATTGTTTATAGGTATACGTTTATCTCTTATAAGCTCAATGAAATTTGACAACAAATCTGCATAGGAGTACATTTTTCAGTAATATTAAATATTAATTTTTGAGTTAATTAAAACAAGTTTAACTCCCTAGAAAGTTTTAATTTAATGCAATACGACGCAAATCAAATAGTCCATGAGCGCTACCACTAAAAGTGTATAAAACTGGAAATTGCACTAAAAATCACGAATTTCTTTAGGTGTAAAATTTAGAATTTATTCGCAAATGCATTACTCCAGTTACGTCACATAATTTTCTCACCGATCGCCAGACGGGAAAGTTATGTAGTGTGAATTGACTCAGCACTTTTTATAAATTACAGGTGCTTAGATTTTAACTTGTATATATAAGTGATATTAAATTGAATAAATTTTGTCATTCGTTTTTTGGACAATAGCTGCGTTTTATTTAAAGTATTTGTTAGTCGCTATTGTACAAGAACCGAGTAGCCCGGGATATTAATAATTAATTTGCTTTTCACCGAATGCACAGCAACAAGGTTGAGGTGAATCACTTCAGCTTACCAATTTTAACAGGTAAACAAGAGAGCTTGCTTTAACACGCTCAATCACGCTCAATAGAAGACATCCCATATAAGCAAAGCGCAATCTGCTGAGCCATTATACCAAGAAGGATGCCACCGAAGATTGACAAAAAGGAGATCCAAAACATTCTAGCCAACTATAAGAAGCATTCTGTGGACAAAAAAACGTATAGCTACTACGAAAAAAGACTCGCACGTCTGGATGCAGCATGGTCACGTTTTGAAGCTACTGAACAAGAGATCCGAGGCTTCCTTCACCGCCGCTAGACCATGCATATTTTGCTACGGGTTTCTACCACAAGCAACCTTCGAAGAGTTCAGGCAATATTTATCTACAATAATAAACCAATTCCAGGAAGCCGCTGACCTAAATGGGGCATCTCAACAAGTCGATACTGGGAGGGTACCATTACCACCATGCAGTACGAATATTAGTGAGCCAAATAACATAGTACAGTCAGTCAACATCAGCAGTCTAAATCGAATAAAGAACCATCATCGAGAGATCTGCCAGTTGGCGCAAGGGCTGGCAAGTCAGATACAGTTAAAACAGATAACACTAAAGGGGTCATACCCAAAACTTATGAATCCAAAAGCCATCCGGTATTATCAAAGGCCAATGGTATCAGAATTTGGAAAAGACAACAAGCGGTAACTCAAACATTGCTGCGACTCCTTGATAATCTGGAGCAAACTGACTTCACTGAAGACACAAAAACATTTTATGAGATCAAGATAAAAGCAGTAAATAAATACCGGGCTCAAATTGAAAACTACAACCATGGCTTGTGGGAATTTGCAACTGACCCTACGTTAATGGAATATAGCCTGGAAGAATACATAAAATTAGAAGAGAGGGTACAAGAATTAATTATGCGGCTCTCAATCAAGCTAGAAGAGCTACATCAACCAGTTAGCAGTTCCGCGCAATCACAGACCATGGTGGCTGCTAACCCATCTACAATGCTGAAATTACCGAAGATAACTCTACCCAAGTTCGATGGAGATTATTCCAAGTAGCTCCAATTCGTCGATTTATTCACACAAATGGTAAACAATCAACCTATAGCTAGTTGCCAAAAGATGTGGCACCTCAAGACGTACTTAAAAGGAGAGGCCGAAAAATTATTACGACATTTCACCCTATCCGAAGACAATTATCTTGCGGCATGGAAAATGCTGAAGGAAAGGTACGATAAACCCAGACTATTGACTGCATCACTAATTAATAAACTACTGCATCAACCGTCATGTGCAAAAGAGGCCCTGTCAGCCACATTCATAAAAACACACCACCAAGGAGTGTTTACTTGGATTAGAAAACTTGGATCTAGAAACATCCCATTGGGACCCACTTCTACTACACATTTTATACAAAAAGCTGGATCGAACTACACACTCGCTTTACGAACAAGGTCTATCGAATCCTAAGGAATTACAGACCATGAAGAATTTCCTAGCTTTCCTAAAGATGCGTTTTCAGTCGCTAGAGCAGAGGAGCTGAAGAAGAAAACCAGTCTTGTTCAAAACATCAACCTTAACATCGATGGTTACTCCAAGCCAAGGTTGTGTAGCCTGCAAAGCCAGTCACGCACTATTCCGGTGCCAGACATTTGTAAAGATGACGCCGAATAATCGGTTGATGTTAATAAATGCCCACAACATATGCCAGAATTGCTTAAAAAAGGTCACCATGTTTCTCGATGCACATTGAAGGGTTGTAATAAGTGTACCAAAAGGCATAAAGGCATAAAAGGCACATAGATCCAACTATCAGACAAAAGAATGTATTGGAAAAACCGTCGACTACCAGACTAGCAGAATCCAGCTGGTCCTCACCCAGTAAGACGGCTACGGAAGCCCCATTGAGTCTAACGGCCTAGGTGGAACCTCAATCCAAGGGATATGTCCTGATTGGTACTGCACTAGTTGAGCTTATAGACGAAAATGGAAGAGTAGTGGAATGTCGAGCTATTCTTGACTCCGCATCACAAGTAAACCTGATTACGGAGAAGGTAGTCAAGAAACTCGTGAAGGCGACCTTCCATGCTTCCTTAAGAATTCAAGGCATTGGTAAGGGTCAGCGCGCAGAGTAAAAGAAGAGTTAACATTCAGCTACGCTCAAGGGTCAATGGGTTCTCAACAAGACTAGAGGCAGTTGTTCTCGACCGTATCATATCTTATCAGCCAAGCCAGTTACTGGAAGTGTCGAGATGGACCATACCACACAACATCCAATTAGCTGATCCTGGGTTCAATCGACCAGACAGAAATGATCTTCTTATTGGAGCAGAGTTCTAATTTCAATTATTGTCCATAGGACAAATAAAGCTGTATCCAAATTTACCCATGCTGCAAAATACCATATTGGGCTGGATTGTAGCAGGAAGGACGAATCAAACCTACTCCCCAATTGCTGTTTGCGGCATATCTTCAGAAGAAGAAAATAGAGGAAGTAGACTCAACACGTTCAAATTTATCACAACAAGAGATGAAGTGTAAATCGTTTTTTAATCAGACAGTTAAAAGAAATGCAGAGGGTCGATGGTTAGACTACCATTCCAAGACAAGCGCAATAGATTGGGAGAATCGAGTAATATTTGTCGACTTCTAGCCATAGAACGAAGACTTGCGAGGAATCCCGAAGTACAGTCGCAGTATATCGAATTTATGAAGGAGTATTTACATTTGAACCACATGAGTGAGGTGAACCCTGCTGAATTTTCAAAGCCCAATTACTTCCTGCCACATCACTACATCTTAAAACCCAACAGCACGACGACCAAACTAAGGGTAGTCTTTGGTGCCTCTGCCAAGACATCATCGAATGTGTCATTAAACGACCTGCTAACCAACGGTCCCACCATTCAGGATGACCTATTCACCATCCTATTAAGATTTCGCTTACCACGATACGTCTTCACGGCAGACATTGAGGAGATGTACCGGCAAATCTTGGTGTCGGAAGAAGATCGGAAATACCAATTAGTGCTTTGGAGAGAAAGTCCTAAGGAACCAATCAAATCCTACCAGCTAAACACAGTTACTTATGGTACGACCTCCGCGCCACACTTAACAACCAAATGTCTACAACGTCTCGGCGAACAAGGAATGGAGCAATGGCCTCTGGGAGCAACGATTAAGGCGAGATTTTTATATGGATGACTTAATGACGGGATGCGATAGATTTCATGAAGCACTAGAAGCGCAAGGTCTCCTTCAAACAGCAGGCTTTAAGCGGAGAAAATGGTGCTCCAATTACAAGGAACTTCTGAAAACCATCACTTCCGAAGATCGCGCAATCCAACTGGATCTGGAAAATCGATACCTAAATCGCAAACCTACCACTATAGAATTAGATGAGGCGCTTATTGTAATGATAAAAAAGGCTCAACACGAAGAATTTCCAACCGAGAAAAGGGAACTAGAACATTCAGGCCACATTAGCACCAGCAGCCCATTAAGCAGCCTTAGCTCATTTTCAGATGAAGCCGCATTGTTACGCATTGGAGGAAGACTGGAGGCCGCGAATTTATCATATGATGCTAAGCATCCGATTTTATTACCATACGCTCATAACGTCACGCGTCTACTGATGACCAATCTTCATGTTAACCACCTTCATGTCGCGCCACAAACACTGCTAGCTATAGCCCGCCAAAGATTTTGGCCCATTAAGGGCCAAAGTATCGCTCGAGCCATAGTTCAGAGGTGCGTGCGATGCGCGCGGGCCAAGCCGAAAATGTTATCACAATTTATGGGAAGCCTTCCTGAACATCGAGTACAGCCAGCGCGACCGTTTATAAATTCCGAAGTGGACTTTTTTGGACCCTGTTGGACGCACTACAAACTTCGAGGAAAACGACCACAAAAATCTTATGTTGTTGTGTTCTGCTGCTTCGCGACAAAGGCTATTCATGTTGATATAGTAACAGATTTAACTACAGAAGCTTTCATGGGAGCGCTTAAACGCTTCATAGGTAGAAGAGGTAATTGTCGTAACTTATACTGTGACAATGCTACGAATTTCGTCGGTACCAAAAACAAGCTCCAAGAATTGAGCACCAGCATCTATGATCAAAAATCACAAGAGCAGATACAGGGTCTTTGCAGTCTAGGGCTATTGAGTTTCATTTCATACCGCCCAGAGCGCCACACTTTGGAGGTTTGTGGGAAGCTGCTGTTAAATCAGCCAAGCATCTACTGCGACCAAACCTCGAAAACGCCTACTTAACTTACGAAGAATTAGAAACGCTAATGGTTGAGATCGAAGCAATTTTAAATTCGCATCCTTTAACACCAATGTCATCCTATCCAGATGACTTTGCGGCACTTACACCAGGTCACTTTCTGATTGGAGAACTAATCACCGACCCCCAAGCACGCTAAATATAGGGCTACACCAGAGGTGGAAACTGGTAAACCATTTGAAAAACCAGTTCTGGTATAGATGGTCCAGAAAGTACCTCAGCGAATTACAGCATCGCTATAAGTGGAAGCAACAATGTACAAACGTGATAGTGAAGGAAGACAATCTCCCTCCTGCAGCATGGCATTTAGGAAGAATTGAAAAGTGTCATCAAGGGTGAAGATGGTTTGGTACGAGTTGCGGATATCAAAACAACAGTTATAAGAAGACCTATGCACAAGTTGGCACGAATTCGGACGCCTCAACTGCAATTAAAACACCGTTGCGTGGTGGTATAGCCATGTGTCTGACCCTATTTACATGTTTAATCTTGCCAATCTTGGGACAAAGTCAGATCAAACCATTCGATACGCCGCCAGGATTATATTTTGAAAATTTGGGGAATACTTAACTGGTGTCAAATGAATGGAACTTGGTGATCTACTACAATACTACCACATTATGGGCCGAGTTAAATACTATTAGCCGAGGTGTAGAAACGCTCCAAGAAGGTTGTAACTTAATGAAGGAATGGGATCAGTGTAGCCCCATAATGAACAATTTAAAGCCGCATTGGAGGAAATCACAATTAACAATGAGTTACTCTTACACCAGAGTAGGCCACGAACTAAGAGAGGTGCTTTGAATATTGTGGGTAACGTAGCTAATGCATTATTCGGAGTGTTGGATTCCGAATATGCTAACCACATGTCATAAATCATAGAGTATCTGAAGGAAAATGATGTGCACCTTATGGCGCTGATGAAGAATCATACATCTATCTTATATTGAACAGTCAACCTCGTACAACGATCACAAGAGGCTACGGTGACTCAACTAAGGCACTTCGACAAGTACCCCAATCAATCCATTGACCAATTGCATAACATTAACACCGAGTTGAATCAACAAAGAGCAACACAATCGTTTATGGCATTGGCACTGCAATTGACGTTAGTTCTAAACAAATACCAGACAATTCAATCTAACTTGTTAGATGTGATTATAGATACCCATCATGGCAAAATAAATCCACAGTTATTAAGCCAAAAACAGCTATCGGAACAACTCACATTAATACAAGAAAATATCACTACTACCCTTCGATTACCATCACGTCCAGACAACCTGTTAAAGATATACAGCCTGATGAGTGTCGAAAGTCGAATAAGCGTGGATCAGATGATACTTCGTATAAAACTCCCGCTGCTTACGCACGACGAATTCGAACTACCACATATAATACCAATCCCATTTTTGGCAAACAACGAGCTAATGATGATAGGATCAATAGAAAAATTCCAAATCATTAGTCTACATCGGGATCAGTACTATCCCTTATCCGAGAATGATTTAAGGGGCTGCGTTACGTACGACGGGGCATTCATATGTAAACAACAACACCCGATTTGCAATAAGGGAGCAAACACTAGCTCTTGTGAACGCAGTGTTCTCAGTCATGGACCATTCGAGATCGCTTGTTCCGCCACCGCTGTTAGTAAGACACCACGGTGGATTCAACTGTTAACTGTCAACAAATGGATATATGTGAGACCAACTCCTGCCACAATCAACGTCATTTGTAAGGGTAATGTCGAACAGAAAACCATAGAGGGATCTGGAATTATAACATTACAGTCAAATTGTGTTATAAGGGATGAACACAGTACTATTCATGGACACAATGTCTTTTCCAATAATTTAAAGGGTGGATTTACGGCACTAAGGAAACTTCTCGACTTCATCCATTGCTATTGCTGCCGGTACAAAAACCGAGTAGCCCGGGATATTAAAAATTAATTTGCCTTTCAGATTTATGAATTTCGTGTAATCGGTGAAACAACGAATGCACAGCAACAAGGATGAGGTGGATCAGTACAGCCTACCAATTTTAACAGGCAAACAAAAGAGTTTGCTTCAACAAAAAGGTTATTAATACGATGCTTTGTACGTACAGACTACAAAAGTGACACAGGAGATTACTTATACATATATAAAAAAAACGTCAAGTGTGCACGTTTGATAATTTGTGCACAAATACTTAAGAGTTTTCATGCTGATAGATTGAACACGTTCACATTTGAGTTTCGACAAATTTATACAAATTACGCAATAAACATTTTTCAAATTCCTTTTTTGCCTTCAGAAATAAAAAAAAGTGTAAAACAAATCATGCAGCAATACCATTATCCAAGTGTTATGTTAAATTGAACGTGTACGCAACGAAAAAGAGAAATTCGTCCGATTTTTGCGTCCCGAGCGTCGCGTGCGGTGGAAATCTAACAATCCCTATACAACAAGCATACATTCGATATTACCTGTCAACGCGTGATACGCGTTTGAAATTTTAAATCTGACTCCAGATTAAGTGTAACACGAGTCCGCGTAAAGCTGGAGTCAGATTGAAAATTTCAAACGCGTACTGTTATGGTCGTAGTATGCTACACTGAAGCTAGCAGTAGTACGCGCTGGGAAACACACGGCGACGGTGTTGCCACGTTTGGCACAACCACACGAGCTGACCCTGCCTGAGGCATAACCCGAGCAAAAGTGACAGGAGAGAAAAAGAGTTTTGGGGTGGTAAAAAGGAGTGCTGTCTGTAAAGATTTTACGAGAAAGAAAGTCGAGAGAGTTGTTAAAAGAGGATATATAAAATATTTAAGTGAATTAAAACGAAAAGTTTTTTTTATGACACGAAAAAGCCAGTCAGAAAAGATTTAATTAAAATCAACAGGTCGTATTAGGTACACTGAAAAATACTCTGTCGTCAGTGTCGTTGGGTGGATGGGGCATGCAGAAAGAAAGCAGAACATCTGCGCCTTCACAGGAGGTAATGATAAGTGATGTAAAGGTCCCGTCTTTTTTATTTGTATATGGCAGGTGACAGCGACAGGTCCTCGTGGGACCCTCACACTCTCCGCCAATAACCGAGGTGAGCTAGCGTGCCGCCCTGCACTTCAACGCTGTCTACCAAGTGATCTGTTAGCTCATTGTTAAAGTAGTGCGCTATTAGATAGTCGAAAATTAGTAAAATCCCCCAAAAAGTGACGAGTTGGCTACTGTGCATCGTCAGTGAAGTTTGAATTACGAAAACCACGCAGGATTGCGGAAAAAATTTGGAACAGCGGAAAAAAGGAGTATCCTGGCTCCCCTCACAGGTGGTACACAACGCATCCAGTCACCAAGATTTTAACAATTTAAGGCGTAATTACACATCGCATGATAAAAGGAAGATCTCATGTGCTTCATAAATATATCTCGTCTCGAAGAAAGGAGTCTTTTGAAAAATTAAAAAGTGTTCGTCAACCTCAAAACAGAAAGGATGGTGCTGGTGATTCGGTACTGCTCTGCAGATTGTGTGCGGAATGCTAAGAGTAATAAAGGATAGGCTTATCAAATCGGTATAACGTACCTATAAGTTTTGGCAAGGTAATTGTGACCTATAGAGATACAACTATGTATTATTTTCCGTAGAAGAGTATTTAAAATTTTTGATAATCGTAGTCTGTAAGGATAGGTACATATAATTTGGCATACTGAAATATTTGCCACCTCTTCATCATAATGACACATCAATCTACAGGTATGCTTCAGTTTGCCTAATGAAGTATATAATTGCAAGTTAGTTGTGGCCAGTGGCATAAAGAAATAATTAGTTTTTGTGGGATATTGCAAACATATGAATTTACCTACTCGTAGACATAATAGTTGATCATAATGAAATATTGAAGTTTTTTTAGAAGGCACTAATAGCCTGAAGACAAGTGGTTATAAACACCACCGTTGAGGTTAAATTTGTTGGTGCTGTTTTCTCTAGCATATAACTCTAAAGCTTTGATCTCCCCAGATTGAGGGGGTTATTTCCACAAATTCTAAATACATATATGTTTTGGTTGTCGTAAAAAGATTATTTTTTCTACAATACTCTTAATCCCTGACACCAAACGGTGTTTCGAGAGAATTTTTCTATTTTTTCTTTTTTCCATTCAGGTTCGTCCGTCTGCTGGAGCACTTCACAAGTCGGGGAGCCCTGTAAGTAATAAATATTTCACTTGTAACATATAATAATAGTCCCCTATAATTTTTTTTGACTGGCCCTGTGACAAGTCGTTGTATTTGTAATTTTGTGGCATAACTTTCACATTAATCTCAGAGTAAGGCTCATTAGAACTCGATTTAGAGTCGATAATTTATGAAATAATTAACAATATGTACGCAATAGTATATTTTTCGGTTGTAAGACATATTTTCATGGTAAATCGAGTACTGTTGATAGCATAGCAGGCTGTCATCCTTTTATTTTATGAAAATCAGCTCCAATATAAACACTTACGCACACTTACAAAGAAAAATCACAATTTCAACCGAGCTTGTCTGTATTAGTCGTATACGAAGAAAGAAATTGTAAGCCATAAATCAACGAGGGTGAAAATAAGATTAATCAATAAATGATAATTATTATTTATATCTTGTTCAAGAAAGAATTTTTTGGGATTCTCCGGTATATAGCAAAAGCTAAAAAATGTTCTAATTTGTTATTTCATCACACAACCCATTAATTTTTGGTGACAAGTTTCAAGTCTTGGTTCGACTCATCAACACGTCACAAATAGCGAATTGTGTGATTTGAAAAACAAATGAAAAAATGAAAAAAATAAGAAAAAATAAAAAGTTTGAGAGAAATAGAAAAAAACAATTTTTTTATTTATTAAAAAAATTTAAAATTTTTTAAAGAAACAGATTCATTCGAAGCGAATCGAACCTGTATACGCCACGCAGTGGGCTGAAAAATAAAATAGAAAGGGAAGAAGAAGAAGCGTTTCGTGTCAGCAGAAAACCTTACACTCATCGGTGCAGCTTGGTTTTCTGCCTGCTGCAGACGCTTGAAAATAGATCAAACTGATCTCTTCTCATGTAAACTCAGAAATAAATTCTGGGTGTGAATTATATGAGGAAAAAACACTCCTATACATGCCCAGGAGGAAAATAAATAGATTACGTTTGGACTTTTTACCGGGTTAAACTTAATTTTGTTCAAGAAAGAATTTTTTGGGATTCTCCGGTATATAGCAAAAGCTAAAAAATGTTCTAATTTGTTATTTCATCACACAACCCATTAATTTTTGGTGACAAGTTTCAAGTCTTGGTTCGACTCATCAACACGTCACAAATAGCGAATTGTGTGATTTGAAAAACAAATGAAAAAATGAAAAAAAGTAGAAAGAAATAAAAAGTTTGAGAGAAATAGAAAAAAACAATTCTTTTATTTATTAAAAAAATTTAAAAAATGAAATACCAAATTAGAACATTTTTTAGCTTTTGCTATATACCGTAGATATTTATTGTCCCACTCATAATATACCGCTTGTTATCATATGGATTCAATGCAATCTTCTTTTGGCTGATCGTGTAGACATTATGGTTATGCGATCGTATGGAGCTCTGATTAGCAGTCAATACTCGCTTGTTATTCAAAGATTCGATGTAGTCTTCGAAATTGATATGCCTCTGGACTACATTAGTCTTTATTCCTTTTGCTTTCTTTACAGTATAACCATCGTTTATACGCAGACTGTACATTTTCGAGCGCAAGCCTGCAAATTCGCTCATCAGCTCATCCTTCATTAGACCAGGAATCTTTTTATTCATGAGCGGTAAATTGAATTGATTATCTTCTGGGTAATCACTTGTATCAAATTTGTTTATATTTTCGGTCATAAACTCATATGCATTTTTCTCTTCAAGTTCATATATTAGAGAATCTGTATCTGTATACATGACTTTACATTTATCTCCAAATTCACGCTGCATAAAACTGTAGTGGAAATCATAGAGGCATATCTTTGAAATTTCCAAAACTGCCATTCCAATATAGAGGGGCTTATTGAATAAGATTTTGAGTCGCCTTAATTCCACAGCAACTAAATTCTCATCAAATATCGTTGCACTGTGAAAGTTGGGTGCCGCAATCCGAGCTTTGGCACCATAACGACCTTCCCACTTTACGCAAAGCTTTATATCGCTATACTTGCGAACATTTTCCATGGTCTTACCAAAAGCTGCATTATTCATCTTCTTATAGCTGTCCTTCTCATGATCGCTGGTAGCCTGCTTCCGTTTGGTGGTATTTAAGTCAATATATGGTTTAAGTCAAGCTGACTGGTTGAATTGAAGAACCCGGTGCACTTCTTTTAGGATGAGACCATGTGATAAGCATTGGTTCAAATTTCGGTAGTGTATAACATATTTAGTTTTAGGATGTAATGTTGTCAAAAGCTTTTCTAATTTTGCTCCAGGTGGTGCTGCATGCTCAGAGCAAAACGGTAAATCCTTATGTGTATCATGTAGATGTTGAGGATAGTCTAAGTCGACTTCGAATATGTATCCAATTGGTGAATCATCAGGAATCTCGAAAACGTTGATATTGGGAGCATCAACCCATTTGAATCCTCCGGTTGGTAAATGCTGTAACATGGCCCATCCATAAAGGTTATTTACATCATAATACATCAGGTATTTCTCTTTCTCCTCAGGCTTAAAATCATCCATATATTTATTATTTGCTTTGCTATATCTGTTCGAGCATTGACTTATACCACCTCGAATACCTCCCTCTATGAATAGCAGTAAATCTACGTCGGTTATCAGCTCTAGTTTCACTTTGGTGTATTTTAGCATAGCATCCCATGTTAGACGTAGCATGGTGTAATAATGTGCTGGATCCAAATTGTACGTCTTCATACATACTTCTCGAAAGTTCTCGAAGACATCAGCCAATAGGAGGACATCAGTTTTCAGGTATAGATCGGAATATTCGCCAAGTGTCTGTATTTCACATGTCTGCCAGACCTTTTCAGCATGATTGTAGTCCTCAGCGGATATATCACTGTCAGCCATTTTATTATAGAATTGCTCCTGCGCCGGTAAGTGTTGGAAATCCAATTGTGTCCAGTCGTCAACGAAGTCGTATGGGAAGACTCCTTTGCGTGTAAGTAGTTTAAAATCATCATCATCCGATTCCTGCCATTCAGCTCTTGTAATATTTAATTTATCCATTGACAGCGATGATGATAGCTTATCTAAGTATTCTGCCATAAAACGGAAGGAATCGATGAATCTGAATTTGATATGATATATATTTATTGGTAGGAGATCCACTTTCCCTGGAATAGATGTAGCTATATCCTTAATAATGAAATGGGCATCATATCCAGATAAATTGTGAAAAATGACTGGAACTATGGGACAATCTTGATACATCAGATTACATGCATTGTGCGCTGGTCCTCGGTATTTTCCTGTTAAAAGAAATTATGAAAAAAAAAATGAATGAAATTATGATTCTCAGTATTTACCTGTTAAGTGGCAATGATCCCGGACTCGTTCCTCATCGGCTGCAAACGTTTTTTCGCATATATGGCAGCAAGTATTTTCCATATGCGAACGCTGTACCTCTTTAGTCCAGGAGTTGCATTGGCATGATGTTCAGCTTTTCCTGTACAGCTATGGATGCAATTTTTTGCAATTCTAATGCAAACCATTGTTGGCAATTCTTTCCTCGATATGCTCTGTAATATGAGAGCTTAGCATCATGTTTGCAGTGGAAATAGAACCCTATGCTGTGGACTTCATGTTCTTGGATTCGCTGTGTATTTTGATCGTTTCCTTGAATCGGCTTCAATATTGACTCAAGATCAGCATACACACAAAACGGGACGGGATTCTTATGGTTATAATTCTGATATTCTAACCATTTCTTTTCTTCTAATGGAAACATAATCCTACAGTCGTTTTGTTTCTCGCATTCAGGAGTGTGTGATGCTAATTTTTCAGCAGAGTAAAAGTAGAGCAAACATCTATCACAAATATGCTTTCTACCATTACGCTTCGAAGTTTGCTTCGATATGAGTCGGGAAAGATCTTTAATCCAGCAGAAACGATATCTGCCAGCATCATAATCATCATCCATATCATCATCATCAGCCTGGTCATAGTCATCTTGTAGCATTAAGAGATTTACATGTCGCTCCATCCTGTGTTTCGTAAGTCTAACTGGAACTGTGGTGAAGAAATGCTCTTTCTCTAGGATGAATACGTTTATTGATAAATCGTTGTGGTCCTCAAATTGTTTAATCTGGTTAAGCGTCATGGGAAATGTTACTCCAGTTAAATTTAGCACGGTTGAATAATGCGGATACGATGAGATCCTATCGGAATGAATATTTGCAGGATATAGCGCTGATGTTACGGCCCATGCGAAGCATGTTTCATCATTATTCTTCAAATTAATGCAAGATTTCTTTGATGCAATCTCCTTTGGTAAGGGCATATACGAAGATCCTCGAAGCTGCTCAAACTTGTTGATGTGTACTGCTAGATGTATTATAGAGTGGAGTGCCCAACCACTATCTTTTTCCTGGAATTCTTCCAGCTGAGTGTTTATTGGATCCAAAATATTTTATTTAAACCAGTCCTCTAAGTTATCATCTGCACTAATTGCAGCAGTTCTCGCTTGGAAATATTTAATGTCTTTTATAATTTCATTGTCACCAGTTTCCTTAACAAATTCACCGCAAAACGTTGTAGAAACTTTAATATTAAAATAACGTTTTAATGTATTCTTAATGCGGCGCGTAAATAATTTGGCAGCGTCTTGCATAAATAACTTCGGATCGATATGTTTTAAATTTGCAATAACACCTTGCCGAATTCTGTCTGCGAACGCTGTCTTTATTTCCTCCCACTTTACAAAATCACTTCTTCTTACGCGAGTAATTCCTCCACCTCGACGGGGAGTTCTCAATAGTGCTCTTAACGCTTTAATTTGCTCGAGGCAGCTCTCGAAATGTCGTTTCCTAGCACTCTTATTGCACTTCCGAAATGCAACTTGAAATTTATGCATGTTTCTTTTACACTTTTGAGCAATATAGTCTTTATTCATTGAATTTTTTAAACACTCCATCATATCTTTTCGCAAATTTTCAATTATTGAAAAACTTTTATTTACTAACACTGAAGACATTTTTAATTTTTTTTATATTTTAAACTAACACTGAGACTTACTGAAACTGAATGATGACTCCTAGCGGTTTGCTTGCGCTTTTATAGGAACACCTACTTTATACGAATTTGTTTACAGGAAGTGAAGTGGTATCAAATTACGTGAGGATGGCTCATTCGATTAAATTCGTTTACACAGGTGTGCATGACTCATTCAGCTTAAATGCGAATTTGTAAACAGGAAGTGGGGTGATATCAAATTACATGAGGATGACTTTATTCAGCTGCGCGGATTGGTTACAACAGAATTTAACTTGTTTTGGAAGATTGCCTATAAATTAAGGAGCTGAATCAGATTCACTATCAGCTTCATTCCGGAGTTCAAACAAATAGGAAGCAAGGAGAAAATAATAATAATGCCGAACGCAATGGATGAACTAAAAAGTTGGAGCAGTACCAACCATCCCTGAAGACCTGTCAAATGGAGTTGGATAAAGAGTACAAGATTTGTGGAGCGAGAAGGTGTACAACTACATTTGGAGCTCGTGTGGTTCTGAATTTGGAGAATTATCAACTATTTCTTCCTTCACGATACAACACAATTTCGGACGATACTTTGAGTAAAATAAATACCCATTGAGATTTCTCGGTGATTAACAGAGGACCAGTCGAGCGATCATATAAAATTGAATTTATTCAGAATGATATTAATCTGTATCCAATTATTTATTATAACTGTTGAATAATAAAAAGGGAATAATGTGAAAATAGTTTTTTAATTAGTCGTGATAGTGAAGATCAAGTTTAGTACTGCTGCTCCACAATTTTATATTATTGATTATGAACCCAGAAAAGGACCATGGGAGACATATGCTCTGGATCGCTTTCGCTTCCAAGATAGGATTAATAGAACTTCAGATATATTGTTGCCAATTTTGGATATGAAGCACAGAGAAAAAGTTTATAATTTAAGATTTAATGATGCGAATAAATGTTAATAAAAAACAATTTTTCATAAAACTTATGATTTTCAATACACACTCCTAGATGCAAAAAACCATTGTTTACTTTACTTGTCGGTATCAAATTACCAGCCACCTGGCCACCGAGGCTTGAATTTCCACTACTTCTTACAAGCAGCCGTGATTTATTTTTAGATATCATGATCACTCTTGGCTTTTAATCCGCAGTTGTTTTCTTTCAGCAATAGAAATTTTCAGTATTCATCTAAGACAACATATCAGTTGTTGTGTTTTTTCAGCTATTGAGAATCTTTCATAAATTTGTTTACTTTACTCGGCTCTGTGAGAATTTTGTTCACATTATTCGGCTGCGACTTTGTTTACATTATTCGGCTGTACGAATTGTTTATGCAATGAATCAAATTAGGAGCATTACACCTGAAGATCAAAAATTAGGCCATTTCTTATCTAAGCCAACATATCTACCTACGTTAGTTGTTGTTGTTGCTAATTTAATAACATGGTACTGAATATAGCCTGGCAGAAAACATTTTGGTATGACATAGTGTGTGTATGTATGTGTGTGTGTGTGTGGGGGTGTGTGTGTGTGTGTGTGTAAATATCGCCCAATTTGTTTACTTTACTCGGTTGCGATTTTGTTTACATTCTTCAGAATTTGATTATCGGACATATCCAAGTCCACATACCTGCCTACATTGGTTGTTGTTGTTGGCATAAGTATCCTCCTAAAAGAAAACTTCAAGATGATGTCAAATTTTCAGTACAAAAGCGACCTCAGCCCCCTCCCCAGAACCACGGTCCAGAGCCATCAAAACAGTTGGAATCTACCTTGCACTTTTTGTATGGAAAAAGTGGTCCAGAACTCCCATAGCTACACTACTCACGACGATCAGGTAGCCCTATATGTAGATGGAACATTTCGTATAGTGGAGACAGCTCTAACCTCTCAGTGAATGAGTTTGTCTTCCGAGTTGAAGCACTCACCTACTCACAGCACTCGAAGGGGACTTTGATCTCCTTGATAGAAATATGAGCTAGTTGCTCGAAGGTCCTGCCATGGAATGGTACTGGTCTTTACTCGGAAAGAACTCCCAGACTACGTGGGAGTACATCAAGACAGCCCTTCTAGCTGAATGCGGAGTTCCCAAAGATGATCTGAAGGTGCGAGTACAACTAATGTCACCGCAGACAGAAATCGGGTGAGTCCTTTGCAACTTACCATTAAAACCTAGTGCAGTTGAGTGACAAGCTGCAGATTTCAATGGCAGATAGTGAATTTCGGGATATAGTTAAGTCTAACATATTGCCAGAGATTCAAAACAAGATCTGTCTGCACCCTATCAACACTATTGGTCAGTCAGTTGAGATCACTCGTCACCAGACTAAAGCTACGCAATTGCGGATTGCGACTATCGATATCATCGAGTGAGTGAGGTTGAGGACACCTCAAATTTTTATCCTTATGAACCTATATTCCCCGGCCGTGACAATAGTATGATAGACCTTGCCGCTGTCGCGAATAGATCAGCAGTAATTTGTTGGAACTGCGATCAGCAAGGCTATTATTGTCAAGATTGCTTGCAAGAGAGGCAGCAAGTGTTCCGCTATGGATGCGGACGCAAGAACATCTTCCAGTCAAACTGCAGAAATTGCCTACAGAAAAATGAGAGATGGCTCGGGAATCCCAATATCTTTCCTCGACCAATTGCGACGTCTCGAATGGCAACAGCCTCGACAACGCAAGCTTGAACAGGGAAGACAGTCTGCTTAATCAGCAGACTTAGGCGAAACAATAAACTGTACGTTAATATCACTCAGTGATTCTGGAGATATTGACAGCCCACGTGACAGTCCCAACACTGACGTTCGTTAACAGAAGCAGACAACTTGATTGACTTCTCTGCAGATTTTCAAGCTCCCGTTTTTATGAGTAGGGAGCTCAGGACATTTCTGATAGACACTTCTCTGAAGGAGTCCTTAATTTTTGACTGAGCAGGAAGTTCGGTCTCCTATCATTTCGATTATGAAACTGCCACTAAGCTCTGGTATGACGAGTGGGCGTCAGCCTGTCTTATATCGACTGACGACCTACCACACGCGTCTACGAAATTACAACGCAGTGCGAGACCGTATCTTCTCATCAGTGGCGGAGCTCGTAGGAATTATGCACCCGATTTTTGACCTTAATAAGAATAAATAAACGATCTACTCTTCCTTGGCGTGAATATTGTCGACAAATCAGGACGAAATGAAAGAAACTGGCCCACATTTCAGTTTCGATGCCGCCAGAGGACATTCGACCGTATGCCGAAGTTAAGCTGCTCGGGCGAACTGTGACTGGGTTACTTGATAGTGGTGCCACTGTCATTATCCTAGGCCAGGGAGCTCTAGGGAGACTGGCCGAAGCAAACGTCGAATGGAGGAGGTATCACACTCAAGTCCAGGTAGCTACTGATGCCATGACGAAAGCCCATGGTCATGTGGACTTGGACATCACTTTCCGTGGTAAGACCCAAAACGTGCAATTTTACGTGGTTCCTGGGCTCACACAAGCACTATATTAGGGAATAGTCTTCTGGCGTCTATTTGGGTTGGCTCCAGATGCTCTGTGCATAGTTGCTGAAGTGATGCCAAGCCTAATAGCTGCCTCAGGCACTGACTGCCATGTTCTTTCCGTTCGAGAAAATCAACGTCTTGAAGCCACGAAGCAACGTTTTCCTTCCTTCGCCTCTTTGGGCTTAGGAAAAACATCTCTTGTTACTCACAAGATCGAGGCGAATGATGCAACTCCGATCAAACAGAGGTTTTATCCGCTTTCACCGGCAGTGCAGAGTTTGATGGATGCTGAGCTGACACTTATGCTATCACTAGGAGTGATAGAGGAGAGCCAGAGTTCCTGGAGCTCTCCAGTTGTTCTAGTGAGGAAGTCTGGAAAGTTTCGGTTTTGTTTTGTCGATTTCCTCCGGAAAATTACATTACAAGCCCAGACAAGAAATACCCAGATATCGACGGTAGTACTAAGAAAGTTATGTATGGAAGAGCTTATAGCAAACCTAAATAACTCACTGATCTCGGCTAAATATATCATGGGTACAAACCAAAAATGTTTTCCAATATAGGCAAACATTCATTTCTTTCATAAAATTTAAATCGACCATATTTCTTCAGAATTTGTGAAGATGATTCGCATAAATTGTGTCTGGACAGTTTCGGCTTCGTGGAAGTTGGATTGATTTGGTTGCTTGGGCTTGTTAGCTAAAAAAATTTTATGAGCGTAGATCTAGGTATATCAGCGCGGAATTTTCTGAGACACCTTTCTTTATGAATTGTTTTCAATGTAGGATAGAATTGATTTATTTCTTAGAATTTAAATCGATAATATTTCTTCAGAATTCGTGTGCATTATTGGTGGCTGTAGGCGGTCCGAACAAATTCCGTCTGTCGTCTTGATGGATTGTTTGTTGGAGAATGGGGGGGGGGGGGGGTGGGAGTAAATACATTAATGTTTCATAACTTGCAATATATCGTATAATACAAGCCGTAAAGTCGCCGAAGACTCCGACACATTAAAAGGCCTTAACGTGCTGGGTACAGCATGCAGTAAGAGCTCACTCTCACTGCTTTTGTATACTCGTCATGGAGGAAAAACTAAAATTTCAACTTAAACAGGTCCTAAAGACCAGAACTGTCGCTCCCACAGCAAAATGAAGTTAAAGCAAATTACAGCCAAATATGTTTTCTTTCTAATAGTTAAAAAAAATAGCATGTAGAATAATTTTATTGAAATTATAGCATTTGAACAAAATACAAGCAACTTTTATATGAAAAACTCCTGCAACAAGACAACGAAAGAAAACATTGGATGTCGCCTGCTGACCGGCCCGCTGCTCTCTTTTTTCGACTTTGTTCATGGCTTGTGTATTCCATGGGCTACGGAAGACCGCATTCACGGTACCTGGTCATCCTCTCTATCAGTACACCGAGATGCCATTCGGCCTCTGCAATGCTCCACAAACTATGTGCCGCCTCATGGATAAGGTCATTCCATTCGATTTTGGCGAAAATGTTTTCGTCTACTTAGACGATTTATTAACCCGTTTCATCCCAGAGATACAATGAGAGCCGCGCGTTTTATTACACTTGATGCCTCACTTTCATCGTTAAGTTAATTTATTTTACTAATTGAAAAATATCTCCACAAGAATACCGCACTTACAAAGCCAAATATTTGACACAGCCAAAATTTTAATTTAAAATTAACACATAGCGACACGTGCGGCAAAAATATATATTTATTCAACTTCTTAAAGTGACTAGGATAAAGGAATTTTCAATAATTTTGCTAAAAGTCAATATTTAAAAATATTTACTTTATAACCTACCTTTCCTTTCATAGAAATCTAAATTAGTATTTAGAAAGACAAAATTAACAGGAAAATTAGTGAAATAAATTAACTTAACGACGAAAATGAGGCATGACAGTGCGAACTATTTGTATTTAAAGTATTTAAAAATGATTAAAAAAAAATAAATATGATAATTAAAGCAAGTAATCTTGCCCTAAAAGTTTATTTAAAAATTAAAGTTTGAACAAACTTTCCGGCGCCCAAAAGTTGCGCGGCTTACATTGGCTCTAGCTATATATGGAAACATTGATTCAAACTCATTTTGCGGCGCGTAAAAAACACGCGGCGCTCATTGTATCTAAGGCTTTACGAAACTTTGCTTCTTATTTAAAATATTCTTACAGTCATTTCTGCTATCTATTATACACGAGGCAAGCTTACATGTTTATATATGTTAGTTAGTTTGGATAGTTCCCCCATTTACTTTTTTTTTGCCATTTTGATGTGAACCTTCCCAACACTGTGAAAATTGCCGTGAATTTATTGTTAACAATTCAGAATTTAGATATACAGGGTGTTTCCCACTAGGAGGTCATAGTACTCACCTAGACGAACCAAAACTTGTAGGGCAGAGGGGGGGGGGGCATATCAACCGCTTAGAAGTTACAGGGTGATTAAGAAAAAAAGCTAGTTTTTAACTAAACAGCCTGTATCTTAAAAACTACAGGGTGCATGGTCACAGCTAGGAGCTCATTGTATGCAGAACTCCATGGCCCTTCGATTTATTCCGAAACATTGAAAAATCCCAGTCAGTTCCAATGGAAACCTGATACTCAGACGTCTCTGGAGTTATTGAAGCAGAAACTTACTTCTGCCTACTCCGTTGTTAGTGAGTGCAGATTTCACCAAACTGTTCCTTATCCAGTCTGATGCAAGCCAACAAGGTATTGGGGGAGTGCTGTTACAACTAGATGACGATGGCCACGAGAAGCCTACGTCTCGAAAAAGTTGAATTCGGCACAGCGGAATTACACCGTCACAGAGCACTAATGCTTAGCAGCATTTTTAAGTGTGCAGAAGTTCCGGCCTTTCAGTGAACTTATGCCGTTCAAGATAGTGACCGATCATGCGAGCTTGAAATGGCTGATGTCTCAACAGGACCTGAACGGTCGACTTGCTCGGTGGAGTCTGAAGCTTCAAGGCTTCGACTTCAATATCGAACACCGGAAAGGAAGCCTGAATGTCGTTCTTGATGCATTGTCACGTATACACTATGACAGCCTGAAACCTGCTGAAGATCCCGCCCCAGGAGTTGACCTCAGTTCTCCATATTTCAACTCTGTGGAATATGAAGAGCTGAGGCAAAAGGTTTAATCTACTTCTGATAAACTACCAGATCTCTTCGTCAGGGATGGCTACGTATAGATTCGAACTGCTCCTAGGACAGACGATCCGATTCAGGAAGAAGAAGCTTGGAAGCTTTCGATTCTGTGTGGGCTTATCTTTGGCGCATGATCCGCCACTAGCTTCGCATGGAGGAATAGAGAAAACCCTGGAACGTTTAGGACGACATCTGTACTGGCCTTGAATGACAGTCGATGTCAGAAATTATGTAGGTGCCTGTGACGTGTGCAAAGAAATTAAAGTCCCTAATACCATACTTAGACCAACTATTGGAGCTCAGTCTGTGACAGCAAGACCGTGACAAAAGCTGTATATAGATTTCTTGGGTCCATATCCCCGATGGAAACTAAAAATGTCTTTATCCAAATAGCTGTTGGTCACTTCTACAAATTACCAATTCTTAAACCGATGAGGAAAGCATCTACGTTAAATGTGTATCAGTTCATTGAAACAGAAGTGTTTCACACGTTCGGAGTTCTGGAGACGATAGTCTTCCAAAATGGAGTTCAGTTTTGCTCAGTTCAATTCACCAAACTATTGGAAAAATATGGCGTCAAGCAATTGCGAACTTCAGTTTATTTACCGCAGGCCGACGTGTGGGTGCTATTCGGTCAACAGATGATTGACCACGCGAGCTCCTATCCCATTCTTAGGAGCATCGGAACTCTAAATGAACCTCTTAGAATGGATGCTGAAGACAAGCTAAGATTGATCCGTGCGAGAGCGCAAGAGAATTCGAACTACGCGTTCGAACAGGGCTCAAAAGCTTATGATCTTAGAGCGAAGCCTGTCAGTTTTAGAATTGGTCAAGAGGTATATAGGAGGCATTTTATACAGAGTAATGTCCAGCAACAGATTAGTGCAAAGTTGGGGAGGAAATTTTTAAAATATCGCATTAGGTCTAGGAAAGGAAACTCCCTTTATGAGCTTGAGGATCTGCAGGGTAAATCAGTAGGCGTCTACCATGCGAAAGGCATAAAGCCCCGAGTAATTGAACTGAAAGGTCTGTCATAGCAGAGCTGGGCAAGTACCAAAGAAAAAGTACTTAAGTACAAGTACAAGTACCGAAAGCCTGAGTACTTCAGCGTAATTACAAGTACCGCATGTCTGAAAAGGACTTGTAAGTTGTAACTAAATACTAAGTCTATAAAAAGTACTTTTTTAGAATCTTTGTACATTGGTAGTAACATAATGAAGTTTATTGAGTTCAGTTAATAGGTATAAATAAATAAATACCTTCAATATATATTTTTATAGTTTTTATAGTTTTCGGCGCTGCAAGTAGAGTAAAACTTTCACCTCTCATTGCTACCCTTATAAAACCTATTACAAGTCTGCTCGCCTCCAATAATGCATAGCATAATGAATGTATTTGTACTGCCCATAGTTAGAACGTACACGCAAATTTGAATTTACTGAAGCCTGTAATGAATGTACTGATAATTATGGATTAAGATCAGTGGTCTATCCTCTTATAACTAAAAACATTGTCCACTTCTTTTAACGTTCAATAAACTGACACTTATTTCTTAATGTTGCCCACTAATTATAGTAAGATAAGATTATGTATATAAAGAATTAGGTCAGAGATCCGCACACACTAGAAAACACACTTATTGACACAGATTTGTAATGCACAATTTCCAATAATAGTTGTATTGGGATAAAACTCAATATATAAGTTTTGGGTCAGAGAAAACACTTCTTGCCAAAAGATTGCAATATAAGATTGCTAAAAAAGCAATATATTTATAAAATAAATATAGAGTAAGTTGAATTGATATATTTGATAAATATGCACACGAAGTATATGGTATGTAGATATATATACATATATATATGAGTAAATTTATTATGAAATAGATATATAGATAAATAATAAAATGTTACAAGTGGCTGGTACTCACCGATCTAAACTTGGCACTTGAGGTGGTTGAATTTAAGCTAATGTTAAGACCCTTTGTTCTAATAATTTATTAGAACAATTCTTTCTTCCCGTCTAGACCAGGAATAAAGTGTTCATTTTAGTAATTTTAATCTCAGTCAAGACCCGAGATACAATATGCTTTAAATCAGTCAATACCAGAATTAAAGTCTTGTCTTAATTTCAGTCAAAACCCGAAGTAAGATTCTTTATTTCAGTCAAGACCCGAAATAAAGTGTATATTAGTAAGTGATTATTTCAGTCAATCCCCGAAATAATGCTCTTTAAATCAGTCAATGCCCGACTTAAAGTGTTATCTTGACCTCAGTCAAGACCCGAAGTAAGATTCTTTATTTCAGTCAAAACCCGAAACAAAGTATATGTTAGTAAGTGATTATTTCAGTCAATCCCCGAAATAATGTCTTTAAATCAGTCAATGCCCGACTTAAAGTGTTATCTTGACTTCAGTCAATACCCGAAGTAAGACTCTTTATTTCAGTCAAAACCCGAAACAATGTATATGTTAGTAAGTGATTATTTCAGTCAATCCCCGAAATAATGCTCTTTAACAGTCAATGCCCGACTTAAAGTGTTATCTTGACTTCAGTCAAGACCCGAAGAAAGATTCTTTATTTCAGTCAAAACCCGAAATAAAGTATATGTTAGTAAGTGATTACTTCGGTCAGTGCCCAAAATAAAATCATTTGTTAATAAAAGTTCTATAACAGTCGATACCCGATATAAAATATTAGTCCCTACATAGCCAACCAATCCCAAGCGATGCAAAGTGCAAAAAGAGATCGAGATGAGTCAGCTTGTCGTTTTTATAGCCTTTGCTTGCACACGACACCCCTGATGGAGTAGCAGAGGCACATGATTGCAAGAATTGGCAGTGCAGCTGTGATCTTACGGTACTAGCGATAAAATTTGCATAGCAACGAACAAAAATGCATAGCAACAAGAAATTTGGAGCTACACATGCTGCTGTGTTAAATTAAATTATATTTGCAAAAATATTCTCTCTATTACGTAGAGAAGAAATTCCCGTTGGATGGCACTTGTAATGATGATAATGATAGAGTTGCAAATTGATCGGCTTGTCTGATTGTATTTGTGCCATGTATTGTATGCTACATGCCAACACACGCTTTTGTTAGATATTTTTGGGAAAATTGTAATTAGATTGAATGTTTTTCTTTTAGAACTCAATTTTAGCATGGTATTTTTGTAATATTTTCTGTTTGCAAGAATTGCTTTCAGCACGAATCTAACAGTTCAAATATGTGCTAATGATTTTAATTTGATCTGCTCGTTGAGGCTATAATTTTGTATTGTATTCGTGCAATATGTATATAGATGACAAATACATGGCTTTGTTTGGTTGTGTATCTGCGTTTTGATTGAGAGTGATTAGATTAGATTTAATTTTATTCAAATTTTCATGCTTTGTTTTCAGTAAGTTTTCTTTTCAGAAGTTTTAGTGTTAACAAAATTATATTCGAATCGATTTGGTTCGAACAGTATTGTCTTTGGTAAAACAGTTTTTATCAGTAATAACCCTAAATGATTAATTTAAAATCATGTATTTCGACGAATCCACTAATTTATTTGTTGATTTCAGTTCCCTCTCAGTTGGTACTTGGTGCTTAGACCGAAAGAGTCAGCAATATAGAAGTGAGCCCACTTTCTGCAGTGTATTTCTATGAACGTAGTCAGTCCATATTATATGTACATGTCAGTAGTTATGTCATCAAGTCGAGGCATCGTCGATTTTATATTCTAGTGAGACTTTACTGGTTTTTGCGTGTTATTTGTATATCTAAGGTTCTGCCTTGACGCGTGAGTGCGGCACATACTTTAACAATTCTTGGCATGATTTATAACTCAACAAAAAAGGTGTTGCGCTAGAGATTGTGTTTGCTTTTCTACGAACAGTTAGATATTTGTAGGTACTTAATAGA
Organism: Dioctria rufipes; assembly: GCA_963924295.1. Lineage (NCBI taxonomy): Eukaryota > Metazoa > Arthropoda > Insecta > Diptera > Asilidae > Dioctria > Dioctria rufipes. Next base: position 134,702,085 of record OZ002742.1, read on the forward strand.
CTCAGAAATGGTTAAGTAAAAATTTTGGTACTTAATACAAAACTAAGTCTTAAGTAAATGTAAATAGAAGCAAGTACTTATGTTCAAGTACTAAGTAGTGGCTTTTCAAAAGTATTGAGTAATAAGTCTTAAGTAACGAAAATGTACTTTTTTACTTAAGTATTGCCCAGCTCTGTGTCATAGTTATCGGTCGTATCATCTTCATTCCTCGTAGTCCTAAGAAGGCATCCAGCCAGCTTAACTATTAAGCCACAGGATGCCAATGTGCCGCTTAGGACCTTCCCAGCTTAGCGGCCGGTGTACCTCTTGCTAATAGATTCAGACCCCTCCAACATGGTACCCTACGGAGGCTATGTCGTCGTCGGAATCCGACTTGCACAATGTCTTTGAAAATTTTAATGTCTGCTATATCCATACCTTTACGATGCCTTGGAAACACACCCTTTAACGAGTGTTAGTCTGCGATCAGAGGAAGATGATAGGGGCGGAGGAAGGCTTTGCGATCAGTTAGTTGGGTTACTGACCGTGGGGATTCCTCAGATCATCTCGGTGAAGGAAGGCAGAGGGGTACTGGCCGACTGTATTTTTTGGGTAGCTAGCTTGTTGATGGACTTCTGGCTTTCGCTACGGAGACTGATGTCAAACTCTGGTTAAGGACTGACGTAATTTCAGGGATTGCCTCCGATTCATCACACCTAGAACAAGTCTGAACAAGCCTAGGACGGAGAAATTGGAAAAATGCTTTGTATGGTCATGGTATGCAGCAGTATGCTACACTCAAGCAAGCAGTAGTACGCGCCAAGAACCACACGGCAAAAGTGCTGCCACAGTAAAAAGGAGGGCTGTCTGTAAAGATTTTTCGAGAAAGAAAATCGAGAGAGTTGTGAAAAGAGGATATATAAAATATTTAAGTGAATTAAAACTGAAAAGTTTTTGTTTTGTGACACGAAAAAGCCAGTCAGAAAAGATTTAATTAAAATCAACAGGTCATATTAGGTACACTGAAAAATACTCTGCCGTCAGTGTCGTTGGGTGGATGGGGCAAGCAGAAAGAAAGCAGAACATCTGCGCCTTCACAGGAGGTAATGATAAGTGATGTAAAGGTCCCATCTGGAACTGGTGTATTGCGGTTTTTTTGTGTTTTGGCACGAAATTTTTTTTTGTATATGGCAGGTGACAGCGGCAAATTTTCATGTAACCCCCACACTCTGCACCAATAGCCGAGGCGATCTAGAGTGCCGCCCTGCACTTCAACGCTGTCTACCGAGTGATCTGTCACCTCATGCTGGCTGTTAGGACTTCACGTCCAATCCAATCACTCAACATAGTTTCATAACAGTACCGCGCGTAGTACGCTTTGACAGGTAAAATAAAATATACGCTTGTTTAATAAGGAGTGTTAGATTACCACCGCACGCGACGCTCGCGACGCAAATACGGGCGAACTTATACTTTTCGTCGCGTACGAGTTCAATTTAATATAACACATCGGAGATTGTACTGGAGCTGGATTCCGCAACTGTGAAGAATTTGCAAGTGTACACAATTTGAAAAAGTCACGTGAGCGCCAGTGTACACTTTTGAATTTCAAGCGATTTCGTAAGTATTTGTTTACACTTAAGTGCTGAATGAAAATTGTTCTATGCTGAATGCTGTTTGAGTGAGAAAATAGTCCTTTTGAAGAAGTTAAGTTTAGTTATAAGAAATTAATTACATGAATTCACTAGTGTTAAAGCGACTACGGCTTAGAGAAAGGTAAAATAAATAACATAACAAGAAATTTTGAAAATGCCGTTTGACAAAAACTCACAGCTACCTATTCAAAATTCACGACCAAAATGGCTGTAAGAAAATATTAATTAAAGTGTACATAATTTTGACAGAAAAACTGGTTTCCACTTTTGTGGAATCGGAACAAGATAGTGTACATAAAATTTTGTGTACACGCGAAAACTCATCGTTGTGGGATCCAACCCCAGCTGCCTGATTTTTTATTTTTTTTTTGTATATTTTTTTAAGCTTAAATGGAATGTGAGAAATGTTTATTGTGTAATTTGTATAAATGTGAGCTACTATACAGGATGTTTCCCACTAGGAGGTCAGTAGAGCGGAAGGTGATAGTACTCAGCTAGACGAACCAAAAATTGTATGACAGAGGGGGGACCATATCAACCGTTTAGGAGTTACAGGCTGATTAAGAAAAAAAGCTAGTTTTTCACAAAACACCCTGTATCGTAAAAACTACAGGGTACATGGTCACACTTAGGAGTTCATTGTATGTAGAACTTCACGGCCTTTCCAACGACTGCTTAACCAGCCCCATACCCCTCTCCACTCAAGAATTATGGTTGTCTCAAAATTTCGGATTTTCTTACCTTTTTTTTTTTAAGTTAACCTCTATTATTTTTGCAAAAACGTCGTTAACATAACTTTTTCTTTTAATTAAAACTGTAAACTATAGATTCTCCTCTGTAATATGACCTATTACACCCAATGTGCTATCTGAAGCCGTTTAAGAGTTATTAGCTCTAAACTTATTCTCAAACCTATTTTCAAACCTATTCTCAACGATAATTTGTTCCCTTAGCACGTAATTTTAAAAAGTATCGTCTAATTTCGATGTGACCGGAGTAGGTTATGAGTTAATAACTGTTTAACGGCTACTGTTAACACATATGGTGCAATAGTCACATTAAAGAGGAGAGTCTACAGCTTACAGTTTTTATAAAAAAAAGTTATATTAACGACCTTGTTGTAAAAATAATAGAGGTTAAATTAAAAAAAAAGGTAAGAAAATCCGAAATTTTTAGTTTAGACAACCATAATTATTGAGGGGAGAGGGGTATGATGCTGATTGAGTAGTCGTTAGAAAGGCCATGAAGTTCTGCATATAATGAGCTTAACTGTGACCGTACACCCTGCAGTTTTTAAGATACAGGGTGTTTTGTGAAAAACTAGCTTTTTTTCTTAATCACCCTGTAACTCCTAAACGGTTGATATGCCGCCCCCCCCCCCCCCCCCCCTGCAATACAATTTTTGGTTCACGACAAATTTAGCGAATGTCAAATGTCAATGCGTTCAATCTGACAGCATATTTTTTTTCAACTCGTCGCACGCGACTCTAGCCTCGCGTTCAAAATTTCAATCTAACTCGATCTTAAAGGCTCGACTACAATTGAATTGAAGACATTACGGATTTCAACGAGACTGAGGTTCATTTACGGAAAATTGATAGTAGGTTTGTTCGATGAAAACACCATGTAAATTTTACCCTAAAATTTTCCCCAGATTTACCCAGGGTTTTGTGCACTCATCGAACAAGTTTTTAAAACACCGGGTAAATCTAATGTAATGACATTTGTCTGACAGTTCTCCTGAATATAATTAACTGTAAAAAGTTATTTATAAAATGGGTGAATACAAATAAAATGTGCTCTAGCTATTTTTATATTATTTTTCTTCTAATTTTTGCTTATTTCCGCTCAAGAAGTAATTTATATGTCCCAATCAACAAAAAATTGCAAGTGACAACTGTCATGCCATTACCCCGAGAAAATTTTAGTGTAAGAAGGGGTAGCCCAAGTTTTCCAGAAAACCTAGTATTAGCCTAAATAGATATCACATTCCTTAAGGATATTTAATGTTTTCAATTTTAAAAAGTGGTAAAAATAAAAAAAATAAATAAAAAAACAAGTAAAAAAGCTAGAATTGGTCTAAGACCAATTCTTATAATACCCTAGATGAATGCCCGTATGAAATTTCGTATTGTCACCCTTCTGTGCAAGTTTGATTTTTGAAGTGTTTTTTCGCATATATTTCTAGAACGGTTTGTCGGACAGAAAAAATGATTATAACCAATTTTATAGGATTTCGTACTCTAAAAAAGTTTTTAGTACAATAAAAATGTCTTGGACTGACCGTTTTCACAGTATACGTAAAAAACCTAAATTTTTATATGGCAACACCAAGAAGGAGGTTCCCCATTTAGTCCATTTTTGAAATTTTATTTGGTAGTATTTACAATGAAAACACCACGTACCAAATTTCAGCTCTCTATATTGATGCGTTCTCAGGCAGTATCCAAATATGTAGTGAAAAACGAAAGTTTTGTATGGCAACCCCACGAAGGAGTTGCCCGATTTGTCTCATTTTCGAACTTAATTTTACTTTTTTTTTAAAGTCCGTGTACAAAATTTCAGCTCTCTAAATATACGCGTTCTCGAGTTATCGTGGCACAGACAGACGGACGGACATGCAAGAATCAAAATAACTTTTAATATTATTCGTGGGCGTCCAATCCATTTTGCTCTATCATCATTATTTCGAGGTGTTATAAACGGAATGACAAACTTAGTATACCCTATAGACTTCATCTAGGGTATAAAAATAACAAATGGTCGTTGATTTAATTGAAGATTTGTGCCTTCTGTTAATTCGCATTTCCGTATGACATGTATGTGTTTAATTTGAAAAAGTAGTAAAAATGTGAAAAAATAACAAATGGAAGTTGATTTAATTGCAGATTTGTGTATCTTTTAATTCGAAGTAGTACTTTTATTCCATTTTAAATTTGACATTGCACTTTTAATCATTTCGTACTAATTAATTGTTTGACACATCGCTTTCTTACGGAATGAGCGATTCTTACCGCACCTTTACCCGGGGGTTACACCTGCAAGTACAGCTTGCATGCAAGCTGCACTGCCATGCTTATCCCACATGTAACCTCTACTGCCATGCTGGCAGCTCAGCTTTCAGCGAACTTGCGTGATGAAAAACCATGGCAGCTGATGTGATAGTAATTTGACATTATGCAGTTTTCAAGATGGCGGAAAAGAAATGCTTGACAGAATTTGTTAAATTTATTCTGGAAAAATGAGATTTTCTGGGATCATTTGTGTTACATCATTTACCAACACCTTCCTCTTAACTTTTTCTTGTGTTTTTATCATTCTGCTACTTCCTTTATTGCTATAATTTTCCAATATACGCATGACGTTACGCCTCAATGCCATTTTTTAAATGAACTTGCATTCAAGATGATAAGACATCAACCGAACTGCTTTCTGCTGTCAAGTCAAAAGTCGTGTTGAAAGGGAGCACCGACATGTATAATATGGACTGACTACGTTAATATAAAGTGGGCTCATTCCTATATTGCTGACTCTTTCGGTCTAAGCACCAAGTACCAACTGAGAGAGAATTGTAAACAACAAATAAATAAGTTTGTCCGTCGAAATAAATGTTTTTAAATTAATTATTTAGGGTTATTACTGATAAAATTTTTTTACCAAACGCAATATATTCAAAGGATATGAAGCAGAAGTTCGAAACGTTTTATTATAATCACTTTTGAGCTGCGCGCTCATTTTTTCAACTTCCCGCCAATGATTTTTTCAATGTTGACACCGGCGTAAGAACTTTTATTGACACAAGCAATTGAGCCCACGTGAAATAGAAAAATAAGCAGTCCATAATATATATGTCAGTGGAAGGGAGGCTTGCATGCAAGCTGTACTTGCAGGTGTAACCCCCGGGTTACTCCGAAGAGTTAAGGCATAATGAATTTCAACGCAATCAAACGGAACGGAGAGAAATGTAAAATTTACGCAGCAAAATTGAGGTGAACGCTAGCTGAATGGCAAAGTTGAGCCATAAAATTGAGTTGAAAAATATGAAGCCCTATTGAATTTGTTATTTGTCTTAAAGAACATGAAAGAGAATGACCCACAGCAGGTTTTTTAAACAAGCAAGAATGAAAATATCAGTGCACGAATTATTGTTGAGTTGATTGAAATCCCTTGTCTTAATTATAAATGGTTTGCTGTATGGGAATACTGCAGCTATTAACAACGCTACTCAAGTTTCTTCATTTTTCTTTCTTTTGTTTTATTACATACTTAAATCTGCACATTTATCTATCGCAGGAGCGAGATAAACAAGCCATTAACGCAAATTTGAGGTTATTTTCATCTGCTCTGTTGCGTAAATTTCAGGTTTTATCAAACTGGTTGCCTACGACTGCGACTTCCTCGTCCACTGTGCGCAGCTTCATTTGAGAAACATGCAAAGAAAACCAATTTGACATTTCTCTCCGTTCTGTTGCGTCCATTATAATTTAGCCTTTACAGTCAATTTGTGAACGTCTGTTACCCGGGGGTTACACCTGCAAGTACAGCTTGCATGCAACTTGCACTGCCATCCTTCTTGCACGTGTAATCCAACTGCCATGCAACTTTCAGCGAACTTGCATGATGGAAAAACATGGCAGCTGGGGTTGGATTCCACAATGATGAGTTTTCGCGTGTACACAAAATTTTATGTACACTACCTTGTTCCGAATACGCAAAAGTGGAAATCAGTTTTTCTGTCAAAATTATGTACACTTTAATTAATATTTTCTCACAGCCATTTTGGTCGTGAATTTTGAATAGGTAGGTTACCTGTGAGTTTTTGTCAAACGGTATTTTCAAAATTTCTGGTTATGTTATTTATTTTACCTTTCTCTAAGCCGTAGTCGCTTTAATACTAGTGAATTCATGTAATTAATTTCTTATAACTAAACTTAACTTCTTCAAAAGGACTATTTTTTTACTCAAACAACATTCAGCACAGAAAAATGTTCATTCAGCATTTCAGTGTGTACAAATACTTACGGAATCGCTTGAAATTCAAAAGAGTACACTGGGGCTCACGTGAGTTTTTCAAATCGTGTACACTTCCAAATTCTTCACATTTGCGGAATCCAGCCCCTGGGAGATAGTAATTTGACATGTATACAGTTTTCAAAATGGCGGAAACGAAATGCTTGAGAGAAATTCATACCGGGAAAATGAAATTTTCTGGGATCATTTGCAATACATCATTTACCAACACCTTCATCTTCCTTTTTTCTTGGGTTTTTTATCATTGTGATACATCCTTCATTGCCATAATTTTAAATATACGCAAGAGTTTACGTCTCAATGCCATTTTTTAAATGAACTTGCATGCAAGCTGATAAGACATCAACCGAACTGCCTTCCGCTGTCAAGTTAAAAATCGTGTTGGAAGGGAGGCTTGCATGCAAGCTGTACTTGCAGGTGTAACCCCCGGATTAGGCTTATAAAAATTGTTAGCGTCCCAGGCCCCGAATCAATCCAAATCTTTTGAAAATCATAATTGAGGATAAAGGCAAACATCTTCCCCATGTGAAACTTTGGATTACTTTTCCTTAAAGATTATTCTAGATGGATATAAAATTTTATGTAAGTTGAAAACTCACATTTCGTTGTTGTTTGCCACTTCCTTAGAAATTTCTATGATAAGTATTTATTCCAACGAATGAAATTTTAGCAATATATAGGTATAGAGTAGAAATATAATCAAAATAGGAATGAACGTTCGAGTTTCATTCATTTGAAAATTAATTCCGCAAGCACAATATCGAAGATATAATAGGTCTGTATGTTTACTCGAAAGTTTTTACCGCAGCATCAAAGTTTTTACACAGCTTCGAAAGTTTTTTACTCATATGGTGTATGTTAACTTCTAAGAACTAGAAAATTTGACAATTATCATCTAGTATTATCCCCTCTACAGAAAGAAAGGTTTTACTTGAATTTTATTCAGGCATTTTTACACAAAAGTAAACATATAAACAAACCTATAATATATCATTTTGGCGAATTACATAAAATTTGGCAGCCCTGGAAATGAATTTTATTTCATTTTTCATTTTATTGCATTATCTTTACTATAGCTTTATAACTTAATGTACCTATAATTCTAATATTAGTTTCTATTGCAATGAGTCTGTTCATTGCTCCTTTGTTAGTCTTCTTAAAACTTGATTCTACTGCTTGTACCAAATAGCTATTACTTACTCGATGTACCTAACGTTTGTAACGTAGCGTAAGCTGAGGTTCTTCAATAAATATTTTTTCTATTCTATTCTATTCTAAATGATCCCTCAAGATTCGGCATCTATTCTAGAAAAGGTAATGCGAGGATACCTACTGTTACTGAGCACGAAAAAGTTCTCTATGAATTTTTGTATAGTTTCGTGCTTTGGTTGGAACGAATTGAGTCAGTTTATTTGAATACATAGAATAAGAATGACTGTCTGACTGCATGAGCTTAGAGGTGGGCAATGAGCATTTCTTACTCAGCTGTTCGTGCATGGCTTTACAGTAAACAAGCAAAGCTGGCTGAAAGCAATATAAAACAAGCACTGGAAAGCTATTTGTAATAGTTTCATGTTCATGCCATGGGATCATTATTGTGCATCGCTGTTGAACTATTGGTAATAATTTGAAATCTTTTAAATTTCCCTCTATAATTTTATTAAACCAATAACATTTGAATACATAGTCTTAAATTTGTTTATCTTTAAACATTTCGGTTTGGAATTTTGAATTCATGTAAATAAAAGAGTGAGCCTACGTACATAAATACTAATCCAGAAAAAATGAAGCTTTTCTATGTGTGTATTCCACCTTTCGTTTTAATCACTAGTGCGTCGGACCCTTGCACAATCTTTTTAACTGAGACGTATCTACATATATACCTTTTGCTCTATACTAAGCCCGCTAATTAAGAAGCAAAATTTAATAAAAACTTTATTGTGCGCGCAATCTAATTTGTACACCACTGATTGACACTTAATTTAACACTTTATTGAAAGAAAACTAAGCTTGCAATATTCACATGAGTGAGAATACACTAGAACGACCATCGCAAAACTGGGTACCTGGGAATACTAAAGACTGAACAGTGGGACTGGGCTGCTGCTCTACAAGCCAAGCATGGTACGGTAAGTTTCTTGTAATTAAAAAACAACGTGCGATTGGCGATGCGAATGGGATGTAATGTATACTTCAATTCAATTCTTGGAGACATTTGCGCCTGCGAGCATGCGTGTTTCTAGTCGCGATATTATGTTGTAGAGCAAACATATATTTAGCAGTGTTGCCAGAAAATGTTGATAGTGTTATCGTATTTCAGTTAAAAAATACCGTTTTTGAAACTTTTCTACCGTATATAAACCAAATGAAACAAAACGTCATATTAATGCATAGAAATAGAAACAAAATATTCACAAAATAAGCATTATAATCTTTGTTTTTGTATATATGAATAAATATCGGAAAAAAGGTAGGTGAGCATAAATTTAGCATTTCTTGAACGAAAGCAAATTTTTTTACAAATATTGCTCAAATTCCTAAGATTTTGGACAGAGGAGTACCTATATATAATTTCTCATTCTCTGCAACAATTGCAGTTGGTTCAAAATCAACCATTAGGTGTTCTTTTTACACATTCGGCGTATACGTTGTTTCATTTTGCAATTTATTTCGGTGTTTTGTTTTTAGTAAGAAGACTTTTGAAAAAAGTTGCTCTCATCGGAAAGTAAATTTAACGCAAATTGTGATAATTTTTTTAATTCTTGTCGGTTTTCTTCAACTATTATTTTAGCTAACTTAAAATAAAATCCGTCTACAGGAATATCTGGATTTTTCAGTTCTTTTGGTAATGATTATATAGGCAGTTTGTGCCATTCGTCATGTAAGTCTTGTAATGGGAACTCCTCTTCTCGTATTTTAAAACCAATTACCCAGTTTGGTTTTAATATATTGTTGCGAGCGTGGCCTTTGGTTCGTTATTTAAAACACAATATTAAATACTTATTATACAAGTTCTTTATTTCACTCTAATCATACAAAATTCATAAACTTTCTATTAATCAACTCAACTTTAATTATCGCTAATACTGTACTTTCAATTATCGCAATCTAATTACAACACTTTCGCACGTTTATTACTTTCACTTGTTAACACTGCAACGTCTAAGACAAGACTCTTCCCTGGCGGTGACATCTGTTATATTTATACCCTAGAAACTCTCCAGATTATTCTGGAGTGTTCTATTTCCGAATCTTCATAACTATTCTATTCATTCTATTCCTGAACCTTCCCGAAGATTCTATCATCGATTCTCCAAACCTGAACTTGTTTACTCTCCATTGCCAGTAGATGTCACCAGCTTGCTCTTTCTATTGCACGTAACACTGCCCCCTTCTTAAATTTGTTCGTCCCGAACAACAGGGGTCCACGGTCTTGATGCTTGTAATATTGACACAAGCGAAACAGATGAACGATTTTTCGTCTTCCTTTTGTACCACGTTGAATCCTGTATACTACGTGATTTATTCTAATTACTACTGAATACGGTCCCTCTCAGTGTTGTTGTGAATTTTGAGGACGTCCCTTACGTCGGTTCGGGTTGTACAGCCAAACAAGATCACCTTCATTGAATCCTGCTGAATTCGCACGTAAGTCATAGCGGGTCCTCATCCAATTGGCATTTACTGCTAATTTTGCCCTCGTGGCTTCTTGTACATCAGTTCTCATTTCCAATGGGGCTCTGACATTACACTTATACATTTCCTTTCTGCTGCTATGTGGCGGCCCTTTCTAAGACGCACACACAGTGCATCTGCGACACCACTTCTCTACATCCTCCCGCATATGTAGCCAATAAAACTTTTCTCGTATTTTAGAAATTATTTTATTCACTCCTAAATGTTCTCCAGATGTTCCACGATGCATTTTACCTAGAACATCGTTGACTTTTGATGCCGGCAAGACTATTTGCATTCGGAATGATTTACCGTTAGGTGCCTCCCACTTGCGTTTTAAAATACCGTATTCAACGTGAAGAGAATTCCATTGCCGAGTAGCTTTTCAGATTTTCACTCATCCCTGAAATATCCTTCCATTCTGGTTTTTCTATATCTGCTTTCCAAGCAAGAATAGGTGATATGTCCGGATCTTCTCGTTTCGCTGTTCGCAAGCTCTCGATGTCCCAACCTCTTGATGGTTCCACAGTTACCAACTGTATAGTTGCTGTTGTTTCTTTTTCTTCCACCCGGCTGAAATGTTTGCATTCAAGTTTGCATGGATGTTGTACAAAGGCTTCTGCATTTCCATGGATAAGAACTTTCCTATGTTGGATCTCAAAAGCCATAATGTTGGAGTCTCTCTAAGAATAGCTTGCTCTCTAGTTCGCCAACTTAGACATTCTTCTCTCCCTTTCTTTTCTGTTGATTCCCTTCGACGGCGTTTCCTGCAGTCGCTTTGAAGGTGTCCCACTTTATTACAATCCCAGCATCGAAGAACACTACGCGAAGGGGTGCTCAGTAATAACTGCAATCTATTGCAAATATGCTGCCCAGCTCGATATCCTTGCAATTCCACTCTCCTCTCTTCATCTAGAGATTCCACTCTTCGGCGTTTTCTGCAGCCTCTTTGTAGGTGTCCTGGTCTATTACAATTCCAGCATTGCAGAATACCACGTGAAGGAGTGCTTTGTGAGGGCTGCATTCTATTACAAGTACATTCGTCCACCGAAATTTCTCTCATTCGTACTGCACTGCGTGAAGCTTGTCTGGCGGATTCATACCCTAATGCACAGGCTAGTGCTTCTGCCGTTGATTTTTTCCTGCTAGCCTTAACGCTTGTTGTAAATTTTGATCTGCAATAGCGTTCACTAATGCCTCCGTCGCCACTTCATTGAGAAAATCCGAATTCACGCTGGAGTATGAAAGATGCACTAATATTTCTACATCTGCCTGCAGTTGTTGTAGTGATTCGCCATTCTTTTGAATCCTGTTGCGTAACTGTAGGCACACATCTCCGTAACGTAATTCTATCTCCTGTACTAATGAAGTGTAATCACGTTGCTTTTCAATCAGTACAGTTTGTAAGAGTTCTGATGCAGGACCTCGAAGTGCTAACACCAGAGCTATAGCTTTGTCTTCATCATTCCATCCATTTACCTCTGAAACTGCCTCGAATTGTCTCTTGAAGATATGCCACGAATTTTGTCCATAAAATATTGGAGGTTTCATTCTACCTGCACCGGATATTTCAGTTGCTACGTTTGGGGGCTTAAGATTCTTTATTCTTTCCAGATCTGCTTTAAAGTTATCAAGCTGTTCCGTGACATTTTGTTGTACTCCCGATACTTGTTGTCGAACTTCCAACACTTCCTGCTGGATTTCTTCAATTTTCACATTTTGTTCGTCTAATGAACCTTTCAGAAAGTTCTTCTGTTCCTCCAAACAAGTTTCTAGACAATTCTGTAGAGAATTCTTTTGTTCCTCAAAAGCATTCTTTTGTTCCTCATTGGAATTTTTCTGTTCATCAAAACGAGCTTCCATAGATTTCTTTTGTTCCTCGAGAGAATTCTTTTGTTCATCAAAACGGGCTTCCATAGAATTCTTTTGTTCCTCGAGAGAATTGTTTTGTTCATCAAAACGGGCTTCCATTTTGCTCATTAAAGTACTCAAAAGCTGTTCCATTTTCATCGCAGGCTCTTCTTCAACTTCGGTTTCTTCCAAGTTATCTTCGAAAACAAATGTTTCAGGATTCTTTCCTTCCTCTATCAAAGCTTGTCTGAGTCGCTCGGCTAGAACTTTCTTTGCACCTGTCGTTTGTAATGACCGGTTCCCTAACTCCACTTTCAAATCCTGCGTTCGAAGCTCCTCGAATTTTCGCCCCATTACTTTAGTAATTCACTTTAAGTTGAATATAAATTATTTTCCAGAACTTTCAAAATTTAACACAATTTCACAAAATTAATCACACTTTGAATTTTAAAGTCAATTGCCACCACTTTATTTCGCGAATTTATTTCACTTCTGACACCAGTTGTTGCGAGCGTGGCCTTTGGTTCGTTATTTAAAACACAATATTAAATACTTATTATACAAGTTCTTTATTTCACTCTAATCATACAAAATTCATAAACTTTCTATTAATCAACTCAACTTTAATTATCGCTAATACTGTACTTTCAATTATCGCAATGTAATTACAACACTTTCGCACGTTTATTACTTTCACTTATTAACACTGCAACGTCTAAGACAAGACTCTTCCCTGGCGGTGACATCTGTTATATTTATACCCTAGAAACTCTCCAGATTATTCTGGAGTGTTCTATTTCCTTCCCGAAGATTCTATCATCGATTCTCCAAACCTGAACTTGTTTACTCTCCATTGCCAGTAGATGTCACCAGCTTGCTCTTTCTATTGCACGTAACAATATATATGTTTTAATGCCGCATCGTGAAAATTAACCCGATTTTTAATTTGCTCACAAGCTATGCGGTAAAATTCTACATAATTTGCTTTAAATTGTAGTTGCTTGCTTGTAAATTCTACAACCATTATTGTCTTTATATGATCTAACTCTTGAGAAATATAAATGGGTAAATAAATTTTGTCTACAGGTAGGTATATATTTGCTTTTTCATTTCGATCTAACTGTTCAATTTTTGAAGAATGAATATATGTTGGACTTATATATCTAATATTGCAGAATTTCAATATACATAGCACATAGTTTCCGATACACTTCTATTATAACAACTTTGTATGCCTGAAAGTATGCGTTGACAGTGTTAAATTTCGGTATTATACAATCTAGGAAAAGAAATATAATTTATTAATCGGATTCGATAGTTTTTCTAGAATATCTTTAGATCCACAAATGTGTTCACTTAACCACTGATCCGTAAAAATAGCAATAATGCTTTGCAGTTTTCCAACAAGCAATTAACTACTTACCTTTCCCAGCGAGAACCTTCTTGTCTAAGCTAGGTGTAGGATTTTACGTGGTTCTAAATTAAGATAAGATTAAAAAGATGCTAGAAGTGGCTGTCTCTTGCAGCTATGTTTTAAATAATTATAAATGTTTCTTCCAACGTCCTCGCATTCCTTGGGACCCTGGGTATGATTTTGCAAGCTATTGATGTACCCAAATGCAATGAATGGCACAGGCATTTAAAAATTTGTATTCCTGGGATCTTTTTTTAAAGCATGCTGCAACGGACTTATGCTTCTCCATCATCATATTGCAGCCATCACTGGCGAATCCAATAATATTACCAATGGGTATCTTTCTAGAAGTAAATACTTCCATAATTCACATAAAAAAGTTATACATGGTGGTTCAAATAAGGTACTAAAAATATTTCCCAAAGTACTATCGAAATATCGTACTATGCCACATACAATTTTTTTTGTCGAGATACCAGTTGCCTCATCAACTAAAATACTAAACTTACATACTTCAAGTTTGTCGACTAAACTTTTCTAATAACTAAAACCTATAACATTTTTAATTATTGCACAAGCTTTTGTTCTCGTAATTTTAAAATCCGAATCAATTTTCGAACTTGGGAAACAACTTTTTAAAACGTCCGATAAATGGCTCAACGCATTAAATTAAATATTTTGTTCAACTTAATATGAACATAATTAAATTTTTGCCCTTTCCGTGCTCCTTTGTTGTGTATGCTCATGTATGCTTCTTTTAGGAAGAAGAAGATTTGAAATCTTTATTAAAGGCACTTTCACATCAAAACCGAAAATCGAAAAATGTAAACCGAAAAAATCAATTTATTCCACTTTAAAACAAGATTTTTGCTCCAATGATTAATAAAAACATGGAAAATATGATAAACAATTAATTTTACTAATAAAATAGAATATTTATTTCAGATTTTGAAGAAAAACACAACTTTTATCTTTTTTCGACCGAAAAAAGGAATTTTGGTTGCATCTGTCAATTTCTTTTCGGTTTCCACATGTGGTACGTTTCGGGACGAAAAATTTTTTCGGTCGTACTTAACCTCACTTTTGTGTTTACATTGAATATTATGTTATTTTATTTTATTATTTATTATATTATTATAATATGGATAGGGATTTCGAAGTAAAATTAAAATACGGTTTTTGTATGAGCTCTCATCATACAACTTTTATGATAATTAAATGTTACTTCTATTTAACCGAAAAAAAGTTTTCGGTTTTTAATGTGAAAGTAAAAGAGAATTTCCGGTGTAGAACATATCGGTTAAGAGTAGTGGAAGCTTAGAGCAGCCATAGTAGCATAGAGTAACGTTGGAGCAACAAAAGAAAGATTATACAATTACAAACTAATAAAAATGAAAACAATAGCAAAAATATGAAATTTGTAGTATGAATTGTAGTATGATATAGCATGTTGCCCACTGACATATATAATATGGACTGATTAACTTCCTATTTCATGTGGCCTGTGGGCTCAATTGCAAATGTCAAAAAAAGTTCTTACGCCGGTGCCAACATTGAAAAGATCATTGGCAGGAAGTTGAAAAAATGAGCGTGCAGCTGGAAAAGCAATTATGATATAACCTTTCGAATTTCTGTGGAATATCTATGAATATATTGTCTTTGGTAAAACACTTTTTATCACTAATTAATGTAGTGTAGGTAACCAATGAACACCTATGGTAGTACTTAAGATTAAACATAACTATATACATTAACTATATACATTAAACATTAAACAACATCAATCATCTGTTCAGTTTTTACGTTAGTTCTCAGAATGACTTGACATGATGCATTGCAAATTTGCCTTCTATTTGAAAAAATTACCATTATCACTAACACTACAGAAATAATAAAAAGATCTTAAATAATCAATTAAGATTGCAAATTATTTATATTTCAGTCTTATTTTACATTTTTTTATCGATAAAACTGTCGTGGCATTTTATTTTGATTCAAACTGATTTCCTTGAAATGAGCGTTATGTTATGCATAACTTGATTATTCATATTAGATAAGAAACAATTTTCCTTTATTGTCAGCAACATTTTACTGTGCATACTTTGTTTCTTCGTAGTTTGCTAAGAAAACTGTAATACGATACTTTATTAAATCTTTGTAAACATAAACATTTTCTCGAGAAGCGAATTGTGCTACTCAGCTACTTTCATGTTTATGTTCTGTTGGTTTAAGATAATTTTAAGAAGCACAGTTCAGTTCATCTCAGATCGCCGTGCGTTAAACCAATCGAATAATTCAGATCATATATACTCTTGTATTATTTTTTTATAAATATTTTATTTTTTTTAATAAAAGTAAACGTTTGTTATTTTAAATCATTACGGAGAAGTGAAAGAAAAATTCTCTCTCTAACTTCGATTAGCCATTCCGTATACATATAACAGTTAAACTAACAAATTCAATGTATATTTATGGTAAGAAACTCATATTATATTTATTGCAACTTTTTCAATGGATCCAGCGGAATAAATTTACATAAATATTATCACCTTATTTTTCCAGTTTTAAGAGTCGATTCGTGTGACGTCACACGCACTTGACGGTCCGGACAATCATACCTTGTTACTCTGTATATCGTGACGTGAAACAGTTTTCATTAGTCCATTTTTAATCTAACATAGCCACACCTGTACATGCTAATTATGTACGGCATACATGTATTTTGATTCTGAATGTGTCCTGAATCAAAATCTTAAAGAAACGTGTTCCAAACAAATACATTTAGCTAACTATAATCCCTGGTAGCCCAATCATCATGAGTGCACTAATGAGCTCATAATGATAGGTTGTATGAATGTAATGCTGATTTTTGTTCTAGCACCGGGACCAAAATTATACCGTAGGCACAGGATGGTCAACTATGATCATTGATTCAATTATGTAATAGTTACCAATGATCTGTAAGAGTCACACACACTGCTCAGCGAACCCGCCAGCGCGCCTTATGCGCTGAGATACAATCTGAGGCTCTTTTTCTTTGCGTCTAGGGTTTCTTCACTGTACCACGACTTTTTACACTCCATTCTACTTATTTATTTAAAAAAATAATCATTAAATAAATAACTAATAAGGAAACGGCATATCGGCTGCAAACCTAAGCTACTCGGTGAAATGTATAAGCATAAATCATATAATATATAATCATATAACATATATAAGTTATATGATTTTTGGTATAAGTGTGCTGTGTTTGTATTCGTTTCGTCATGGCAGTAGAGAAATTTTGAAAGGGGACATTTTTTATAATTCAAATTGATATGTAAAATAAACAAATTTTTGGCGCCCCCTTATCTTCAGATAATATTTCTTGGCGTTGCCTATGATAATTTAAATCTCTTGTTTAGCAGAATTTTCAAATAAGTGACCAGCCCTCTTGTCATTTTTCCCCCCGCTCCATGGGTTTGACTGTCATTGAATTGCCTACTCACGTACACTGTATTCGCACGAAACCCCGCTTCCTTATTAGTTATTTATTCAATTAAAATAATAAAACTCTTAAGCCTAATTCAGAATCGGCGCAGCATGCATCATGATGCATGCTGCAAAGATTATCCACTCCAATTCACAATCGGCGCAGCAAGCAGTGTAGGAAACCTTGTAATGCTAACTTTTTTTATAATTCATAATTATTTACAAACATAACACCTTAATACCGAGTTTTTATATTGTGCATTCTTTTAATTTAGTCGTTTTTCTTAAAAAAAAATAGACCCGAAGGAAATATGAGATAAATAAAATTTGAAATTTATTTTTTGCCTCAGTAAGTTGGCAGAACTGTTGCAGCATGCATCAAATTTTAAAATTTTCCAAACTCTTGCATCATGATGCATACTGTGCCGATTGCGAATTGCGCCATATGATCCCATGATATCAAACCTTGCATCACAGCTGCTGCATGCTATGTTGATGAGCTCGATCCATTGTTGGTCGTTTGTTGGTGTTTGTTGGCTTAATTTAAACGTTTGTTGGTTAATAGTTTTTTCGAAAATCTAAAAAGAAAATTCACCATCAAGTTAACCGGAAAATTCTTAGTTTTAATTTTATTTTATTTATAACCAGGGGGCCTATTCTTGAATTACGAATGGTTTTTACGAATTCGTTATATAACGAATGGTTGATAACGAATCGAATACCCCGTTCGTATTCTTGAACCTCTTCGTTATAAAGTCGAAGTGGTGAAAAAGTATTTCAACATAACGAGTGTGTTAAGATTAAATCTGTCAATTTACAAATTGGATATCGTCAGCTGTTTCATATTTTAAAATATAATTTGTAAAAAATGGCAAGCTTCAGTGAATTGTCATTATTGTTTGGTCCTGAAATCGTTAAAGAATCTATGGACTATCAATTACGTCAATAGTTAATCAATTCCTGCACCCTTAATTCAACGCTGGATAGAAAAAAGGTTGCAGGAGGACCTCCACCAGTGCCATGCAAATGTTTTTTATGCCGCCGCAGATTTTCCTTTTACCACACATTTTTATCGTGCCAAATCTGGACTGGAAATTTTCTATTACCTTTGTTTCGAATATAATATCATAAAAAAACTTTTCTAGTTCTTTTGTGCTTCGGGTATGGAAATTAACACTGATTTTATTTTGCCACAATTCCGTGGCATCTTTTGAACTGAAAGAGTTCTCATATTTACCAAATCTCAGTTTCTGGTTTTCCTTTAAAAACTCAATTAGTTAATTTTTTGAGCATATGATATTTTCGCACATCTTTTATCTCCCATTATCACCCATAAAGTAGCAGCTGATTCACTCTTCGTTTGGCATAACGAATGGTTGAACCCACTCGTTAAATAACGAAGGGTTTGCGTTCGGTATATAACGAATGCGGATTTCAAGAATACGATTCCGAATGGTTTTGACAGTATAACGAATACGGAATCTGTCTTCGTTATTCAAGAATAGGGCCCCAGCTCCATCAATGCGTAATCGTTTGTTGGACTCGTTTTTATAAATAAAATCGTTTGTTGGTCCCTCAATTCTTCGCTAATTGAAAAAAAAATTACCTATGATGTTGTAGCTGAAATTAGACAAATTAGAATTTTGCAGTAATACCAACATGATAACGAAGTAAAGCCACAAGGAATATAGAATACACCATATTCTCGGTACGCACCACGTCCCACCATTTTGTCTGGAATGAAAATTGGGGTGGCGTCACTCTGTGTCTAATATGTGTTCTATATATAGAAAAATAAGAGAATCTTTGATATCTTAATAAATGTGGCAATAAATTACTGTGTAAATAAGGTAAAAAGTTATAGTTTCAAGCTCAAGTGAAAATGTAAACAAAAAGAAAAATAATTTGTTTATGTCATAAATGTATTAACATAATAACGATTTTGTAGCAGTAAAATATTTAATTAATACGTAATAAATCGTTTTGTTTTTTTCTTTTTTACTACATTTAAATTATTTTTCATGCTATAAAGTAAAATTCTGTACGAATAGTCACAACGTACCTATGTGAGATGATTTCACTTACCAGGGTGCTAACTTGTGGCATAAGATTTCATAAACTAGTCATCGTCAGGTATTTGGATATGAATAGATATGTAAGGCGAACGTATTCAGTATAAACTGTGTATTTGAAGACAATTTGAATGTTAAACATTTTCATACCTGTGAATTTTATTTAAAAATGACGATGACTAGATTATGAAAGTTTTTATGTCATAAGTTAGCGTCCTGAAATCATCTCACGTAGGTACGTTGTGACTATTTGTCACTGACATGTATTATATTCCGGGAGTTACGCGCTTACAGATCATACCTTGGTAAGACAAGCACACGATATCTAGAAGATTATTCGATTTAACCGATCTCAGTAACACAGTGCACGAAAGAATTTGTACAAGTTGCAGGCATTTAAAATCGGTTGCTGCATTAAAAAAGGGTACGTTAAGAAAAAGTCCGTGCTACCAAGTTTCGATCGAGAGTACAGGCAGCACACCAATACTACAGCAAGCCGGCCATTTTGAATTTGCGAAATTTCTGAAATATCTCATCGGATGGCTGCACAATGTTTATTTGCGATTTGAGGTGATAATATAATAATTTAATAATCATTAGGTGTTGTGAATTTGTCGTTCAGTAATTGTTTATATCAAAAACTGTGACTTAATTGAACACGCACACAATTAATTTCGGTAATCATATAAGGAACTACGCGAAGCAACATTATTGTTTTGGCACGTCTAAGCCAAGGGAGGGAAAATCCTTCCTTCCCTAAAAAGTTCTCGTCTGGGTTCGGCCTATGAGCTTCGGATTCTTAGAATATATAGCAAACAGGAATGGGTGAATCGTGTATAATTCGTGTATATGAGCGTAATTTGTCAAGAGCAGGACATTATGCATAGGACTAAGTGAGATGTCGGAAGGAACATTTCTCAAAGCTGAGTGCATGATTGTTAAATCTAATTTTGTTTCGTGAACACATTTACTCAATTTAAAATTCTTTTGTGAAATTTAACAAAAGTAAGGTATCAATTCCTTTCAAAACTAGTTATTTTTGGCTCTTAAAGTATCGATATCCTTAGTATCGTCGACGCCCCAATTTCGCACAATCACGAGCGGAAAAAGTGGTCTCGTGGAGTACTATCATTATCGTACTCGGGTAACATACACGATACACCCCAGTTACTACATTTCGCATATATTTTTCCGTTTTTTTCTTTCAGGGACATAAATGCTATGTTATGAATATCTTTCTCATGGGAAGTCATTAACAACGACTTACCAGTTTCGCACAATCACGAGAGGAAAAAATCCACTTTTTCATCTAAGATCGCGAAAGCTTTCTCTCGGTTAATAGAAAAAATATCATTAATAAAATATGCTCAGAGTATCATAATGCGACGCTTAAGGCATCTCTCATGCCTGTTCATGTCGTGCCTAAAATTGTATGAAAAGTGGGCATTCGAGCAGAATGTTTTTTTGCGATAGAGCTATTGAAATATCGATACAACGATATTTAAAGTATAAAAATATCGGTACGAATTACCTGTTTCGTAGGGGGGATAAATATCGATATATCGTATTGGTAGCGGTTTATAATCAGATTTATATTTGCAAGCACTGACCGAACACTTCATTTCTATTTTTAATTAATATGAAAGTTTTAACAGGAACTAGTGGCACTATAAAACTCTGCACAAAATAAATAGTTTTGAAAAGATTTGATTCCATACTTTTGTTAAATTTTACAAAATAATTTTAAATTGTGTAAATCTTTTCACAAAACAAAATCTTATTTGATAATCATGCATTCAGCTTTGACAAATTTTCCTTCCGGCACCTTACTTATGTCTTAAACACAATTGCGACGACAGACGACAAATGACGACGAAATATCGCTGTCAAACTTCTAAAAGCACAGCATTTATGCGAATGCACCAAATTGCGACGAGCGACGGTGAGCGATCGACGAATTTAACGTCGGGATTGATCAGTTTCTAACTTTGCCTGTTATGTAACTATGTTGAGTGATTGGCTTGGACGTAAAGTCCAGACTGCCAGCATGAGTTGACAGATCATTCGACGGACAGCGTTGACTGCAGGGCGGCACGCTAGCTCGCCTCGGCTATTGGCGGAGAGTGTGGGCAGGTTCCACGAAAAACCTGCCGCTGCCGTCAGCCATAATAAAAAAAAAATCGTGCCTATCCAACAAAAAGCCGGTACACATTCAGTCCTGAAGGGACTTTTACGTCACTTACCTACACTCATGTTGAAGGCGCAGGTGGTATGCCTTCACTGCATGCCCCAACCACCCATACGACACTGAGGGCAGCAAATTAGTTACAGTGTCCCTTGTTGACCAGTAGGGAGAGAATACACGAGCGAACCTAGACGACCTTCATGCGAAAGGGGCTCCGGGAATGTGAAGGAAAAATTGAAAAAACTTACAGCATCATAGTTACGTTATAATACTATATACATAATTATGGCAGATCAAAGTGAGGCTAGAATGCACAAAAGCTTTACAGTATCTCTCTCTCTCGATATGTATATCTACAACTACACGTGAATATAGAAACAACTTATCATTTACTCAACTAATTCAAAAACTTATTCAAATTCATATGCATTTAGAATTGAGGCAATTGCAAACAAAAAAGATACTATTTATATGGCTTAGATATGAAAACCTTATACTGTCTACTACTATAATTTGAAAAAGTGTTCACATTTATATATATCTATGGTTAATACCATAATTACTATGTCTTTCTCATGAATTCGAATCTTACTATTGTTAGAATAACCTTGAGAGGCCAGGAATTAAAACCTTATACTGCCTATTATAATTTGAAAAAGTATTCACATTTATATATATCTAGGGTTAATACCACAATTACTATGTCTTTCTCATGAATTCGAATTATTGGAATAACAATGTGGCCAAAATCTAGGTAATATTTCTGATAGCCTTGCTATAAAATGATTTCCATGTACTATGTACATCATGTAATCGTACACCGTTGTTTGATAATTACGATTCCTCTTACCACTGTACGTTAAACTTAGTTCATATAATTAAACGCCAATAATTCGTTTCAATCAAATTGACATATAAGAACAATATACCAAAATTTGACTCACTCGTAGTCCGGTCCCTCGAAGGAGCTCCCTGGTGGTAGGTGTTTGGTGTCCTGAAATCAATAGGTTTGTTCGATGAAAACACCGTGTAAATTTTCCCCAAATTTACCCAGGGTTTTGTGCACTCATCGAACAAGTTTTTAAAACACCGGGTAAATCTAATGTAATGACATTTCTCT
This sequence comes from Dioctria rufipes, assembly GCA_963924295.1. NCBI lineage: Eukaryota > Metazoa > Arthropoda > Insecta > Diptera > Asilidae > Dioctria > Dioctria rufipes. The sequence goes on from OZ002742.1 coordinate 134,724,538, forward strand.
GACAGTTCTCCTGAGCATAATTTAACTTCTAATTTCCAGTGATTTGTCAAAATTTATTTATAAAATAGGTGAAATAATTAAAAATTTAAGAATAAATAAATATTAAAATGCACAAAAAATATTTGTCAGTTTTTTCTTAATTACATATTCGTTTATTAGCTTTTTTACATCAACATTATTGCCTTTTCTGTAACTTTACTTTGGAAAAATGACAATTGGTTCATCTGTGACCAGATATAGCTCCATCATTTCTGTACTATTTTAACTTTTATCATCAGATGTTTTGTCACTAGATATAAAATTAATAGTTTGGATGATCAAAATATACAGAAATGATTTTCTCTATCCCGTTGGCTTCTTCTCTAGCCACTATTAAGCCCTTTCCTGACATCTCAATCTATTTGCTTGGTAGCTGCAGGGATAACATGAAGTCTATAAAAATTACTTGTTAATAATGCCAAAGAAACATTTTTACAATCAAATTTCTTACTAGAAAGGCAGATCTTAAGATTTCATCCATGTTCTACGACCTTAATCGTCTCCTCAAATATTTCCTTATAATTTTCATTCGAATTTCCTATGTGCATATTATCGATGGGTATTTTGTCATCTAATTTCTTATCCAACTTCTTTATATAATCTGAATTTTGTATGAGCTCCACGATTGTTTCACTTTTATACAGCACTCAACCGCAATCACCGAACAAATTCCATATGACAGGTCACAAATGACAAATGTCAAACGTTTACCCCTAGAAATTTTTAGTGCAAGTTCGGGGCACGAAATAAGAAACACCGGGCTTCCATCGAACAAGTTTCTGTAACCCCGTGTAAGCCCAGGGTTTTCAAAAAACAAGATAGTGAAGCCCGGTGTAGCCCGGGGCTTACCCGGTGTTTTCATCGAACAAACCTAATGGTTAACTATTTGTATGGTTCAGTTTTTACTCTATTCCTTTCCTGTTTACTCATTAGTATATATATAAGTATTTCATTTGAACTTTTGGCCTAGGAACATATCCTTCGTAATGATTCTATCTACTCTTTTCCTAAACAAAAATATAAAAATTACTAGTTTAAATTCTATGTTTAATATCACGACCAACAACATGTGTAGCATTCAGCGATTTAAGCGAGTCCCTGCTCTAGAACATACCCCTTGAACTTCTGGTGGACAATATTGAGCTTGGTTGATTGGCTTCTCTGGCATTCTCAGCACTGGGATTTGTAGATGCTGTTGACGGATGTCTTGAGATTCTCTCTTTTCACAACGGCTGTACTTGGTTGACTTTCTTTGATTGGTACAGTGGGGCACATTACTTCTCCACAGGTGGGGTTGAAGGATGTTTTAGCTTGAACGCAGTTCAAAATGTCAAGATGTCCGACAATTTTTTGTATGTATGTACTGTTATGGTATTATGTTTTTGAGTGATGGACATCGGACGTGAAGTCCAGACTGCCAGCATGAGCTGACATATCACTCCGTGACAGCGGTCACCAGGTCGGCACGCTAGCACCTCGACTAAGTGGCGGAGAGTGTAAGGTGAGTTCACCAGAAAAAACCTGAGCTGTCACGTTGCCATGAACAAAAAGAAATCGTGCCTGTCTTCCTGTAACAGAGACCAAAAAAACGAAAAGGCACACCCTCTGATCCAGAAGGGACCACATACGCCACTCACCCAAGAATAATCCTAAGGATCGGATGGCCTGATCCTTTGCGTCCCCGGCCTCCCGTGACATCCTGGCACCTCGGTTAAGATGTCCCTACTGCTTCACCTGTTGGAAAAAGGAGAGAGACTCAGGGAGAGGAAAGAGAAACGAGCTAACGCCTACTCAATAGTACACATTTTATTTTCAATTACTGGGAATGCAAACATTTTGTGTTTTAATCTTATAATCACCCCCGAAGCAATTAGCGCTGCACTGGCTCTAGCTCTTGTTGACATAGGCTGGAGGCACAAGTTGAATTGAGGTAGCTGCTGTCGGACTAGATGGTATAGATGGACTGACTAGATGTTCACGTCGGTACTGCTGGTGTTAGAAGTAGGTAGCGAGGCATAATATAAATCTTCAACAGGTAAGACTCTCGGTCCACAACATTATATGACATCAACGGATGAATAGATTGCTTGCGATATACCGATGTGTAATGTAAATGTTCAACACAGCAGATAAGACTCTCGGTACACCAAGTTATATAACATCCTCGAATGAGTAGTTTGCTTGCGTTAGATAGATGTATAATGTAGTTTCCACAAAGCAGATAAGACTCTCGGTCCACCAAGTTATATAACATCCTCGAATAAATAGCTTGCTTGCGATATATGGATGTGTAATGTAGATATTCAACACAGCAGATAAGACTCTCGATCGACCAAGTTATATAACATCATCGAATGAGTAGTTGCCTTCGCGACACTTGTCCTTTATTAACGATTTCACTATGGTCCGAACGACGTATTACTAAGTGTCTCTCATTGAAGTCCAACACCTTGTGCAGTGTACCAACGAAAACTAATCTGGCGTACTAGTTAACTTAAAATATATGATATGAATCTTGAAGAGATCTAACTAAATTCCCTCTGATGGAGGAGCCTGCCTGGGGTGAAGCCCTTTTTAGACTACGTTACTCCACAACAAATGTTTCTTTGGGAATGATTCACTACTTTAACTGATTGATCCTAGCGGATAAGAATAACCTCCATGTCAAATCTCATTCACAAGCGAAAAAAACTTACACTTATCTGATGCTAATGTACAAAGGGATCAAAAGTGTCTACTATATATCGTCTGAACAAGACGTTATTTTCGGACTCTGGCGGGACCTTTACCTTTAACAACAAATCTATTGATAAATGTGTGAAAGTAATCTAGTTATACTAAAAAGCACAAAATTCTTATGTCGTCAATTCTCACTAAAAAGCTATAATATGTTACTTAATGATATCTTTGCATTTATGTTAGATAAGCTGACCAAATCTTCCGCCTTTAGTAAAGACTTCTTTAAAGCTGTCGCTCGAGACACTATCGAACAATGAGAGGGTCTGTGAGTCTATGTAGTACTTCGAGTGCTGTTCTTAATGATTTACTCTCTCTTATTTTTTCTTCTTCAGCCACGTTTATTCAATTCATTGTCATAAGTTCACGCGGGTTCAATTCGGAATTCAATGATATTATGCCTTATTCGAAAACATATATTCTTACTATTTTTCAAACCTATATCCTTATGCGCATTAAGTCTACTCGGATACGCTATTACTAAAAACTGCTATGCTAAATCGAGTTATTGTAATCGCAAGTTACGTATGTATTTCAAATTACGGTCCTCACGGTCCTCTAAGAGTTACCTGTATGGGACTTTATTTCCGAAAATTAAAATTCAAAAAACTCCAGTTGTCTTAATTGCCTGTTCAGTTCAGCATGCCGTGATATCCTAATTAAGTTTAAATCACGCATATTTTAATAAATTCTATGTAAATACAGGTTAGGTACAGCCTGCAGCGATGTTCTGATATATCTTATCTCAGACTTAAGTTAACGCTTTTATATCACGGAACACTATGTCCACTAAAATCTAATGTATGTGAAGGTACTAATAATTAGATACTATTTCAAAAAATTCATACCTTTGTAGGTTAGGTGCAGCCTGCAGTGATGTTCTGATTTATTTTAAATCAGACTTAAGTTAATGCTTTTATATCACGGAACGCTATGTCCACTAAAATCTAATGTATGTGAAGGCACTAATAATTAGCTAATATTTCAAAAAATTTCATACCATTGCAGGTTATGTGCAGCCTGTATGGATAGCCAAATTAGAAGCAGGTCAGTATAATCTAATAATACTTAGATTCTGTTGCAAAAATATTCATAGAAATACAGGTTATGTACAACCTGTCTATATATATGACCGACTTCATTTTAAACTACCATTTAATAATTAAATACTGTTAAAAATTCATAGAAATACAGGTTATGTGCACCTGTATGGATAGCTAAATTAGAAATAGGTTAATGTAATTTAATAATTAACTTAGATTCCGTTGCAAAAAAAAATTCATAACGGTACCAGTTATGTGTAGTATCTATATAACCGGCTTCATTTTAAATTAGAAATGGGTTAGTACTATTTAATAATTAGATTCTGTTAAAAATTCATAGATATACAGGTTATGTGCCACCTGTATAGATAGCTAAATTAGAAATAGGTTAGTGTAATTTAATAATTAACTTAGATTCCGTTGCAAAAAAAATTCATAACGGTACTAGTTATGTGCAAACTTTATCTATATAACCGGCTTTATTTTAAATTAGAAATGGGTTAGTACCATTTAATAATTAGATTCTGTTAAAAATTCATAGAAATACAGGTTATGTGCCACCTGTATGGATAGCTAAATTAGAAATAGGTTAGTGTAATTTAATAATTAACTTAGATTCCCTTGCAAAAAAAGTATAACGGTGCTATTTATGTGCAAACTGTATCTATATAACCGGCTTTATTTTAAATTAGGAATGGGTTAGTACCATTTAATAATTAGATTCGGTTGCAAAAATTTATTCATAGAAATACAGGTTATGTGCAACCTGTATATATAGCCGGTTCTATTTTGAATTGGAAATTCTTTAATATTATTTAATCCCAGACCTTATGTCAAACAAATTGTAGGGCCTGTGGTTGGGCGCGGGATTTGATACAATTTCAAAAAAAATATGTTGTGTGAAGGCAGGTTAGCCGCAGCCTGCTATGATTACTTCTAATTGATTGATTTTTTTTTCTTTATTCTTTAAACTCTTTTAAAACTTATCATACCTGGTCAGTACCAAGCGAAGGTGGTAAAAAAAAAACACTTTACTTATCTTGAAGGAGTCTTCCGGGTTTAATTACGTGGAGGACACGCCATCCCTGGTATCAGAGTCTCTTAGGTGTCCTTTTCGGTTTTCCGTTTTTCCTCACAATTTACTGCCTTGGTTTCTATCTTTCTTTCAGCTCGGATTCCCGATTCGTCGATGCTTTCCGTTCTTCAAAATTTTAGTCCAAAAATTCTTTATGACGCCGGGTTTTTATCCTTTTTCTTTCCTTTCGTGACTTCGTTACCTTCTGTTCAGGCACCTCGACTTGAGTTCCAATGGCTGCCCTCCCAGCATCCGGCCTCTTCGCTGTCCGATTCCTCCTGTTTCACCGCCTGGTGCCAGCTGTTCCACTGACAGTCATGCGTGGGTAGGTGTCTGTACTAATTCAAAGCTATGGTTATACCCGCGACCATAACAGTACATATAGATTTGTATGTTGAATAGAAAATGAGGTGAAGTTTTCGCAATGTATTCTGTCTGTGGCATCGCTATATAAATTGTACTCGACAGCCACATCAAACATAGAAATACACCCATCCCTCGATTTGCACGGTACTCAATTTACACGGTTTCGCTTTTACACGGTTTTTAAATGAAAACAAATAATACTCCGTCCCTCGATTTGCACGGTACTCAATTTACACGGTTTTTAAATGAAAACAAATAATATTTATTTTGGATTTTATTTTGACTGTTATGCAATATGCCATTTATAAATTAAAAGAGTATCATATTAACGAATGCACTCTTTTAAAAGCTCGATTAAAAGTTACTTAACGCACTCTTTTCCAAAACTTCAATCGCAGGACTTTGACGTTTGCGATTGAAGTTTGTTTTATGTTTGAATTTGAATGCAAGGAAAGGAGAAAGAAAACGTCTAAGTGAAGTCTAATAACAAGTGAAAAAAGCAGTTTTGTATTTTTAATAATTTATTTCGTAATAATGTTTTAATCTTATTATAGCCCTATAATGTCAACAAAACGAAAACCGATTCCCAAGCAAAGACAAGCAATTAGTTTGGAAAAGAAAATTGATATTTTAGACAAACTAAAATCTGGACAAGGCTCAAAATCGGTAGCAAAAGAATATGGAATGAATGAGGCAACTGTTAGAACAATAAAGCGAATGGAAGATTCAATTCGAAAAAGTGTTTCCAGGGGAACTACGGTAAGCGCAATATTTTCTACATATAATCGAGATGATTTAATACAAGCAGTAGAAAAAGCTCTAATAATATGGATAGAGGACAATGGTAAAAAAAAGGTGCCGGTGGATTCTAATTCGATAAGATACAAAGCGCTTAATATTTTTAGCTCTTTAAAAGAAAAGCAACAAACTCCATCCACTTCAGAATTTAGTGCAAGCAAGGGATGGTTTGAAAACTTTAAAAAAAGACATAATCTGCATAACATTCAACTTAAAGGGGAAATTGCTTCCGGTGATGAAAAATCGGCAAAAGAATATCCGGCAAAACTGAAAAAAATTATTGAAGAAAACTCTTACGTTCCTGACCAAATATTTATTTAATGCCGATGAGGCGATCGTGTTTTGAAACCTTTACTGATTAATAGATCTCAAAGGCCGCGTGCGATGAAAGGAAAGGATTTGGAAAAGCTACCTGTGCATTGGCGTTCCAATAAAAAAGCCTGGATGACGTGCACAATGTTTGAAGATTGGTTCTATAATTGTTTCGGACCTGAAGTGAAAAGTTATTGTAAGAAAAAAACCTTGAGTTTAAAGTTCTATTGCTCCTAGATAATTCACCAAGTCATCCAATAGGCTTGCAACGTGCAAATGTGCAAATTGAGTTTTTGCCTCCCAATACAACTTCGTTAATTCAACCTCAAGATCAGGGGATAATTTCTACGTTTAAGGCTTACTATATTAGACGAACCTTTGCAGATGTTTTGAGAAAACTGGATGCAAATACTTCACTTACTCTACCTGAAGTGTCTAAAAATTTAAAAATTTTCAATTGTGTAAAAAATGTCGATTCAGTTATCGCCGAAATAAAAAAGTCAACATTAAATTCTTGCTGGAAAGTCATATGGCCAGAAGTAGTAGTCGAAAGAAACGTGACTTCAACTGAAAATGTTTATGCCAATATCATTGATATAGCTCATTCTATTGGAGGCGAGGGATTTAATGAATTTGGTATTCCAGATATTGCAGAGTTATTTGAGGATGAGGAAATTTCAGATGCGGATCTCGTGGATTTAGTAGTACAATAGGTTCCCGAATATACTGAAGATAGCAGTTCCGACGATGACAGTAATACAGCTGAAAAATTTGCTGGAAAACTAATTGCTGAAGGGCTTCAACTAGGTAGAGAACTGAAAACTTATTTTTTGAACAGAGATCCTGATACTGAGAGAGCATTGAAATTTCAAAGAACAATAAAAAATGCGCTCAGTCAATATGAAGAAATTTATAAGAATACGCGCCAAAGTAAGCAAATGTGGATTACCGATTTCGTACCATCCACATGTAAATCAGTTGTTATTAACGAAGTGCAAAATGTTGCCAACATCTCAATTAGTGAAGCAGAATCTATGCGAAACGTTTATGAATTTTCTGTTAGTGTTTGGGATAATGATGTTACACCACCAACACCACAGAAAAGAAGAATTCTAGCTTTACAAAACTCAGAAGAAGAGTAAAGGCTGACTTTTATTCCTGTTTTTTAAGTTTTAGTTGTTATGAAGGTTATTTATGTTTGTATTCCTCTATTGATTTTATTTGTATCTACGGAATATTGTTAATTTGTTTAAGCTTTTTATTGTTTTTACTTGAATGGAAATGTACTTGAGTGGAACTGTTTGTACCTACGGAATATTGTTAATTTGTTTAAGCTTTTTATTGTTTTTAATTGAATGGAACTGTTAATTTGTGTTGAGTTTTTATTGTTTTTTTTTGTACCTATTCGGTGTTAATTAATGTTTATGCTTTGAATTTTCAAAAATAAATTGAAGTGGTAGAAGCATTAAATTGTCTCTTAAAATTAATGAACCAATCCCCTTTTTATTCTTTAATCCTTATCTCATTTTACACGGTTATAATGAACATATCCACGACTTTTCTTTATCTTCTTTAAATCGATTTACACGGTTTACAGTTTAATTGAACATATCCTTCTATTTTGTATGAATTCTATGTCTCGTTTTACACGGTTTCGTTTTGCACGATTTTACCGGGAACGTATCTGCCGTGTAAATCGAGGGATGAGTCTATTAAATTTTCTGATTTGGACTAGAAGCGTTCAGCGTACTCTGAAAAGTCTCTTCCACGCGAAAACAGAATTACTGCGATTTCTTAGTTTCGATTATTTCAGATCCGTATTTTACGAAGGGAAATCAATTCCTTCAGAAACTATTTATGCTATAACACTTTTCGGGTTTTCCGTGTGGAAAATAAACCTCGATGGATACACTTTTTAATTTTTCCCACAGATATGTCTCGATTTTTTCTTACAGTCCAGACTGTCAGCATGAGCTGACAGATCACTCGACGGACAGCGTTAACTGCAGGGCGGCACACTAGCTCGCCTCGGCTCATTGGCGGAGAGTGTGGGTAGGTTCCACGAAAAACCTGCCGCCGCCGTCAGCCATATTCAAAAAAATTTCGTGCCTATCCAACAAAAGCCGGCACACATTCGTTCCTGAAGGGACCTTTACGTCACTTACCTGCATACCTTGTGGAAGGCGCAGATGTTTTGCCTTCTGTGCCGGCCCCATCCTCCCATCTGGCTCTGAGGGGCATAATTATTCAGAGTCCCTATTTGACCTGAAAAAGAGAGAGAGAGAGACTAGGCGAGCCTAGACGACCTTCATCCTATGTGAGAGGGCCCTCGGTGAAAGAAGAATTAAAACTTCCAAAATTTCATATTTACGTTATAATTGCAGAGTAATAGACCAAAAAAAAAAAATCTCATCATTTCAAGGTAAGTATATGCAAAGATCTCATTACATTAACTATAGCTAGATGTATAAAAAGCATTAAATCAGAATCCTACTAATATGTGTACAGAGATTGTCAAATTAAAAAAAATCTCATCATTTCAAGGTAAGTATATGCAAAGATATCATTTAATTAACTATAGCTAGATGTATGGAAAGCATTAAATCAGAATCCTACATATATGTGTACAGAGATTGTCAAATAAAAAAAATTTTATCATTTCAAGGTAAGTATATGCAAAGATATTATTAAATTAACTATAGCTAGATGTATAGAAAGCATTAGATCAAAAGGGTCATAACTCCAATGTACATATATAGGTATATAGGTAAGTATACCATGAAATTATAACTATATATATGCAAGTATATTATTAAATTAGTTATATATATATGCAAGTATAGTGTTAAATTGAAAATATATAAATACATAAAAAGATATCAATTAATCCAAGACATATATGCGTCTAACTATCATAGTAAATCGAAAATATCATTAATTCAAAGGCACGTATATGTATCTAGGCGAGTATATCATTAAATTAAAGCTATGTATATACATGTAGGTCCATCATGAAATCAAAATTTATATGTACATGAAAAATATCATTAAATCAAAGTTTGGTATAACAAAACCTCTTGATAGACATTTAAGATTATGGAAGCTATATGCAATTTACAATGCTTTTTTAACATTCCTACGGGTTTCCTTTCCAATGGATACAAATTGATACCGCACTGCAGCACTCGACTGCCGTACGGAGGCAGATTAAAAATAATTAGGATGTATATTTTACCAGATGGACACGGAAACTTTTTTGTAGCAAACCTATGGCGATGTGACACGGAAATTTTTTTTGTAGCCAACCTATGGCGATGTGACACGGAAACTTAGTGTTCTTCTTCTTCCTTATCTTATCGCATGTCACACCGAGCTCGAGGGAACGCATCTCTCTCGATCGGGGTGCGTTCAAGTTTTCTGCTATGGACAGCAGCCGGACGGCATACACGATTCAGTATGTCACGTAGCATATTGCTATATGCAATACGCTACGACCATAACAGAACGTCTTGTCCTTCCTCCCTCTCAAAATCTCTTCTTCTTTTTTCCTCCTTTTCCGAATGCCACAACGAGCTCGAGCAAACGCATTTCTCTCGGTCTAGGTGCGTTCAAATAATCCGTTTGGCAGCAGCCGGCTTACACGCTTCAGTATTTCATGTAGCATATTGCTATATGCAATACGCTACGACCATAACATGCTGTATTACCAACAAAATTAATCGATTGAAATTGTTTTGGCATTCAGTTTTGTATTTTTTAGGTGGTAATACGCCGCTGTAATTTAAAAATAATGAGCTTTGAGGAAAAATTTATTGAGGAAGTACAAAATCATAGAATAATTTATGATTTGCAAGACAGGGAAGACAAGTGGACAAAAAAGGCGTGGTTTGGATTGATATTTCGAGGCGCTTAAACATTTAACAAATGAAATTTCAGTAACATCTTCTTTCACAATCGTCGTTCACCAGCTGTCGTTGCAACTGTGCTCCCAAGTTTTCGACTGCCTGTTTCGCAGCGAAATTTTGGTTTTCATCTGTCGCTCTATCGCTCTGTCGTCGCAATTGTGTTTAAGCCTTTAAGCGTGAAATACAATTACGGCTGATCTGTCGACTGCGCCTTGATTTTAAGTCGAAGCCGACGCTGAGGTGAAATTTGTAATTAAATTAAAGCTTCAACTCCTTGAACAAACCAGAAGTCCCGACATCTGCGATTGAACTGAAGTTGGCCGTAGCGAACACCAACTTTGCACTTTGAGCAAAGTTTAATTTCAGTCGGAGTCACAGTCGAAGTCGAAGTTGCAATTGTATCTTGCGACATGTATTTACCATTTGAGCAAAGTCGAAGCCGAAGTCGAAGTCGTAATTGTAATTCGCGCTTCATGGCTGAACTACAATAGAAGTAAATAACTTTACGAAATTAAACGAGACTGAAGTTTACTTACAAAAAATTGATACTTTTAGCCTAAATATTTATCACATTATATATATTATATTATATATATATATTTAATGGTTTCAATTTTGAAAAGTGGTAAAAGTGAAAAAATTATCAAATGGAAGTTGATGTAATTGAAGATTTGTGCCTTCTATTAATTCGCAGTGCCCGAATAACATTTTATTTGTTAAATTTTAAAAAGTGGTAAAAGTGAAAAAATTAACAATTGCAAGTTGATTTAATTGAAGATTTGTGCTTTCTATTAATTCACAGTACCTTTTTTATTCCATTTTAAGTTTCACATTGCACTTTTAATCATTTGGTAATAATTTAACTGTTTGACACATGCGTTCTTACGGAATGTGCGATTCTTAACGCACTATACTTACTGAAAAATGGATATTTAAACTTAACAAAAGTTCCCCTCAAACGAGTTAAAGTTAATTTGTGTACGCCTGTTAAATTAAAGGACGCGTTAGTTCAGCCTTTAGTCCTATGTTGCGCACGCTTTTGTTTTCATTCGTTTTACTTTGAAGAGATTAAGTGGGAGAAACTCATGCTGGATTCTCTGATATTTTCGGAAAAAATGGGAATTTTATTTCAGCATCTTGGCCAAAGCCGTGTGACCTGAAGCACATTATTATGAATAGTTTGACAGGATTTTGATGGACTAAATGAGATTTTGTCGTTCGGGTAATCCTACGTTCTCTCGATTTTTGTTTTAAGTCGTTGTATAGCAAAATTCTTTTCCCCATTAGTGCAAAAGACGAAAGTATATGACATTACTTGTTTCATTCTAAAAAACACGAAAAATTTTCAATTTTGTTCGGCTGTTTCTTATCTTCTTATTAGGTTATCTTTGACCGGGACTAAACTCATATTTTAAAATTAATACAATTTAGTTAAAACTCAATCGCACGGCTTTATAAAGTGTTGAATACAGTGACATTTATATTATTTGCCTACTAAAAAGGTGTAAGTAAAAAACCCTTTAATTTTAACCGGCTCTCTCTATGCACTGTTACACTGCGCAAATTTAAAAAATGGCATAACTTTAATACAATAAAAAAACCAATTGCACGGTTTTTTGAAGTACTGGCTCCATTTTGCTTCAAATAATAAACCTGGTCAAACGGCGTGATAGTTTTCTTAAGTATAAATTCAAATTTCAAACATATAGGGTAAATGCACCAACTCACGTCCGCTACCCAATTCGCGTCCACTACATTTTAAACGACGTATTTTCCTTAAAATGCAGATATTTCTATACCTTCATGTTCGTGTATATGTGTGCTACCCCTAAAGTGAGCAATGGGATGGTTGAGTTAAATTTGAGTCGTCAGAGCTCAGTTATTTAGGAGTCGGCATGTAAATAATGCGAAAATGCAAGAAAACAACTTTTTTTTTAACGTAAGCTATCAGTTTAAGAGACTGCCATTTTTATTTCATAAGAAAGTTTTCTAAGTAGTTATATTTCAAATAAATATAATATTGTTTGACATTTAAGTTAATTTTCGGAATAACCACATTAACTTTAGTGGCCGCGAAATGGATCAATGATTACTATCATGAGCCCGTTCGCCTGTACTGGTGGCCACATTTTTTTGCTCCTAATTGCGACATACAACAGCTCTTCTTTAATTATTCTGATTTAATGCATTGCATATAAGGAAATATGGAAGCATATACTGAGTAGATAGGCTATGCCGATTCTAGGCCAAACCATGAAAAATTATTCTAATTCCAAAATGTAAACAATATTTGACCTTGAGATTTGACCTTCCACCTCGAATTGTGTCGGAAGTTTTGCTGATAAGGTTTGACAGTTTACTTCCGGTCTGTGAGTGTCTACGTGTATGCAAATTTAGACCGGAAGTGACGTCATAGCGGAAGTGTTGCTGATAAGGATCGTTGGAAAATGTAGCAGGATATCCTGGTGTTGGCCGGAAGTGTGGTCTTGGTGATAAGGGTGTTGTTGCTCCGGAAGTATGCTCTTGTAGATAAGAGTGTAGAATGGGAGGAAATGTGGTATTGCTGATAAGGAGCGTGGGGAAAATTTAGCAGGATATCCTGTTGTTGGCCACAAGTCTGGTGATTTTTACTATAAATTGGAAGGTGACTTTTGAGTATTTACAGTTTAATTTTGAGTTTTGCTGAATAAAGTGCTTGAGTATAGAATGAATAATTGTCTGTAGGAAAGAAATCACTTATTGAAATTTCATCATCTAGAAAGCCTAAAAATTCATCTTGGTGCTAATTATTACTCGTTGCTAATTATTTGTTGTTGTTGTTGTGCGATTGCTTTTTGAGGTCCAGGTAAGAAAAATTAGCAATTTAAAGGATGTTTCAAGTAAATTAATTGAGGAGTTTATTAAAGCTTGCCCCATATTGAAAGAATGTAGAAATAAAAATGAAATAATGAAGTGGTTTCGGTATTGTGCTGGAAGTACACGTTTGATGTATAAAGCTTTAAGGGAAGCTAAGACAATTGGTGAAAAGAAGCATTATGAGACAAACATTGAACTGCTGAATTATTTTCGCGCATTAATTAAAAAACATTCACGTCCTGGTGGTACTGATGGTATTAGTAGTGGAAGAAGAAAACAAAATGAATTAGTGGTGTGGAAAGATATTAAGTCAGCGTTTAAAGGACGTATTTGAACTTCAGTTATACAAAATTATGGATACAGAGATCCAAAGTTGTTTTTAGTACACACCACTAAGATGTTAACTGGATACAGAGATCCAAAGTTGTTTTTAGTATACACCACTAAGATGCTAACTGTATGCTTGAAGAATATTTTGAAAACATTTAATATGATTAAAATCAATACAGTTTTATGTTGTGTCTTTAAAAAGGTAATCCGTGGTGATAATAAAGCAGTTAGTGAATATAAATACTTAATACTGCAAATAAAATTGTTGATCAGACTACTAATATCGTTGAATTAATTGAAAACATCAATTGTGAGCTACTGAATGAATTGGAAGAATTTCAAGAACGAGATAGCGGGTGGTCTTTGAAAGAGATAATAAATCTTGGAGTGAATATTAATAAATACACATCAATGCAGATCTACCTCCGCAAATTCGTAAAAAGACAGCTTGCATAAATGTAAAAAATAATGATAATGCATTTTTTTCTTGGAGTGTGGTAAGTGCGCTTTATCCAGCGAAAGAAAATTCTTATCGTGTTGCCGAATACCCGCACTATGCTGATGTTCTCAATTTGGATGGTATTACATTATCTATAAAATTAAAGAACATTTCTATATTTGAAGTGAACAATAAAATTAGTATAAATGTTTATACATTAATAAAGAAAAGAAAAGATTATGAAGTAATCCGTCTTACAGGGTTGCTATGTTAGACGAATAAATTTATTAATGTTTAATGATGATATAGATGATAGCAAACAATTTGATGATGATAGTGATTTTAATTATTATTTCTGTTGCATAAAACAGTTATCTAGATTAATTTCAACGCATATAACAAATAATGGTCACAAGCTTTGGATATGTGAATGCTGCTTACATTACTTTTATGCTGAAGAAAAACTGCGAAAGCATAGCGTTGACTGTGAAGAAATGAATTCATGTTAAATACCATCAGAAGATCAGAAGTGGATATCTTTTCAACATTTTAGATATAAAGAAAAGTGCCCTTTTATTGTGTACGCTGACATAGAGAGTATTCTACATCCATTTCATGAAACCAATACTTCAAATAATACTTGTTCGAGCCCAATCACCTTTTTTGGTATATTTTTATACAAACGCCTTTTTTGTAAAAAAACCACAATAATTTGCATCGGCAACACTGTGTCATTAATGTTAATCATTTTCTATTTGCTCGAATAGTTTAAATTTAGCTCAATAGCTGGTACATCTAATGTTTTATATACATACACTCACATCATTGTATCGTATTGTCAACCATTCGCACTCATTGAACCCAGTTGCTAACGGTGACATAGATTCTTTTCTCTTTTTTTGTTTTTGCATCCAGCAATGAGATCGGGTGCATTCACATAATTTTTTTGGACTTTATCAACTGCGGATGGTCACCAGTTTTTTCTTGTAATTTTAGTTTGAATAAAAGTTGAAGTTGAAAGTTTTGCCTTCATAATTTTTGTGCGCTGAAGCCCCTCAATATATGTAGTTTGCTAAACCAAGTATTGGAAGAACCTAGCACAACGTGCCGTGCAGCTATTACACACAGTATCTTGAATAGCATGTGCGGCTATTTGATATGTGGTTAGAGTGTTCAACATAATATTCACCTGTCGCAATGACAAAGTAACGTGCCAAGCAATTTTAAGATCATCGCCCAAACATTTCTGGTCCTTCAAGATCCGGATATTCATTTATCAACATTAATACAATTGCAAGATAAGTACACATATTTCACTTTCCATTCATGTACTTGATTAATTTGAAAATTTATCTATGCCTAAATTTTGCAAGCTCATTATTCATGATCATATTTTAAATAATCAAAAACTTAAGTGCATAAAAATTAATAAAATATATATGTGAGCAAGTGTATGGTGAAAAGCGGTGAGAACAAAACTTTGATATCACTGTATCAGATAACGTTGATACATCTGTGCTAAAAATATAAAATTCTCTGCGACGAGATGAACAAAGAAAATTACTATAGATTCACATAAAGGGAATCTGTATTATAAAATTTAAGAAATTTCAATGCACATATTTTACAAGTGATGAACTAACATGCATTACGTTTGATGATAGAATCTGGTCAGTGAAAATAGTAGTGTTTTCATCGAATCAACCAATTAACATAAAATAACTGGTCAGAACAATTAAAAATATAAATTTCATTGCGCTTTAAAATACAGTCCACGTGTGAACAAATAATCAAGGTGGTACCCAACATTACAGTGCATTTCAATTATAATGAAGTACAGTATGTTTTGCTGAGACAATAAAATTATATTTTAGTTGTATTTTAATACAGATCTTTTTGAGCATTTACATATATACGAACATATTTCAAGAAATTATAAAATTCTAATCTGATATTCAGTTGAAATTACGAGCGATATATGTATTTACAGAATTTTCAGTGAAATAAACATGTAAGAACCAAATTCGATTCACCCCTAGTAGAAATTGCTCATAGTTTTACTTTGTCTCCTGCCCCGCAAGGGGCAGTTTTTATGTAAACCAATACTAATTTGACTGAAAACTATCAAGGTGTTTACAGTTCATAAAGAAACATATAGAAAATTAAGGCCCGATGAGCTTCCCGATGAGCATTCATTAAATCTCATCGAAGGGCTCATTGGATAGCATGAAACAGCTCCCTATATACTAAACCAGCAATAAATAAATATTTATTATTGTCATCACCTTGTCAGATGACATTTCTACTATGAAAATTTGAATTAATTTTTGTGATTTATTTATTTTAGTTTTTAATTTATTTATTTTAAATTAATTTTTTGATTTGTTTTCCGCGGAAAGACTGTCGCCGGTATGCTGAACAAGACGTTATGCCCAAATCCTTATGCCTCAGCGTCTTATAGTTTGAATTCGGAAAAAAATATGAAAACAGTCGTAAATGCAGATTATCATTTATGAATTTATCATAACACTCAGTGACATGCTCCTTAATAAACTCATCGTGACACTCAGTGCTACGCTCATTAATAAGTTCATCGTGACACTCATTGACATGATCATGAATAAGTTCATCGTGACCCTCATTGACATACTCATTAATAAGCTCATCGTAACGCTCATTATGTACTCATCGAAGTGCTCATCTAATATTGTAAAATGCACAAAAGAGAAGCACAGCATACATTTCTAAATAAATGAAAGAGATGCAATTCTCATGCACACTATCTGTGATTAAGTAAATAAATGAGTTTTTTCCCGGATTTGATTCAAACGCGAATAAATTTCATTAGTACGTTCATCTGATTGCTCATGAGGAGCTCATTGATGAGCTCATCATGATATGTCTACCAGGGACGTCCCTAGTAGAAATTGCCACAGTTTTACCTTGTCTCCTGCCCCGCAAGGGGCAGTTTTAATGTAAACCAATACTAATTTGACTGAAAAGTATCAAGGTGTTTGCAGTTCAAAAAGAAACATATAGAAAATTAAGTCCCCATGAGCCTCCTGATTAGCATTCATTAAATCTCATCGAAGGGCTCATTAGATAGCATGAAACTGCTCCCTATATACTAAACCAGCAATAAATAAATATTTATTATTGTCATCACCTTGTCAGATGACATTTCTACTAGGAAAATTTGAATTGATTTTTGTGATTTATTTATTTAAGTTTTCAAATTACTTATTTTAAATTAATTTTTTGATTTGTTTTCCGCGGAAAGACTGTCGGCGGTATGCTGAACAAGACGTTATGCCCAAATCCTTACGCCTCAGCGTCTTATAGTTTGAATTCGGGAAAAAATATGAAATCAACCGTAAATGCAGATTATCATTTATGAATTCATCATGACACTCATTGACATGCTCCTTAATAAACTCATCATGACACTCAGTGCTACGCTCATTAATAAGCTCATCGTGACACTCATTGATATGATCATTAATAAGATCATCGTGACCCTCATTAACATACTCATTAATAAGCTCATCGTAACGCTCATTATGTACTCATCGAAGTGCTCATCTAATATTGTAAAATGCTCAAAAGAGAAGCAAAGTATACATTTCAAAACAAGTGAAAGAGATGCAATATCTCATGCACACTATCTGTGAATAAGTAAATAAATTAGTTTTTTCCCGGATTTGATTCAAACGCGAATAAATTTCATTAGTACGTTCATCTGATTGCTCATGAGGAGCTCATTGATGAGCTCATCATGATATGTCTACCAGGGGTGCTTCAATATACATACTTAGTTAGTGAAATTGCGATACAATACATAAGTGTTTCTTTTTTTATTAAGCCAAGAAATCACAGTATATCTTGCGCTTTGACATACATATATATACTATTGTTTTGTGATTTCAAATAGACAATTCTCTGCAATCGTTTATACTCCACGGCCAAGCTATTCGATTTTATTCTCATCTGAAATTGCTCCATCATGGACCCACAATCTTTAATTCAAAAACGGGGTAGAGTAAAGGGAATTCTAACGCGCTTAAAGGGTTTTTCTGAGAATATAGCCGAAAATGTTCCGTCTGAAGACATTTATGTTCGTTTGAAAAGTTTAGAGGATGCGTGGAATGAGTTCCAATCAATTGAAGACAATCTCTTATTATTTGAAAATCAAGGTTCTAACATGGAAGAATATGAGCGTACCTACTATGAAACGAAGTCAGCATTAACTCGTGCCCTTAATACAAGAATTCCAATTCCACGTGATAATAATGATACCTCATTCGCCGAACAGTTTAATTCTACCATGAGTCAGTTCATGACATAGCAGCAAGGTTTTTTCCAAACTTTGAATCAACGAAATGTGACTAATACATCTGCACCATTCAATTCAAGTCAAGCTGCGCCAACCGCTCGATTACCCAAGCTAAACGTTCCTTCTTTTACTGGAGAATACTCTGAATGGCCATCCTTTAAGGACCTCTTTGAGGCATCTGTGCATAATAATTCCTCATTAACTGCCTCCCAAAAACTTCAATACCTTAAGGGATATTTAGTCGGAAACGCTAGTGCTGTAATCAAACATCTCACCATAAGTGATGCTAATTATGATGAAGCATGGGCTAAACTAAACAAGCGTTTTGACAAAAGAAACCAAATCATAAATTCGTTTATTAGAACTTTCACAAATCATCCTTCTATAATTCATCCTGGAATAAAATCTTTGAGAAGTCTGTATGACACTTTCGATGAGGTTATACGAGGTCTAAAAGCTTTAGGGAATCAAGCTGAAAGCAGGGATCCTTGGCTTATTTATTTAGCTCTATCTAAAGTAGATAATGAAACGAAGGAGCTTTGGACAACAAAGGTGATAGAGATAGATTCTCCGACATTCCAAGATTTTGTAAATTTTTAAGCAATCGATGTGATGCTCTGGAGACGTGCACGGCTTTGGGAAAAAGGGTAACAGTTCCTGTGAAAACATTTTTTGCTACTTCTTTGTCAGAACAAGCATCGTCAACTACACTGTCGTGTCCTAAATGCAGTAAAGATCATCGGCTTTATGAGTGTGATACCTTTAAGGCTGAGTCAGTTGAGAATCGAAAGGATTTCGTCTTCTCAAAATCTCTTTGTTTTAAATGTCTTGGAACAAATCACACAGTGTGTTTTTGTCGTTCCAAGGTGCATTGCGAGTTATGCAATGGTCAACATCATCCACTGCTACACATTTCGACTGGTGCACAGACAGTGTCTTCGCATGTGTCTCAAGCATATGGACATACTCATGACTGCTCAATGTCAATTGATTTCAATAAAGCGCAGCCCTCAATATGCTGTCCCACACCTCCAATCAATTCTTCTTCTATCAACACAATACCTTCAATCAACACTTCTTCTATCAACCAAATGCCAACCGTAAATAAGGCTATCAACTCTACAATCAACACCGAATGTCAAGAAAATCCAGGGACATCTTTCTCTTGCTTGCATTAAAAGAAAACTCTTACATGTAGACATCAATCCTGAATTTGAAAGCTCGGCAAATATGATAGGAGCTTTACTGCCTACCGCTATGGCAAACGTGTGTGACAATCAAGGAAGGTTAATATCATGCAGGGTACTTCTTGATTCGGGGTCCCAAATATCTTTAATTTCGGCATCATGTGCGCAGCTGTTAGGACTAAACTGATAGAATGCAAGACTGTCAGTAACAGGTCTGCAATCCTCTGGAGCAGGAATAACAAGAGGAAAGTTATCTATAAACATACACTCTCGATGGAGTCACACAGCCTCAATTAAAGCAACCGTTTTCATTCTCAATAAGTTAACTTGTTATATACCAACAGTAACTCAAGTCATCCCGAAATGGTTACATGTTGACGGCCTTCAACTTGCTGACCCGAAATTCAATCAGTCATCCCACATTGACATCATCCTAGGTGCAGACTATTTCTTTGAAACGTTATACGAAGAAAGGTTACATAATGATGTCGGCCAACTGTATGCACAAAATACAATGTTCGGTTGGATTTTGTTTGGGAACTTTCAGTTGCCGAGCTCTTCAGCATTAAGTCTAACCACAACCATTGAACATAGAGATCAGACGTTGCAACGATTTTGGAAAATTGAGGAAGCTAGTCAAGGAATATCTCCATTGACATCAGAAGAAGCTGAGTGTGAGCAGCACTTTGTACAGAATGTGACACGTAACCAAGAAGGTAGATATATGGTTTCCTTGCCCTTTAAAAATTCAACTCTTGAACTTGGCGAATCTAAGGCCAGTGCTGTTAAAAGATTATTTGCCATGGAACGGAGGTTCCTAAGGGACCATGTGCTCAAAGAACAATATGTTGGTTTTATGCGGGAGTACATAGAATTGGGGCACATGGAGGTCATCCCTAAGGCAGAAGAAAGTAAGACTCTGCAAGATTATTACTATCTGCATCATGCAGTTTTTAAAAGTTCGCCAGAGCCAAAAATTTGGGTCGTGTTTGACGGATCCTGTAAAACTTCTTCTGGACTTTCATTGAATGAAAAATTACTGGTGGGCCCTACAATTCAACGCGACCTGCTTGCACTACTGTTGAGTTTCCGAAAATCAAAAATTGCCTTTTCTGCTGACGTCGAAAAGATGTATCGGCAGGTGCTAGTGAACCCTGTTGACAGAGATTACCAGCGAATCGTGTGGCGTGAAAGCCCCTCTTCTTCAATTGATCATTATAGACTAAAGACTGTTACATATGGTACTGCATCTGCACCCTTTCTGGCAACCAGAGTTCTACATCAAATTGGTGAACACAGTAGGGAAAAATTCCCAAAAGCGTCCAGCATCATACAGTCAGATTTTTACGTTGACGACTTGCTTAGTGGATGCGAATCTCTCTCCGAAGCATTTTCATTGAAAGCAGAGATCACAGATATATTTGAATCTGGAGGTTTCCATCTCACTAAATGGAAGTCCAATTCACCTGACCTGGTGAAGGAGGATTCTACAGTTGAAATTAATTCCAGCATGAAGATAGACAGCAATCTAGAAGTAACCAAAGTGCTTGGTGTGTTATGGAACCACAAGGAAGACATATTTTCATTTACTGTTTCTTTAATTGTCTCAGAGCGTGTTTCAAAAAGAACTATTTTGTCAGAGTCTTCGAGGATATTTGATCCTTTAGGATGGCTGGCTCCACAGTAGTTGTAGTTAAGATTCTTTTTCAAGAGCTGTGGACATCCAAGTATGATTGGGATGATAAATTATGCTCTGAAATTCTGCAGAGGTGGGTATGCTGGAAATCACAGCTACCCGAACTGATGCGAATAAAAGTCCCGCGGCAGATTTGGTCCACTCCTACCAACATACAGCTGCATGGCTTCTCCGATGCTTCAGAGAGTGCATATGGAGCTGTCGTTTACTGCAGATCGATCAACTCCCAAGGCAAGGCAGAAGTCCGAATTGTGGCAGCCAAAACTAAAGTCGCACCCCTGAAACAAATTTCATTACCAAGATTGGAACTTTGTACCGCTTTACTGCTCATGCGATTGATAGAAAAATCAAGGATTCCCTTGATTTAAAGGACGTCACCTTATACACCTGGACGGATTCTCAAATAGTTTTAGCTTGGTTGTCAGATGTGCCTCGACGGTGGAAAACTTATGTTGCCAACAGGACTGCCGAAATACTGGAAGCTTCATTGGCGCCATGTTCCCTCTAAGCAAAATCCGGCTGATCTAGCCTCAAGAGGAGTTGCACCTCGAGATCTACCCAGTCTGCAGTTATGGTGGATGGGACCAACTTGGCTCTCACAAGAACCCAGCAAATGGCCTAACACTCAGCCGTGCTCCGAAAACAACATTACTCAAGAGGAGCGTACTAAGATCATTTCATCAAATTTTCAAGGACTTTCTGAAGATGAATTCTCAAAGGTCATCAGTCGAGTCTCATCGTATTTCAAATTAATCAGAATTGTAGCTTATTGCTTACGTTTTGCCTTTAACAGCAAGTTTGAAAGGGATAAACGGAAATCTGGATATCTTTGTGCTCGAGAGATTGTTCAAGCAACAGTAGTCTGTATAAGGTGCACTCAAGAACAACACTTTTCATCAGAAATTAGGCAGCTAACAACTGGCCAAAACATTTCCAAGAAGAGCTCATTGAAATCATTAAGCCCATTTCTCGATCAAGATGGGGTTTTGAGAGTGGGAGGACGACTTCAGAAATCTCAAGCAAGCTTCAACGCGAAACATCCTATGATATTACCTAAAAAGTGCGCCCTCTCAGAGTTGTTAGCCAACGAGATGCTTCGAACTTACCAGCATCCAGGAACTACTCTGCTTATCGCTATACTGCGTCAAAGATACTGGCTTATTGGAGTTCAAAGAACTGCGTAACGTGTTTTCGGCAAAGAACAGTTAGATCGACACAGCTAATGGGAAATCTACCCGAGCACAGAGTAACTGCAAACAGGGCCTTTCTCAAAGTCGGAGTAGATTATGCTGGCCCACTTTCTCTCAAAACCAAAACTGGTAGAGGAGCAAAAACGTGTAAAGCTTATATAGCACTGTTTATTTGTTTAGCAAGTAAAGCTCTGCACTTGGAGCTTGTCACTAGTCTTAGCACGGAGGCGTTCATTGCAGCACTCCGTCGTTTTATTGCTCGCCGTGGAATACCGTCCAATATGTATTCCGATAACGGAACGAACTTCGTTGGAGCAAAAAGATATCTTAATGAATTACACAAATTTGTCTTATGCAATAATACTAATGCAACATTTTGTTATTTCTTATCTCAATCCAGAATCACGTGGAGCTTCATCCCACCAAACGCTCCTCACTTTGGGGGCCTGTGGGAAGTCAATATGAAGGCTGTTAAATGGCATATGAGACGTGTGCTGGACGACAACACTCTCACATTCGAAGAGATGACAACCTTTTTATATCAAATCGAAGCGATCCTGAACCCTCTACCCTATTGTTCGCTGACGCTGGTTCCGGATGACTATGACGCCTTAACTCCAAGTCATTTTTTGATTGGTGGGCCCCTCACCACATTACCAGAGCCTAATTTAACCGAAACATCAACATCTCGTTTGGAGCGCTGGCAACAACTCCAAGCCATGGTACAAGGGTTTTGGAAAAGGTGGCGGTTGGAGTATCTTTCATCTCTGCAGGAGCGACCTAAATGGCGAAAAAAAGTGGACTCACTCAAAAAAGACGAACTCGTTTTAATCAGCGATGACAATCTTCCTCCATCAAGATGGTTATTAGGTAGAGTAGAGGCAACACATCCAGGTGAAGATAGCCTAGTACGAGTGGTTACGTTACGGACAAAGAAGGGCATGCTCAAGCGTGCTGTTAATAAGCTGTTTAAACTGCCAACAAGTTAAGAAGCAGTGTTCTTAACGGGGGGAGGATGTTCGAGCCCAATCACCTTTTTTGGTATATTTTTATACAAACGCCTTTTTTGTAAAAAAACCACAATAATTTGCATCGGCAACACTGTGTCATTAATGTTAATCATTTTCTATTTGCTGGAATAGTTTAAATTTAGCTCAATAGCTGGTACATCTAATGTTTTATATACATACACTCACATCATTGTATCGTATTGTCAACCATTCGCACTCATTGAACCCAGTTGCTAACGGTGACATAGATTCTTTACTCTTTTTTTGTTTTTGCATGCAGCAATGAGATCGGGTGCCTTCACATAATTTTTTTGGACTTTATCAAGTGCGGATGGTCACCAGTTTTTTCTTGTAATTTTAGTTTGAATAAAAGTTGAAGTTGAAAGTTTTGCCTTCATAATTTTTGTGCGCTGAAGCCCCTCAATATATGTAGTTTGCTAAACCAAGTATTGGAAGAATCTAGCACAACGTGCCGTGCAGCTATTAAACACAGTATCTTGAATAGCATGTGCGGCTATTTGATATGTGGTTAGAGTGTTCAACATAATATTCACTTGTCGCAATGACAAAGTAACGTGCCAAGCAATTTTAAGATCATCGCCCAAACAATACTTTTAAAAAATATCAGAAACATCAAGTATATAGAATAGGATATTATTTCCTATGTTCTTATAATGCTGAATTAAATTATTTTAAATCATATTGAGGTCCAGATTGTCAGTCATGGTTTGCTAAAGAATTATTGAAGTTGGCCGAAGAAATTGATGCTATTTTAATGAATGAGGTACTAATGGATCCAATTGATAATGAATTATATTCAAGATTGAATTCGCAAACCACTTGTCATATATGTGATCATGGATTTAAAATGGGGGATATTCGTGTAATTGACCATTGTCATCTTACTGGAAAAGTTCGATTGGTGTCCCATCAGGAATGTAATTTAAACTATAAAGATAGTCATGTTATTCCTAACGTATTTCACAGTTTTACTGGATATGATTCCCATTTCATAATTAAAGATATTGCATTATTAATAAATGGGGCAATCAATTTACTACCACATAATAAGGAAAAATATATAGCTTTTACTAAGCATGTGAAAGACACTGATGTGAAGCTGCTTTTTTCGATTCATTTCAATTTTTACCATCATCCTTGAATAAACTTGCATCATATTGCAATAATTTTGAGTTATTGAAAAAAGAGTTTCCTAGCAATTATCATTTACTTTATAAAAAAGGAGTGTTCCCATATGATTATAGTATATTCATTCTTGGAAAAGACTAGATGAAACTCAGCTTCCACCAAAAGCTAAATTTTATAATATTCTTAATGATAGTCATATTAGCGATGATGACTTATATTTAAAAACAGATGTTTTATTGAGTGTGGAAATTCACCGGAAAGTCACCGTTTGGATCTAGCTCACTACTTCACAACTCCTGGTTTAACGTGGGATTGCAATCCTACTTTATACTACAGGGTTTTGCAGAGGTGTTATTTTGATATTCAAAGAAAAAATACCATTTTTTGAGATAAATGATAGGATCTGTATTTCATTATAAAGAGGAAGCTATGCCGTTAATAATGGAAAATAACATCAGCCAAATGACCACCACGACCACGCCTACAGGACCATATCCTTTTCATAAAATTTTCCATAACCAAATCGCAAAGTGGCTGCCTTATGTCCTCGATAGCCTCACGAAATCCATCTTTGAGGTCTTGAATCGACGCTGGGCTGTTGGCGTAGACCTTCTCTTTCACGTGGCCCCAAAGGAAGAAGTCGCTAGGTCTTAAGTCACAAAATCTCGGTGGCGTGGTGTGATCACCTCTTCGAGAGATAACACGGTCCGGAAACTTTTCCCGTAAAAGATCAATGGTTTCGTTGCTTGTATGGCACGTAGCGCCGTCTTGTTGAAAGTAAACGTTGTCCAGATCAATACCATCCAATTCCGGCCATAAAAATTCATTAATCATCTGTCGATAGCGCAATCCATTCACGGTAACTGTTTCTCCAGCCTCATTTTCGAAAAAGTAAGGTCCAATGACCCCGCGGGATCATAAACCGCACCAAACAGTCACACGTTGAGGTTAGAGAGGCTTTCCAACAATAACTCTTGGATTTTCCGAGCCCCAGATGCGACAATTTTGCTTGTTGACGAAGCCATCGAGGTGGAAATGGGCCTCATCACTCAATATGAGGTTTCGATGGAATTCCGGATCATTTTCATGCATTTCAAGGACCCAATTAGCAAAGACTCGACGTTGTTGATGATCGGCCGGCTTGAGTTCTTGTGTTAACTGAACTTTATAAGCCTTAAGACCCAAATCTTTATGCAAAATACAGTGTGATGACGTTTGTGGAATGCCTAATTCCAAAGAACGACGAATAATGGACAAACCTGGGATTTCTTCAACACTTTCGGCTACAGCAGCAATATTCTCGGCTGTTCTTGAGCGACGTGCACGGTTTTTATTCTTCACATCACTAGTTTGTCCCGATAGCTCGAATTTTTCTACCAATTTCTGTATTGCGGTCCGACAAGGTGCTTCACGACGACCCAAAAATGTTCGAGTTTTATGAACCGTCTCTATCACATTTTCACCATTTTTATAGTGAATTATTTCACCATTTATATAGTGAAATCGCGTATCGTTCCGTTTTTATTAAATGACAGCTCCAAAAGTGACATCTACCGAAATAGCGGGCTAATTAAAATAACACCTCTTATTGGAAAACCCTTTAGAATAAAGCTGGAATTGATCACCAAGATTGAGCTGATGTTATTTATAGATAGAGGAATAAGAGGAGGAGTTGCACAATGCAGCGGAAGGTATAGATAATTATAATCCTGAAGAAGTCGATAAATATTTGATGTATTTTGACGCCAGTAATCTATACGGTTGGGTAATGTGTCAGTATCTGCCTACAGTAAATTTTAAATGGGTTGAAAATATTGACAAAGAAAGCTTTAAGAATGATTCTAATGTTGGATATATATTGGAAGTTGACTTAGAATATCCATAATCTATATTATCGCAATTTAATGCAATGCTTAAAGTATGGATTGAAATTAAAGAAAATATATCGAATTTTGCAGTTCAACCAATCACCATGGCTGAAAACATGTGTTGATTTAAACACTAAACTTCGAGCCAACGCAAAAAATTAATTTGAAAAGAATTATTTCAAATTAATGAATAATGCAGTCTTTGGGAAAACTATGGAAAATGTACTTAATCGAGTGGACGTAAAATTAATAACTAAATGCTATGGTCAGTATGGAGCAGAGGGGATGATATCTAAACTAAATTTCCATAGTCATACTATTTTTGATTAGGTGATGAACTAAACAAATTACAAATCGTAATGAATAAACCAATATATATTGGACAAGCCATCTTGGATATATCTAAAACATGTATCTATGAATTCAATTATGGATATATAAAACGATTGTTCACAGATAATGTCAAATGCTTGTATACAGATACGGACTCATTAATATATGAGTTTACCAAATTAAATCCATACAAAATATTAAAGCGTGATATACACATGTTTGATACAAGCGACTATCCCGAGCATAACTTCTATGATATACCCTTATGTAATAAGAAATTCCTGGATTAATGAAAGACGAATTAAATGGTGAAGTAATGAGTGAATTCATTAGTTTAAGGGCCAAGATGTATAGTATCCTTATCAATAATAAGGATTTCATTAAAAAAACTAAAGGAGTAAAGAACTGCACCATAAATAACACAATTTCTTTTGATTATTACTTAAGTTGCATGGAAAATTGGATTAAAATAAGCAGACGACAGCATTTGATAAGATCATTTAAGCATGAAGTTTACAGTATAGAACAAGACAAAATAGCTCTCAGTCCACATGATGATAAGAGATTTTTGATGGATGGGGGAGTGGATATTTTACCATGGGTGTTCAAACCAACATTAAATAACCACCTGAAAATTAAATCATTCAAAAGATTTTAATTCCAAGTATTTCTTATTATTGAAACTAGGTTGGGAACGAAACTACATATACCTACCTACAAGACAACAATCGACACATGATCGCTACATTCCACATTACAAAATCTCGACACGATCGACAGAATTCATCAGGCTTTTAATTGAAATTAAAATGTATATTATTAGCAAATTATTACTTAGCTTAAAAAGCATAAAACATTTTAGTATTAACTAAAAATAATTTAGAAATAGCCATATTGTGTATGTATAGGTATATTCTATTAGTTCAGTTAATACGTTGTACGTACTAAGCATAGCTGCTAAGGTCAATGCACTCGTCTGACCTACGCACAGCTGTTAAGGTCAACGGACTTTCTGTTGCTACCTACGCACAGCTGCTAAGGTCAACGTACTTTGGTTGTTATGCGCAAGGTAAAATAATTTGTTGGTGCCGTGCGCAGTTTAGAGGCAATATAAGTCGCAGGCCAACTTGAATCTTTCTCTTTTAGTATCCAGCTTCTATAGAGTGCGCATAACGTTGGAATTCGACTTGGCTAGTGTAATCAAATATAATTATTAACAAATTAACTTTATCTTGGGTAACGACTGAGATAAAGATATTTATTCTGGGTCTCGACTGGATAAATTCTAATAACATAACAACTTTATCTTGGGTAACGACTGAGATAAAGATATTTATTCTGGGTCTCGACTGGAATAAATTCTACTAACATAACAACTTTATCTTGGGTAACGACTGAGATAAAGATATTTATTCTGGGTCTCGACTGGAATAAAGTCTACTAACCTAATAACTTTATCTTGGGTAGCGACTGAGATAAAGATATTTATTCTGGGTCTCGACTGGAATAAATCTTACTAATAACAACTTTATCTTGGGTGCCGACTGAGATAAAGATATTTATTCTGGGTCTCGACTGGAATAAAATTTACTAACCTAAAACCTTTATCTTGGGTAACGACTGAGATAAAGATATTTATTCTGGGTCTCGACTGGAATAAATTTTACTAACTCAACAACTTTATCTTGGGTACCGACTGAGATAAAGATAGTTATTCTGGGTAGCGACTAGAATAAAACTCACTAATCTCAAACCTTTATCTTGGGTCTCGACTGAGATAAAGATATTTATTCTGGGTACCGACTAGAATAAACACGACTAATACAACTTTGCTTTGGGTCTCGACCGAAGTAAAGTATCTTGTTCCGGGGAACGACTAGAACAAGATAATCACTAACTATTTAATTACCAACGCCATAATGTCGATTCCATAGTTTTATACTGGTGAGTACATCTTTGATTAATCATATATTATATTTCATATTGATTAATATATTTATATACCTATATATATACATATAGTGCCATTGGTCAAAGTAGCCACAACTTTGACAGTAGTATATTGAAATTAAAATTATTATTGTGTAGTGAGTAAGTGATTTTTTTTAATATATTGAAGTTTAGTTCTTAAGTGTGAAATTGAATTCTGTTAATTTTAGTTCTAGTTGTAATGTTGTACTTAAGTTTTACGTGCGTACAATAAACCACTGGCTATAAAATATTCCCCGGCGTTATTATTTACAGTCCACATCCTTCTCTATATTTTTTCTTGAGTGTTCTCATTGGGCAGAACATTTAATGATCCTTCGTAGCCGAATTTAAAGTCTAGTGGTTTATAATCTCACACGTCTTAACATGAGTACACTTCAAAAATGTTTGGCTAACCAAGCCACCTCCGCAAAAATCATCGAAAAATCTCTTAAGAACTACAACAATACTGCTGTAGAGAAACGAACAAAAGGGCTTGTTTCTGAGCGCTTAATCGCTTTAAGCGAAATCTGGTCAGATTACAAGTCTACTCATTACGCAATTATCCAAGCTACGCAGGCATTGGATGACAGTGAACTTGAGAAGTACGACTATTTCGTACATGATCAATTTGCAGAGGTGGAAAATAAGTACTATGCACTCCGAGCAGAACAAAAAATTGCCGCAGAAACTAGAACTGATCAGCAATCTTCGTCTTTTTTGAAGTTGCCCAGAATTACACTGCCAACATTTTCTGGTTCTTATGATTCATGGAGATCATTTCACGATTTGTTTAATTCTCTAGTTCATAAAAATCATTCTTTACCTCCAGTACAAAAACTACATTTTCTTAAAACAAGTGTTACTGGCGAGGCTGAACACTTGCTGCGACAGTTTCCAGTAACAGATGCAAGCTAAGAAAATGCATGGAAAACGTTAAAGGATAGATACCACAATAACCGAGTATTAGTGAACGCTCAGCTGAAAACTCTGTGTAATCTATCTAAAATAACAAATGAATCTGCCAAGGCGATACGATCCTTATTAGACAGATCTTCAGAATGCATTTTCGAGCTTGAAGCTTTAGGAGTTTCCACAAAGCAATGGGACCCAATTCTCATATACAAGTTGGTGCAATGCCTACCAACGGAAACCCATCGCTTGTGGGAGCAGGAGGTAAATAATGAAGAAGGTTTGCCTACGTTTGATTCTCTAAAAACCTTCCTAGATACCAGATTCCGAACTCTGGAAGCAATTTTAGATTCAAATTCAGTTCATCCAGAAAAAACAAATAACTCAAATAATTTCATTAAAAAGATATCAACACATTTCTCATCATCTACAGACAAATGCGCAATATGCAAAGAGCCACATAGATTGTTTAAATGTCCACAATTTATCAAATGTGACATTGACAAAAGGTTTAAGATCGTTACATCTAACCGTCTATGTGTAAACTGCCTATCAAGGCACCATAACACGAAATCTTGCCCAAGCAAATTTACGTGTCGGCAATGCGGTAGAAAACACCATTCTTTGCTTCACAAGAATAGTGGTACATCCAATCAAAGTACTCACTTTTCAACTAAGCAAAGCAATAATTCTATTAAACAAGCACAGAAACTCAATTCTCCCTCTACATCTGAGGTCATACCAGATAGTTCTTTACGAACATTTTACACCAATCGCCCACGGCGTATTACACAAGCACTGCTTGCAACAGCATTGCTAAACATAGCCTCCTCAAAGGGCGTCATATTGACATTACGAGCCTTAATAGATTCTGGGTCTCAAGTGTCATTCATTACCCAAGTAGCAGCACGCAAACTGCAATTACCTACCACCCGCGTAGAAATTCAGATAACAGGCTTGGGGAACACACAAGCTACAAATGTAAAAGGAAAAACATCCTTTGAAATACGCTCGTTATCAGATTCACATAAGGCCACTTCAGTGACAGCACTAATCGTGAACAAGATCACTGAATTCCTACCTCCTTCCACCATTCAAATGCAAGAATGGGAACATATAAAGAATCTAGATCTAGCAGATCAATCTTTCCATAAACCCGGAAAAATTGATATACTTTTAGGAGCAGATGTTTAGGGGGAAATTTTATTGGAAGGATTAAGAAAAGGTCCTCCAGGAACCCCTATTGCCCAAAATAGCACCCTAGGATGGATCCTCTTTGGAAATTTATCTCAAGCAGACTCTAGTTCCAAGGTTTCATCTTTAACAATCAATGCGCAAGCTGAACAAGACGCATCTATAGACAAAATCCTGCGAAAGTTTTGGGAAACTGAGGAAATCACTCCTCACGTACGGAAGTTCTCAAAACCCGAACAAGAGTGTGAACGGTTGTATCAAAATACTCATCGTCGCAATGCGAGTGGTCGATATGAAGTATGTTTACCATTCATCGAAGAAAAACCAGTGCTAGGCGATTCCCGAAATATGGCCCTACGCAGGTTTTATAGTCTCGAGAAGAAACTACTTCAGAATGCTGATCTTTACAAAGACTATAAAGATTGCATAAACGAATATCATGCCTTAGGGCATATGAAACCAGCTGAAAAGGAAGTTAGCAGAGAACAAAGCTACTACCTTCCGCATCACGCTGTTATAAAATCAGATAGTACGACCACAAAGGTTCGAGTCGTCTTTGACGCTTCAGCCAAGTCTACTAATGGGAAAAGCTTAAACGAAAAGCTCCATACTGGACCAGTCTTGCAATTTGAACTTTTTTCTATCTTACTACGATGGAGAAAATACAAATACGCTATGTCCGCCGACATAGAAAAGATGTATAGAATGATTAACATTCAATCAGCAGATCAAAGGTATCAGAGAATAATTTGGAGAAATAGTCCTAGTGAACCCATAAAGGACTATCAACTAACAACGGTAACGTTTGGCACTACTCCAGCTCCTTATCTCGCTATCAAAACACTTCATCAGCTTGCACAGGATGAAGCTGAGAAGTATCCAATTGCTGCTAAAATTGTTACTCGTGACTTCTACGTAGACTATTTAATTACAGATGCAGAATCTATCGATGAAGCTGTCAAGATACAAACGCAGCTCGTTAGTCTATTATTTTTAGCTGGGTTTAATCTAAGGAAATGGGTGAGCAACTCCTCGGATCTTCTAGCAGACATTCCAGAGGAGCAAAGGGAATTACAACTTCCCTTACGGTTTGCAAGTGATGAGTCAGTAAAAACTCTTGGTATCCACTGGTATCCAGGAGCTGATTACTTTATCTTGCAATATCGACAAATAGCAGACCGTCTATCTACTAAACGATCTGTTTTATCAGAAATTGCTACATTGTTTGATCCACTAGGCTGGATCTCACCAATAGTAATCACTGCAAAGGTTCTTATGCAAACTTTGTGGCTTTCTGGATGTTCGTGGGATGATCCGATTCCTGCACCCATTGACACCCAATGGCGGCATTTTAAGGCAGAGTTGTATCATATCAGCCAGCTTAAAATCCCACGCTGGCTACATACGACAAACAATTTAACAAATTGTCAGATACACGGATTCTCAGATGCCTCCAATCAAGCTTATTCTGCTGCTGTGTATATCAAGGTTGTTGACGTCGAAGGAAAAATCCATATCAATTTCCTAATGGCAAAATCAAAAATAGCTCCTGTGAAACCTGTATCACTTCCTCGGCTGGAGTTATGTGGAGCAGTTTTATTAATTCGTCTTATAAATCGAGTAAAGATAGACTTGGAACTTAATCGAGTCCCCATCTATGCATGGACAGACTCTTCTATAGTCTTATCTTGGATACACAATCATCCAAACAAATATAAGACTTATGTAGCGAATAGGGTTTCTGAAATCCAGGAACAACTAGATATCAAAGCCTGGCGTCACGTGCGTTCCGCAGATAATCCCGCAGATTGCAACTGCAGAGGAATCAAACCTGCGAATCTAATCAATCTTGAACTCTGGTGGCACGGACCCAGTTGGCTTCAGCAGCCCGAGGAAGATTGGCCTAAGTCAAAACCCTCAGCTAACATGCAGATAGATTCTGAACAAAAGCGCGTGACACATACTGCTGTAGCCCAAACAATGCTAAACGAATTATTTGATAAATATTCTTCTTTCATAAAATTAAATCGAGTCACAGCATATTGCCTCAGATTTTTGAACAATATCCGAGCAACCCAAGATCTGACAAAAGGTTTAATTAAACAAACCGAACAGCTTTCCCCAACAGAGCTGCTGGAAGCAAAATATCTGTTAATAAAATTAGCGCAAGGCATTACTTACGATACCGAGATAAGACAATTAAAAGCAGGATTATCGCTTCCAGCTAAAAGCAATTTGATATCCCTTAATCCATTTCTTGACAATAAAAAGTTATTGCGGGTAGGAGGTCGCTTACAAAACGCTCATATCCCATATGATCAACAACATCCGATCATTCTACCAAAAGGAAGTAAATTAACAAACCTAATTATAGATCATATTCATCTAAAAACTTTGCATGGTGGTGTACAGCTTATATTAAATACTCTAAGACACGAATATTGGGTTTTACAAGGACGACGAACAGTAAAAAACATCCTACATAGATGCATTCCCTGCTTCAAGCAAGCTGCCCGAACTAGGACTCAAATAATGGGAAATTTGCCAACTCCAAGAGTGAATATCTCAAGACCATTTCAACAAACAGGTGTCGATTATGTCGGTCCTATTAATTTAAAAAAGTCAAAGCACAGGGGCAATCGATATTACAAAGGCTATATATGTATCTTCGTCTGTATGGCCACGAAAGCTATCCATATTCAGCCAGTTTCTGACTTATCGACAGCTAGTTTCATCGCAGCTTTCAAAAGGTTTTCTAGTCGCCGAGGTTTGTGCACTGATATTTATTCTGACTGCGGAAGCAATTTTGTTGGTGCCGACAAGGTTTTCCAGAAAGAATTCAAATCTGCACTCAAAAACGCAAGCAACGAAATTGCTGAAAAAATTGCGCACGACGGCATTCACTGGCACTTCAATCCACCTTCGGCTCCACATTTTGGAGGCCTGTGGGAAGCTGGAGTGAAATCTATTAAATTTCATTTAAAACGAGTCTTAGGAAACGCCCTTCTAACTTTTGAGGAATTTGCAACAGTCCTGGCACAAATCGAGGCCTGTTTAAACTCGCGACCTTTGTGTCCCATGACTGAAGATAAAGATGACCTCAATGCATTAACTCCAGGACATTTTTTGATAGGAAAATCTTTAATCGCACCACCAGAGCCTGTGATGCCCATTAGAATATCATCAGTTACTAGATTGAATCATGTACAACTCCTGAAGCAACACTTTTGGAACAAATGGTCAACCGATTACCTGAATTCATTGCAAAATAGGCCTAAATGGCAACAACCAACATTAAATCCTTGTGTCGGAGATTTAGTTCTGATTAAAGAAACAAATCTACCTGCATGTCATTGGATACTAGGAAGAATACTAGAAGTGCATAAAGGACATGATAACTACGTGAGGGTAGTTACAATAAAAACCAGCAAGGGAATCTTAAAAAGGCCGATTACGAAAGTATGTATTTTTCCAAACTCGGCAGGCAACCCAAATCTATAACGATAATTGCATGTGTACTAAAAAACAACT
This sequence comes from Dioctria rufipes, assembly GCA_963924295.1. Classification (NCBI taxonomy): domain Eukaryota; kingdom Metazoa; phylum Arthropoda; class Insecta; order Diptera; family Asilidae; genus Dioctria; species Dioctria rufipes. The sequence goes on from OZ002742.1 coordinate 134,758,808, forward strand.
AAAATATCCATTCTCAACATATGTACCTAAATACAGGTACACAACAGCAATGCCCGCATAAAAAAAATAAATAAATATAAAAAAAAAAAAAATAATATGAAAGATAACAAAAACTTATCTAAAATCTGGATTAAGCTGCAGGCTGTAGGTACATACACACATACGTACAATCGTACGCCCGTTTCAATAATTAAAGCAAGATCTGTTTCAATTCACAGAACTTTTCCCATGCTGCAATTTCTGCATTATAAACCACAAAACCCTTTTCATCTATTAGCAGGGGGCATAATCACAATTATGCAAAGTCCAGATCTTTGCTATTGTTCTTCATAACAAAGTTTTTTTTTCAGCAAAAAAAAAAAAAAGCTTTAAAAAAAAATAGGATATTTCGCCACACTCGAACCTTGGACCTGGGACCTGATACCTTATCAGCGCTCAGCGAAGTTCGGCTATGCTGCCAACGAGAGGCTCTTTCATTACATGTCAATTAAAACCCGTCCAACACGAAGTGATCGTCAATGAAACAAACGTCAACCAAAGGAATGCGCTGCTCTGGCTCAGCTAATCAATTCATTGCAACAGACATCACAATTTATTTTTCCGATTCCGATCGCTGGAACATTTAGGAAAGTAAGATATAATTATTTATAAATATATAGCAAAGAAGACAACCAAGGTATGCTTTACGTCGTCATTTTAAAATTAATTTATAGTTACTTGAAAGATTGAATTTTCAAATAAAATTCAACCTTTCAACAGGGGGCAGTATGTTCAAACCAACATTAAATAACCACCTGAAAATTAAATCATTCAAAAGATTTTAATTCCAAGTATTTCTTATTTTTGAAACTACATAGGTTGGGAACGAAACTACATATACCTACCTACAAGCTCGTCGATAAAGCAGTTTTTAGTGGAGACAACAATCGACACATGATCGCTACATTCCACATTACAAAATCTCGACACGATCGACAGAATTCATCAGGCTTTTAATTGAAATTAAAATGTGTATTATTAGCAAATTATTACTTAGCTTAAAAAGCATAAAACATTTTAGTATTAACTAAAAATAATTTAGAAATAGCCATATTGTGTATGTATAGGTATATTCTATTAGTTCAGTTAATACGTTGTACGTACTAAGCATAGCTGCTAAGGTCAATGCACTCGTCTGACCTACGCACAGCTGTTAAGGTCAACGGACTTTCTGTTGCTACCTACGCACAGCTGCTAAGGTCAATGTACTTTGGTTGTTATGCGCAAGGTAAAATAATTTGTTGGTGCCGTGCGGAGTTCAGAGGCAATATAAGTCACAGGCCAACTTGAATCTTTCTCTTTTAGTATCCAGCTTCTATAGAGTGCGCATCATTTTGGAATTCGACTTGGCTAGTGTAATCAAATATAATTATTAACAAATTAACTATACAACTATACAACTTTATCTTGGGTGCCGACTGAGATAAAGATATTTATTCTGGGTCTCGACTGGAATAAAATTTACTAACCTAATAACTTTATCTTGGGTAACGACTGAGATAAAGATATTTATTCTGGGTCTCGACTGGAATAAATTTTACTAACTCAACAACTTTATCTTGGGTACCGACTGAGATAAAGATAGTTATTCTGGGTAGCGACTAGAATAACACTCACTAATGTCAAACCTTTATCTTGGGTCTCGACTGAGATAAAGATATTTATTCTGGGTACCGACTAGAATAAACACGACTAATACAACTTTGCTTTGGGTCTCGACCGAAGTAAAGTATCTTGTTCCGGGGAACGACTAGAACAAGATAATCACTAACTATTTAATTACCAACGCCATAATGTCGATTCCATAGTTTTATACTGGTGAGTACATCTTTGATTAATCATATATTATATTTCATATTGATTAATATATTTATATACCTATATATATACATATAGTGCCATTGGTCAAAGTAGCCACAACTTTGACAGTAGTATATTGAAATTAAAATTATTATTGTGTAGTGAGTAAGCGATTTTTTTTTAATATATTGAAGTTTAGTTCTTAAGTGTGAAATTGAATTCTGTTAATTTTAGTTCTAGTTGTAATGTTGTACTTAAGTTTTACGTGCGTACAATAAACCACTGGCTATAAAATATTCCCCGGCGTTATTATTTACAGTCCACATCCTTCTCTATATTTTTTCTTGAGTGTTCTCATTGGGCAGAACAATGGGTGCATTACAGTATTACAAACCCGGTATTGGCAGACGAAAATTGAGGCTTAGGACATCACAAACGATGGCGCCAAGAACAACAGGTTTCATTAATATGGAGATTCAAATTTTGCAAAATGATGTATATGAATCACTGATAACTGCAGCTAATGACACAATAACAGAATATGAAAGCGATGATGATGAATACGAATAATGAATATGAATACTTTTCTGTGAATTGTCAACCTATGTATACCGAATGTGTACGACATAATTTAATACCTTATTCTGTAATAATTGCACTAAGCATTGAATGTCCGTGAAATTTTATACAAATTGATAATCTTGTAAGATGTGAAGTATGTGATGAAATGATCTTAGATTTTGTATAAAAAAACCCATGAAAATAAAATAATTAGTTTCTTTAAAAAATTGTATTTTTTATCGGAAATCTTCCATAAATTTTTTATTATGTAAAACATGAATCACTGTGTATTTAGCAGTCGTGAGAATTTTACCCAATATGATCAGACCATTCCACTACAAAAATGTAGCTTTTTAGTTAGAAGAACTCAGATAAAAATACGCTAGCTATGAGAATTTTTACGCTAGGTGATAAGGGGATACATCAAAAAAATATGTAGCTTTTTTAGTTACAAGAAATTTGATAAAAATACGCTAGCTATGAGAATTTTTACGGTAGGTGATACAGGAAAAAAATATAGCTTTTCTTACTTAGATTAACTTTGATAAAAATACGTTAGATGTGAGAATTTTACGCTAGGTTTTAAAAGTTCATTGAGATTTTTTTTTGTTTCGGATATTTTTGAATTAGAATTAGAATGTAGTGAAAGTGAGATTTTTGCATTATGAGAATTAATTATATAATATTTTAGCACTACGGGAATAATTCGATAGCCTGATTTTTTTGAGGATATCCTGGAAGTATGACTTTTGAGCTATGAGAACCTTTTGATTTTACCAAAAAATACTGATAAAGTTTTGGTATAAATTCAAGAATACCAGAGTTATAATTTCATTCGAAAAAGTGAGTTTAATTGTCTACAAGATGGCCTTAAGAAATACCGAAGATATCATCACCGAAATCAGGTAGATTTTACTTGTAGACAGGAGTAACTCCTTTCCCCTGATAGGTGATGATGTGAAGATAATTATAAACAAGGTAACGTCGCCCGTGAAAATTCTAGTGCAGGAATCGCACTACTGGAATGGGGAGTCACCCCCTTTGCAGAAAATCAGAACTTTAATAAAATAGTAGGTATTGATTTAAAATTCATTTTATATAGATATGTATAGTATATATTTTTTAACATTCTTTTAATTTTCTTAGAGACAGCATTGTACATAAATAATCACAAGGGGATCCTTATGGAGATTAATTATGATGGCAACTTTTTATCTACATCTGATGAGGACATGGATATGGACGACAGTTCCACGTTCTTCAGTAAAGTGGAGGAGGATCTGAGGGTGATGGAGTCGGATAATCTTGCATTTGATGGCAGTTTCCCGCCCCTCAGTCAAGGATTCGATGTTGATGGGGCTGCTAGATCACCTCTCATTGTATGACAGTTACACATTGCTCAGTCAAGCGTAGGCGGTTTTGATGTGGATGGGGCTGGATCATCTCTGTCTATGAAGTATATTTATGATGTTAATGAAATAATGGAAATGATGATGATGATGAAATATTAAAATTATAATAAAAAATTATTTTTGAAGAAATTCTGTTTAGTCCACCTAAATTCCAATTAAAGCGTCCAGCCTGGTTCTACCATTTTCATCAATTCCTGAAATAAACAAAAAGGCACCACAAAGTATCAAACTTAAAAAGAATAGTAAGCAACAGAAAACTTATCTGTATGTAGCATTTTCTCTGGATGTCCTCAATTAGTGCACCAAACCATAAAATGCTCCAATTCTCACTCGTAATGGAACCTTTGCAGATGTTTTAACTAAAACAATAACTAATGATTAATCAATAATTAATCAATAAATCACAAACTTACCAATACATTGTACCTCCGTATATTGACACCTTTTTTCATGTCATTAAATGACATCTACACAGTCAGCTGTCTTCGCCTTCGCCGCAGTCAGAATACGAGTAATTGCAATAAACGTCGCTAGTGCAACACCGAAAGGCGAGAGCTCATAACTGGATGCGGCGGCTATATAAAGCCGACGAGCCGCAGCACAAAATCATTCTTTTCTCAGAGTTCATCTGATTCAGAGTCTAATCTGAAAAATAAGAATCGTGTTCCTATCCTCCATACAGAAGTATAATTCTGGTCAGAGTTTAATCTGAAATATATTCCTATCCTTAATACAGAAGTATAATTCTGTTCAGAGTTTAATCTGAAATTCCCATATTTATTACAGAAGTATAATTCTGGTCAGAGTTTAATCTGAAATATATTCCTATGCTTAATACAGAAGTATAATTCTGTTCAGAGTTTAATCTGAAATTCCCATATTTATTACAGAAGTATAATTCTGTTCAGAGTTTAATCTGAAATATATTCCTATCCTTAATGCAGAAGTAAAGGGTTTTCCAATAAGAGGTGTTATTTTAATTAGCTCGCTATTTCGGTAGATGTCAGTTTTGGAGCTGTCATTTTTTGACATTTGCCAAGTAGAAACTACGCCATTAATAAAAATGGAACGATACACGATTCAACAACGCATTGAAATTATTAAAATTCACTATAAAAATGGTGAAAATGTGGCAGAGACGGTTCGTAAAACTCGAATATTTTTGGGTCATCGTGAAGCACCTTGTCGGACCGCAATACAGAAATTGGTAGAAAAATTCGAGCTGTCGGGACAAGTTAGTGATGAGAAGAATAAAACCAATGCACGTCGCTCAAGAACAGCCGAGAATATTGCTTCTGTAGCCGAAAGTGTTGAAGAAAACCCAGGTTTGTCCATTCCTCGTCGTTCTTTGGAATTAGGCATTCCATAAACGTCATTACACCATATTTTGCATAAAGATTTGGGTTTTAAGGCTTATAAAGTTCAGTTAACATAAGAACTCAAGCCGGCCGATCATCAACAACGTCGAGTCTTTGCTGATTGGATCTTTGAAATGCATGAAAATGATCCGGAATTCCATCGAAAACTCATCTTGAGTGATGAGGCCCATTTCCACCTCGATGGCTTCGTCAACAAGCAAAATTGTCGCATCTGGGGCTCGGAAAACCCAAGAGTTATTGTTGGAAAGCCTCTCTAACCTCAACGTGTGACTGTTTGGTGCGGTTTATGGTCCCGCGGGGTCATTGGACCTTACTTTTTCGAAAATGAGGCTGGAGCAACAGTTATGGTGAATGGATTGCGCTATCGGCAGATGATTAATGAATTTTTATGGCCGGAATTGGATGGTATTGATCTAAATAACGTTTACTTTCAACAAGACGGCGCTACGTGCCATACAAGCAACGAAACCATTGATCTTTTACGGGAAAAGTTTCCGGACCGTGTTATCTCTCGAAGAGGTGATCACACCACGCCACCGAGATCTTGTGACTTAACACCTAGCGACTTCTTCCTTTGGGGCCACATGAAAGAGAAGGTCTACGCCAACAGCCCAGCGTCGATTCAAGACCTCAAAGATGGAATTCGTGAGGCTATCGAGGACATACGGCAGCCAATTTGCGATTTGGTTATGGAAAATTTCATGAAAAGGATATGGTCCTGTAGGCGTGGTCGTGGTGGTCATTTGGCTGATGTTATTTTCCATTATTAACGGCATACCTTCCTCTTTATAATGAAATAAAGATCCGATCATTTATCTAAAAAAATGGCATTTTTCTTTGAACATAAAAATAACACCTCTTATTGGAAAACCCTTTATAATTCTGTTCAGAGTTTAATTTGAAATTCCCATATTTATTACAGAAGTATAATTCTGTTCAGAGTTTAATCTGAAAATTTGGTCTCATTCTGTTTTGCACCACACGTTGCAGCACGCTGCTGCACCCCTGTGCTGCTTATTCAGCTTTTCTGTCTGAGAGGGCCGCTACCATCAAATTGATTCATAGAAAATTCTTATGTGCGTCATTTTACTGCCCTAGCGCCCACACGTATTAGCAGCATTATTATTTTTATTCTAGTAGTTAATAAGGTAACAGAAACTAATTCCGGTCTTCTTCTTTTCAGGATTAAAGGGACGGACTATGTTTTTTTGGACCATTTGTTTTTTTTATTGAATTTTTATATCCACTGAATTGTCAATTTGAATTTCTAGTTTTAAGCTCTTTTGAATTTTGTGACATTAGGTTTAGTATATGAATTTATAAAAATAAAATTTTATATTTGAAGTTGAAAAAAAAACGCTGAGTTATCTATTCAAAAACCGGCACTCTCTCCCACGTCCGAGACTAGCTCTCACATTGGTCCTTCGAGCCGAATAACTCAGGCAGTCAAATATAAAATTGGAATATATTGCTTAATGTCACATAATTTAAGCTTCGCTATTCAAAATGCCTACAGAAGACGAATGCAGTATATCTGACGCCGGGGACGAAACCATTAGCTCAGTATTAGAGTTGGTTGAGTCTCAAAAAGAGGTCAACGATTTAATAGAAGACCTCTTTAAAGGCATCAAAGAGAAGGCAAGAAAAGGACTGTCAAATCGACAGAGAAACGTTTAAAAACGTTCACCGAATATTGGAAAGAATTCCAAACGCGGAATAGGGTAATTCAAAAGAGAGCGACAAAGGAAGATCGCAAATTAGAATATTTCACGAAAGAGACATTTAGTGATGTACAGGAGTATTATATTGAAAAAGCAGCAAGCATGGAAGAGGATATAGATAGACTAACACCAAAGCCTGTCAACAATCCTCCTCAGACTCAGACATCATATGCTAGCACAAATTCATGCAATAATGAAAGACTCCCCCGAATTAAACTTCCCACCTTCAATGGAGAATACTCTACGTGGATTTCATTCCACGATTTATTTAATTGGATTATACATAACAGCAATAATTTAAGAATCGTTGACACACTATATTTCCTGAAAACTAATCTAATAGGAGAAGTTGAAAAGCTGCTCAGGCACTATGAAATATGCGGCGAAAATTATAAACCAGCTTGGCAGCTCCTAAAGGCGCGCTACTCAAATAAGCGAATTCTAGTCAACGTACAACTAAAAAAATTATTGTCTCTCCCAACCACTAATCATGATACCGCCGAAAGCATTAAAAGACTACTAGACAACATAACAGAAGCATTATTAGCATTACAGAATTTAGACGTAGAAACAAACAATTGGGATCCAGTTATTATATACTTGACTGTACAGAAATTACACCGAGATACGCAACAATTATGGGAACAGAGCTTACATAGTAGCACTGAGTTACCAGAATTAAACACACTAAAAAAATTCCTAGAGTCTCGCTTTCGAACTCTGGAAATGATAGGAAATAAAAATACATTGTCGAACACGATACAAAGAAAACCATCCTCACCTAAACCAATATAGGGACTCTTGAAGAATACTAAGAGTTCAACACGAATACACCCCCCTACAACAAAAACCTCTTGCAGTCATTGCAAAGGTAACCATATCATATTTCATTGTCCAACCTTTAGAACTCCGACCACGCGCCAACGACACGAAGTTGTCTCGAATAAGAATTTATGCAAAAACTGCTTATCACCCAACCATTCAACCTCAAATTGCACCAGCAGTAAGAAGTGTTATCATTGCACGAAAAATCATAACTCATTACTTCATTACGAGCAAACTCATTCGGTTACAAAATCACCTATTCAGATCTCTCAAAATTCTAATATGGAAGCAAAGCAATGCTCACCCGCCAATAGAAATAATGAACTGCAAGTCCAAAATTTTTTAACCTCAAACTTAAAAAGGGCTCTTCTTTCTACAGCTCTGATTAATATTAATATCCGGAATCACAATGACATTCCGAGCAATAGTAGATTCTGGGTCACAAGTGTCCATTATGACCGAAAGAGCTCTTAAGCGATTACAGCTTAAAGCTTCTCCAACCACCCATCAACTAATTGGACTTGGCATAACACCCACTAACACCGCTGTAAAACAAGCAACTGTCACAATTAACTCCTTATATACGAAATTCTAAATAGAGAGTAACATGCTCATTATCAAAAAAATTACCGAATTATTGCCAGCCCAGACAATTGCAGTGTCAAACTGGAAACACATCACCAATCTGACTTTAGCAGACCCCACCTTCTCAATCCCAGGAGAAATCGATGTTCTGCTTGGAGCAGACATCTACGCCGCCATTATTAAAAATGGAATAAAAAGAGGACCTGGCAATTCTCCAATAGCCCAAAACACAGAATTAGGTTGGATTCTGGTTGGAGCAGTACCAGAAACAACGAGCACGATTACAACTGTGTTATCCACCCACACTACAATAAATACCGAGTGGGATAATCAGTTAAGAAAATTTTGGGAGCTCGAAGAATGGACCATCCGATCAACATTGTCACACGAAGATCAACTTTGTGAAACGTTGTACAAAAACACAACAAAACGCCTACCCTATGGAAAATACGAGGTTCATTTACCATTCAAGAACCGCAATGCACCACAGCTTGGACAATCTAGGAATATGGCTGTCAAACAATTCCTACAATTAGAGAAAAAATTGTCCAACAACCCAGGAATTGGCAAATTATACAAAGATTGCATAGATGAATACACTTAGCTTGGCCACATGAAGCCTATTCCACCAACACTAGTAGAAAACAAAATATATGAAAACATTCCTTTCTACTATCTACCACACCACGCTATGCTCAAGGAGAGTTCTACCACAAAACTTCGAATAGTTTTCAATGCCTCAGCTCGTACGTCAAATGGCAAATCATTAAATGAGAAACTGCTAGTTGGGCCTACAATCCAACCAGCACTTTGGACTACCTTACTAAGATGGCGGCTGTACAAGTTCTCTTTTACAGCAGATATAGAGAAAATGTACAGAATGATCCAAATGGCACCTCAACACCAAAATTTCCAGATAATTGTTTGGAGAAATACTCCAAATTAAGAGTTGAAAGATTATGTCTTGACTACGGTCACATTTGGAACAACACCAGCGCCATATCTTGCCATCAAAACGCTACAGCAGTTAGCACGAGATGAAGCGACTAATTATCCCCTCGCAGCTAAGAGCATCATGAAAGAGTTCTATGTCGATGACTTAGTCTCCGGAGCCCATACTCTCAGTGAAGCAATACAACTGCAACGTGAACTTACCGAGGCCTTAGCAAAGGGAACATTCAACCTATGTAAATGGACTGCCAACCATAATGATCTTCTCAAACATATACCATTGGATCATCGAGAATTAAAAACCAACTTGGAATTCTCTGATAACGAATCCATAAAAACTCTCGGAATACGTTGGTATCCAACAACAGACTTTTTCTCTTTTAAAGTCGATGTCCCCGAACCAAAAACCACATACACCAAACGAATAATATTATCTGAAGTATCGTCTCTGTTCGATCCACTAGGTTGGTTAGCTCCATGCATAATTACAGCCAAAATCATAATTCAGAAACTCTGGCTCTCCAAATGTGACTGGGACGACCCTGTACCTACAGAAATTTTAAAAGAGTGGAATCATTTCAAAGACCAGCTACATACTATTCAGGACATTCAGATTCCACGTTGGCTAGGCTACCAGCCTAACAAAAGCGAGATGGAACTACATGGGTTTTGCGATGCCTCAAATAACGCCCATTCAGCAGTTCTGTATTTAAAAATACATTCTAATGAGAACTCCAGAGTACAAATTGTGACAGCAAAAACTAAAGTAGCTCCCATCAAACCAGTCTCACTACCTCGACTAGAGCTATGTGGTGCTGTCCTACTTTCCGGACTTATTAAACAAGTTGTCAAATATTTTGAACTAGAAAAAGTTAAGGTTAGAGCATGGACAGACTCTAACGTAGGCTGCGAAAGCATCCATCCACCTGAAAAACGTTGGTGGCCAATCGCATTTCGTAAATACATGAAAACATACCACAAGCTACTTGGAATCACGTCCCCTCCAAATCAAATCCTGCAGATGTAGCGTCAAGAGGCATTCTGCCAAACACACTAGTCACATGTCAATGTGGTGGAATGGCCCAGACTGGCTGCATCAAGATGAGGAATATTGGCCTCAACAATCTTTGGAGGTACATATTCAACTAGAGTATAAAAAACCAAAAGTTCTCACTACTACTGTCGATGAACAAATAATTATACTGAATAAATATTCTTCATTTCAAAAAACCATAAGAATAACTGCATACTGTCTCAGGTTTATAAACAGCATGCGCAAAATACAGTCCACTACTCAATATTTATCAGTATCTGAGTTAAAGAGGGCAGAATTATGCCTGATAAAACTTCTCCAGAATATCTCCTTTCCCACCGAAATCAGCCAACTGCAGAAAAAATTGCCCCTTCCTAAAAAGAGTCGAATTCTGTCTCGTAATCCCATGCTCGACTCCGAAAACATCCTACGAGTTGGAGGTCGTCTCACAAAGTCTTAACTAAGTTACGACCAACAACATTATATAATTGTTCCCAATAACCATCACCTAACTAACATTCTCATTGATCATATACATCATTATACATTACACGGAGGCACTCAAATCATATTGAGTACTATAAGAAACCACTATTGGTTAATAAACGCCCGCAATACGATTAGACATCGCATCCATAAATGTGTGGACTGTTTTCGATTCAACGCGAAGCCCAGCTCTCAGTTAATGAGTTCTCTACCCTTAGCGAGAGTCAATATATCTTTACCCTTCCACACTGGGGTAGATTACGCAGGGCCGCTTGTTATGAAAACATCAACACTTAGAGTAGCAAAATTAACGAAAGCTTATATCTGTCTATTCTTTTGCTTGGCCACCAAGGCCATACACATAGAGCTCGTCTCTGACTTGTCAACACCAGCCTTCCTAGCTGCCCTCAAGCGATTTGTTGCACGGAGAGGTCTTTACTCACACATCTACTCGGATCAAGGAACAAATTTTGTAGGAGCAAATCGAATTTTACAATCCAATTTAAATAAATCAATGAGAGCAATTGAAGACAATTTGGCCAAAGAATTCTCCAACCAAGGCATAACTTGGCACTTCAACCCTCCTGCAGTACCTCACTTTGGAGGCTTATGGGAATCTGTTGTAAAATCCACCAAACGTCATCTCTATAAAACAATCAAGGACGCAAAACTCACCTACGAAGAACTATATACAATTTTAGTTCAAATTGAGGCATGTTTAAACGCTAGACCTCTCTCTCCTCTGTCCAACGACCCAACAGACTACAATATTCTCACTCGCTGATACTTCCTTACTGGTCGACACAATCTCACCATAGTAGAACCTTCCCCACCTAATCCATAACAATATCCTCTCAAAAGATGGCAGCACATCCAATCCCGCTCCCACAATTTTTGGAAGCAATAGTCAAGAGACTACCTGCATACATTGCACCAACGACAAAAATGGCAGACTGAAAAAGAAAATTTAAAAATCGGAACTCTCGTCTTGATAAAAGAAGATCAAATCCCAATAGGAAAATGGCCATAAGGTCGCATAATTGAAATTCATACTGACCATAACAACTTAGTGAGAGCAGTCACTATTAAACAGCAAAAAATATACTCACCCGTCCTATCTCAAAAATTTGCCCTCTCCCTCTCACCAACATCTCCTGACAATCATCAATTATCCCCACCAAAGTCTGTTGCTCTCTGGCAGTACCAAGTTCCAAATTACCCGTTATATTTGAATGTAAACGAATTCAGAACCCGCCAAAAATCACTTCAGTTTCAAAAGTGACAAGTGAAAAGTGGTTCTTAAAACTCGTTAATTTTTTCAGTTTTGTTTATATTATATTCTGTATTAAGTGCAATGGAAGAATTGTTAGAGATTTTCAATTCAGAATCACTGGATTCTATGAATGTAAGCCTTGCACTAACTCCTCTGGAACTTTTGGCGGCTCCTACACCTATCAGGCCTATGAGCCCACTCCCTCCAACACCTACGACGGGAAGGAAGATGAAATCTGTCGTCATACGACCACCACCTGTACACTCCTCGCCGATTAAGCGAAAGGCAAGACCATTTGAGGCAGAAGGCATATCTCCTTCGGTGAAAGCTTTATGTGGAATAGCCATACCAAACAAAGTCTTGAAGTTCGCCAAGACCACCTCCTACAAAACAAAGTGCAGTGCTACCAAGACTCCCAGTTCTACACGAGGGGATTACACTGGGACCAAGGAAATGCCGTTCAGGAATTCTTATCCCAACGAAACCACCAGTTCCTAAACGGAAACCTATTCCAAATAAAACAGTAGCATCAAAAAATACAGTGGCGAGTCTTCCAGATCTACCAACAAAGCCGACTCAGCTACAGTGTTTCACAAAACCTCCTGCTGAGACACAACCAAAATCATCACGAGACATGCCAGACACAACACTAATGAACAAAAGGCAGTCAATTTTGTCTTGCACATCCCCACCTACAGTTAAACCACAAAAGGGACCTAAGGCAAATGACATTCTGAAGCAGCCAATAGAGTGTTGCCCAGATGTATGTGTCCCAACGCAGCCACGATCAATGACAACAGTTTCACCTAGAGTCTCAGGAGATCTACAGCACTAGAAAAAACAAACTAACTGAATGCATCAGAAATGATATAGCTATGTCCAATACTATCGAAGCAACACCAACCAATTCAGCGATACACCCTTCCACAGGAATTCCTGACGATTTGGAAAAAAACGGTTTTGTCTACCCCAGACGTCATGCTAGTCTTACAGTCAGCTGAGATCCCATGGAATAAAATCCGAGAGGCAAAAATATTTTTTAGATGTCCTCTTCCAGGCGGCCTAACACTAAAAATGAAAAAAAAGGGAACAAAACTACACTTCCTTATTCAAAAATCTGTAAATAATTTTATTTTTTATTTTATCATGATTTTTCCTTTTTTTTTAGGCGGGAGGATGTTTAGTCCACCTAAATTCCAATTAAAGCGTCCAGCCTGATTCTACCATTTTCATCAATTCCTGAAATAAACAAAAAGGCACCACAAAGTATCAAACTTAAAAAGAATAGTAATCAACAGAATACTTATCTGACATCTGCTGCGTCCTGTATGTAGCATTTTCACTGGATGTCCTCCATTAGTGCACCCAAGCATAAAATGCTCCAAATCTCACTCCTAATGGAACCTTTGCAGATGTTTTAACTAAAACAATAACTAATAATTAATCAATAATTCATCAATAAATCACAAACTTACCAAATCATTGTACCTCCGTATATTGACACCTTTTTTCATGTCATTAAATGACATCTACACAGTCAGCTGTCTTCGTCTTCGCCGCAGTCAGAATACGAGCAATTGCAATAAACGTCGCTAGTGCAACACCGAAAGGCGAGAGCTCATAACTGGATGCGGCGGCTATATAAAGCCGACGAGCCGCAGCAAAAAATCATTCTTTTCTCAGAGTTCATCTGATTCAGAGTCTAATCTGAAAAATAAGAATCGTGTTCCTATCCTCCATACAGAAGTATAATTCTGGTCAGAGTTTAATCTGAAATATATTCATATCCTTAATACAGAAGTATAATTCTGTTCAGAGTTTAATCTGAAATTCCCATATTTATTACAGGAGTATAATTCTGGTCAGAGTTTAATCTGAAATATATTCCTATCCTTAATACAGAAGTATAATTCTGTTCAGAGTTTAATCTGAAATTCCCATATTTATTACAGAAGTATAATTCTGTTCAGAGTTTAATCTGAAATATATTCCTATCCTTAATACAGAAGTATAATTCTGTTCAGAGTTTAATCTGAAATTCCCATATTTATTACAGAAGTATAATTCTGTTCAGAGTTTAATCTGAAATTCCCATATTTATTACAGAAGTATAATTCTGTTCAGAGTTTAAATTTGGTCTCATTCTGTTTTGCACCACAAGTTGCAGCGCACTTCTGCAACTCATTTGCTGCTTATTCTGTTTTGCACCACACGTTGTAGCACGCTGCTGCACCCCTTTTCTGCTTATTCAGCTTTTCTGTCTGATAGGACCGCTACCATCAAATTGATTCATAGAAAATTCTTATGTGCGTCATTTTACTTCCCTAGCGCCCACACGTATTAGCAGCATTATTATTTTCATTCTAGTAGTTAATAAGGTAACAGAAACTAATTCCGGTCTTCTTCTTCTTTTCAGAATTAAAGAGATGGACTACGTTTTTTTGGACCATTTGTTGTTTTTATTGAATTTTTATATCCACTGAATTGTCAATTTGAATTTCTAGTTTTAAGCTCTTTTGAATTTTGTGATATTAGGTTTAGTATATGAATTTATAAAAATAAAATTTCATATTTGAAGTTGAAAAAAAAAAACGCTGAGCTATCTATTCAAAAACCGGCACTCCCTCCCACGTCCGAGACTAGCTCTCACAAATTCTTTTATTTAAAAAAGATGAATGAATTCTGTGAATTGTCAACCTATGTGTACGGAATGTGTCCGACATAATTTAATACCTTAATCTGTAATAATTGTACGAAGCATTGAATGTCCGTGAAATTTTATACAAATTGATAATCTTGTAAGATGTGAAGTATGTGATGAAATGATCTTAGATTTTGTATAAAAAAGTGTAATAATTGCAAAACTGTATACCCATGAAAATGAAATAATTAGTTTCTTTAAAAAATTGTATTTTTTATCGGAAATCTTCCATAAATTTTTTATTATGTAAAACATGAATCATTATGTATTTAGCAGTCGTGAGAATTTTAGTTTGATTAACATCTGAGGGCCGTATTTTAATTGTCCTATGCTTATTATTATTATTATATTCATAAACAAGATTGTGCACAAAATCAATCCAATGATAGGAACCATTCTTACTAAATTCTTTCCTCATCCTTTCAATGTTCTATTAAATCTTTCAACTATTGAGGCTTTCATTATACTAAAAGTTGCATAGTGTTTGATTCCATACTTTAGCATTAGTGCCTGGAATGTTTTATTATAAAACTCTTTACAATCATCTGTTTGCAAATGTTTAGGAATCCGACTACTTTTTAGAATTTTTTCCATCGCAACCGTTACCTTTTTTTCAGTTTTATTTTTAATAGGTTCTACCCTAGCATATTTTGAAATTGTATCAATCACTGTTAGCAAATAGTAGAAGCCATTATTTTCACGAACATAAGCACCCATTTCAACCAAATCTGCTTCCCAGAGATCATCTAAATCTTTCATAATGACACGACGTTGAGGAAAATTTCGACAAGTTGCTTTGTGCAGCTCACTGACAAGGCCTTGTATCAATATAAACTTTTAACTTTTCAAATGACTTATTTATGTGTGATTGGGCTGATGTTTCCAGTTTTACCGTAGTTATTTTAATAATACTATGTACATTCGCAAGCTCTTCCTCTAATTCACTTTTAGCTGTCTTTGTTTCTAAACTAATAAGAGATCTGCGTAAATTTAAATAAATATCTATATATATCATGCTTGCAGCATCATGATCTTCTTCAGGATTTTTAAAATTCTTAATGCTGTTGAATTGCATATCATAGTTTTTATCTGATGTTAACAGAAAACCCAGTCCCGGAGGTTCGGTGGAACCATTTTCACCTGGTGGTCCAAAGACCCCGTTCTCCTCGAGGTCCAGGAGAATCTCTTCCAATATTACCATCTCTTAGTGATCGTCCGAACTTGTCAACAGGCATTTGATAAATGAAGATATAAAGTGGATGAAGGCTTTATAAAATTAAATCAAACTGTCTTAGCTCTTCAATAATGGACACAATTTGATTGTTATGACTATTATTCCCAGCCACTTGAGCTAATTAAAAGTCGTAATCTATCTACCAATTCATTTGGATCATCCCAGTAAACATAGTCAATACTCTCTCTGCGAAGCTTCATGAGCCCGATACCTTCATGACTGCTTAATAATTATCTTATATTTAGGACCTTTACTACCTCTTATTTGCCCATAATTAGATAAGTCTTTAACATTAAATAAACTCTTTGATGGTTCTTTCATAAAAAGATGTTCACATAAATCCGTTGTTATGTTATATTGCTTCCCATTAATAATAAAATAAATCCATATAAACACCATAAGTGCTGTCAATTTTAGGACTTTTGGTTTTGTATAATTCTAAATATTTATTAACTAATCCGGTTGATAAGTTAAGGGTGGAATCTGATTTATTAGCTAAGGTTCTTGAATGAGTTGGTGTTCCATACTCATCTTGTCATGACATTAAAGAAGAGTCTCTATACTTCAGTGGTGTGCTTATTGGTTGCATTTTAATATACATTTGTTTTGGATTTAGCTCGAAGCTATCCTCATCATCATCATTTACTTTATTTTCCTTTTTAGGTTCTGATTTGATATCAGTATGAAGCTCTCGTTTTACTTTTGCTTCGCTTACAAGCTCTTTAAGTGGTTTTGTTATGGGCTTAAATGTTTCTTCAAGTTGAGATTCAACATCGATTTGTCCTGTTTTTATAGTTCGATACTTTTTCTTGATAGCATTTCTAGTTTTAATAATATCCTTCATTAACTCCTTCTTATTCATAATGAATTCCTCCTTTTTACCCATTTTTGTATTATTCTGTCTGTTAACTGCTTCAACTATCCGGATAACAGCTTTGCCGGGTCTATTAACTGCTTTAACTGGTCTGTTAACAGCTTTAACCGGTCTATTAACTACCTTAACTGGTGTGTTAACAGCTTTAACAGATCTGTTGACTGCTTTAACAACTCTGTTATATTTATATGAAAATATATGCATCGAATACCCGACGGTAACGTCCCTTGCTTAATGGTCTGTCTTTGTCTACTACCAGAAATCCATATTTATCCTTCCAACATTTAGCATACATATCTCCGAAAGTATCAAAGCTCATAGCCGTATTCACATGATCATCATAAGCATGCCTAAGATTTGTATAATCTTGTTTAAATAAAATGAGAAAGTTGGCAATATCTCGTACCAAGTGTTTCGGTATATGAGTATAAATCTGGCAAAGATAGAAACTATCAATGTTATTATGCCTACCAATTCAAAAATAAGAGCGTATGTTGT
This sequence comes from Dioctria rufipes, assembly GCA_963924295.1. NCBI lineage: Eukaryota > Metazoa > Arthropoda > Insecta > Diptera > Asilidae > Dioctria > Dioctria rufipes. The sequence goes on from OZ002742.1 coordinate 134,776,180, forward strand.
CTTGTTTCCCGCATGCTCCATCATCAAAAATAAAAATTGAATTTTGTTTTGCCTCATCTAATGGTATGACATCATCATTATTAGAAAATGTATGATAGCCTAATCCTTGTATGGGTAACAAAAGTTTTCTTAAGTATAAATACTTTGATTGGTTGAGGGATTTTGAATATACATAAACGTTTTCATAACTCAAACCATTAGGATGCTCCAGCAAACTGAACATGACATTTGTTTTTCCACAGTTGGAGGGGCCAACTATTAGAGCACGTATACTATTGGGTAATAATGAACTATGTCTTTCAGTTTCTTTAATAATGCTCTGAAAATCATTATTTCTTATTGGTAAGGATACATGTTGCTTAATGAACTTCATTTTGAATACTAACTCCAACCTATAAATGCTTACTAAATTTAAATACTTTTTTAGTTTGAATCAGAGTGTTGAAGGTCAAAGTCATTCATACTTATGCTTGAGCGTAATAAGAAAGGGTCTGGGGTAATTAACACACTTATTAATAATTTGCCATTTGAATTAAACTTACCAGGCTACCAACATTGTGGACCTGGTAGCTCGTGGTGACCCTGCAAATCTAAGAGAAATAAAAAAAAAACATTACACTCATTACACTCAACGGCACGTAAATCTATTCAAAGACAAAAGCCTGATTCTTTGCAAAGAGCCATTGCGTTGGCACGAAAGGAAGTAGGAGATTCAATTAAATATAGGAAGAAAAATGTGAAAGTTCAACGAGTCATACCTATACCAAAAACTGGAGATATTTTACCATTCCTCGTTCCTTTATTTGCTGGCATTTCTGCTTTAAGATCTTTAGGAGGAGGTACTGGTACTATTATTAAAGCTGTTAATGCTGTTAAGGATGCAAAGAAGCACCTTAAAGAGCATAGGAGACATAATGAAGAAATGGAATCCCGTCTAACAGGGAAAGGTCTTTACATAAAACCTCATAAAAACGGATTTGGGCTCTACTTAAACCCAGAGCCAAAAAACTATTGAAAACGCTACCTAAAAGACCATTAACTGAGGTAGATTTGTATAAATATGCCAAAGATCTGCCATATTTTCAAGGAGTTTTCATGCGAGATAAGCTTCCAAAGAAACTGAACAATAAAGAATGCGGTATTATCAACTTGAACATATCATCTGGTCTAGGAACTCATTGGGTAGCGTAATATAAAAATGATGAAGATATTCAGTACTTTGATAGCTTTGGAAATCTACAGCCCCCATTAGAAATTATAAAATATTTAAGTAGTAATCTAATGTATAATTATTCTCCATATCAAACATGTAACTCAATAACATGTGGTCATTTATGTTTGAAATTTTTGTATGATTGTTATGATGAATAAAAGAATATGTATTCATTAAAAAAATATTTTACTTATTCAAAATATTTTCTTTATACAATACGAGCAACAAGGTCTCTTAATTCTATCATATAACTTCAATAGTTTTGATATTCGCATAAATTCTCTTCTAACAAGCCGGCAGTTACAAGTATCGGTGCCTGACATCGAAGTATTATAAGCCCAACTACAGAATTCATAATGCTCTCCATATTTTGAAGTCAAAATGTTCATTTCTCTATATTCATTCAAAAAGCGGTAGGATTTTTCTATTTCGTCCATATTTTCTTCTAGTAACAACTTGTCATACTCTTGCAAAAATCTGCTAATATCGAAATGTTTAAGAAATATTTGTACTTCATCATTTAATCTTTCGATATTTTTTTTTTCTTCCTTGTTTTAAATTTTTATACTACTGAATCCACTTGTGGTTAAAACTGAAATGATTCTCATGCCCTTACAAATCTATATAAATCAGGAGGAAACCACATAACTGCATCATTTTAAATTACATCACAATGTCATTAACACTTACATTAAGCGAAAATTCATCTATATTAACAACTGAGTATTTCCCACCCATAGATTTGTCAAGGAATTATGTATGTGGGTTAATTGATTGATTGATTTCCAAACTTAAAATACAATACCAAATATTGAGAATAAAAAAAATAATCTATTTCACATTGGGAATGTTGTGATTCCAAAATCACAACCATTTCATTTACATTTACTTACCTCCTGAGGATTTCTAAAAATCCATGAGCATTCAAATTGTGGTCTCAAAATACCACACTGTGCACGCTCCATAAATTTCCCTGCACAAACACTTAAAATTACAGCAACATGCATAAATACTTACCTTCATAAATTTTCCTAATGCATAAATATTCTTATTACTTATTCTCGTAAAATACTTAACTTCGCATAAATAGCCCACTTATATAAAATACTTACTCGACATTTTTGACATTTTTTTGTAAACATAATTCACGGAGTTAATGTACTCCACATTGCATATCGCTCAAAAATATCAAGAGCAAGATCAAATTACTGCAAGACCCAAGCCAACAAATATCGTCTTATCTTTTCATTTTTTTGCTTATTTTCGTTCTATTTTTTACTGCTTTTCGTCTTATTGGTCAGTTGAACGCACCAATGACGAAAATTCTTCATACTTTTTGCTGACGCAAGGGCGTTAGTTATTTTTCGTGATAAAAATATACGACAATCAAAAGAAAGTCGAAGTTCAGGATCGGTATTCAAAGCGAAAGCACGGCGGGTTTCAAAGTCGAGAAGTTTTGTTTGTAATTGAATTGTATAATTAACAGATATTGTTTGAAAGAGTACATGTATCCGTGCAAGTAAATAAAAGTGTAATCGTTTAATTTCCTCTAATAAAATAAAATCCTGTGTAACAAATATTCATAATCAAAAGTGTTTTTTTTGTACTGAAAAGATCCTGAGCCTTCCCCCTGTGCCGCTCTTCTCTCCCAAGAAAGCACGGCGGCAAACGGGGTTATAACAACTGGTGGCAGCGGTGCCGATCCCTCATAAAGTGAAAATTAATCGCCTGAATTAAAGTGAAAAGTTATAGTTCTTTGCAATTAATCGATATTTAAATAAATTTGAAAAGAGCGCCTCGCAAATACAAAACAAAGAGAATTCGCGAAAATAACCAATAAAATGGTTTTATTATTTAAAAAAAATTCCCTGCTTTACCAACAATCAATACAATATCCATAGGATATTAAATGGAATCAGCTGAATAGAGCTGAGTAACTTGTGACTTATCTTTTAAGATATCACACCATAATTATAAAACCCGGCAAATGATTCCTATTAATCATATAAAACCAAGGATTCACGTTTGCACTTGCGAATCAAGTGAACGGTTTTTGTTGAAAAGACTACCATTATCACTACAAAAGTGTTAAAATAAAAAATTCCGAATGCTTTAATTAAAAGACGATGAACCCAAGTGTATATTAAATATGTCAAAAGAGTTCAAAAAATAAGAAGAATACGACACAGCAAATAAATCCATTGAGATATGAGATTAATTGATTCGGCGTTTATCAAATCTTAATTAATTGAAAATGATGTGCAAATGGTCGTATATATATATATATAACATTTTTCATATGAAATATGAGTGTTTAATATAATATGAACATTGTGGCCTAAATTTAGTCAAAAATCAAAATAAAACGTAACAAAACCAATAAATAATTTCGTCAAACAAAAAGAACCTAACTTGAAATTTTTTTAATAAAAAAAAAAAACAAAAACGATAATAATAGAAACAAAAATATAAAAAAAAAAAAAATAATAATAAAATAAAGAAACGCATACAAACTGGGCTTACTAACTACCTAAAAGTAAACAGTGAGAAAAATAAGCACATATTAAAATAATATTATAAAAAAATCAAAGGTCGGTGGACGGACGGTCCCGACCCATCACTGGTGTGATCCCGAAAGAGACGGGCTGTCTCTTATAACCAACTATAAGTTAAAGAAAACTATTCAACAGACTTAGACGTCGGTCAGAACATTTGATGCCCAACTTACTACACGGAGAATAGAATCTTTGTATATACCAAGTAGGAATTTTTTTTTTCTCTCGCATAATTACATAATATTACTATTGTAGTAGTCAGGAATATACCTAATAAAAAAAAAAAAAAAAAAAAAATCTAATTAGTAAATTGGAATTATTTCTAATATATATGTACATATAAGAAAAAAAAAAAGTGCAAATACTTTAGTGAAATCATTTTACTTTGATCAGTGGTTTGTTTCCGTATCGCGGTTTGCCGACGGGAAGTTTTCATTTTGTCGAATAAATTGTAAAATAATTAGAAATTCTTCAAATATCTTGGTGGAAAATCAAATATTCATGCCTGGATCGGATTTTGTGATTGTGGAGGTCTATGTTGGTTTTGACCACCGTCGATTTAGTGATTCCTAGTGAGTAAATGACACTGAGTCCGTGGTTAATTTCTGTAAGATTTTCCTCGTTGAATTTAATCGAAAGATTATGGCATGTACATAGATGAGTACCCAAAGGTGTTAATTATACGCAAATTTGACCATTTACACTATACTCGAGTGTTGACAAAAGGGAGATAAAGATTTTTTAATAGCGAATGTTCCCAATAAACACATGAGAAATACCAGACAGTGAGAAATATATTCCCTCTAAAACTAACAGAGAAACTATAAACATATATGGAAGAGATAAGAGCTATCTTTAAATAGTCATTTATTATACAAATATATAAATTTTTTCTAAGTTTGGCGTGTACCGTTATATTTTTTTTAGCAAAGCAAGTGAAATATGACTGTGCAACGCTAGTTCCGATTGTAAGACACATCACCACGAAACATAGAAATATTGGAACGTTACATCGTCCATATAATGAGCAACGGGATATACTTAACGTACATTAAAAGAGATTTAGTTTATTAAATCAACTTTCCATAAAATATATTTTCATCACGTAAAGCGAAATTAGAGCACATTTAATTGATATGTGAGTAATTCTTATTTAATTGTCTATGCTCTTATAAACAACTTTAAAATATTGAAATATTTTTTTTTTCTCCTTCCTATAAAAAAAAAAAAAAGAAAAAATATCTTCAATAGATTTAATCATTGTTATTATGGAAATCGTGGATGATTTTGGTTTTTGTTGAGGAGAGCTTCTCTGTGAAAAGAGAAAATGAATTTTTTGTCTCGTTACATTTAAAATCGAACAAAGCTGCTTGATAATTATACTTTTATTGTTTCGTTTCATTCGAATTGCGTGTCTGATACGAAGATCTCACACTTTTGGTACCGAAGGGAGATCACGTCTCCCACACGTTGTGTAATGTCAAAGAATTAATTACATGGTTATATAAAAAAAAAAAATTTTATACAGTAACATTAACAGTAGCTAGCAAGCGAAAAGAGAAATCCTTCTTATTAGAATAACTCCTCGAGTAGAGTAAAACCTATAACAAACATAACGGGAAGATATAAGAAATCTATTGCTAAGCGGCGTGGTTTCGCTTTGTCAAGAAGCGTAATTTTTACTCGTCATAAAACACGGGAAAGAGCCGCTCTAATATTCGGTTTTAGTGAGCTTCCTTTTCACGACGAAGATATGCCAGATACCGAAGCACTATCCGTCAGCTTGTCTGACATACACAATTTAGTACCTGAATACGATGGAAATCCCGAGACGTTGAACAAGTTCATCGCTTGTGGCAAAATACTTTTTTCTTCAGCTAAGACTGAAGCAGATAAGAAATTTTTCCTTGAAGTTATAAAAACTAAGCTCCAAGGACCCGCTTTCGATTTAGTACAATATGAAACATATGGTACTTGGAATGATTTGATAACAGCACTTAAAGCTCAATTTAAGAAAGATAAATCTAGAGCCATGGCTCAAAACGAATTGATAAAAGCCAAACAGGGTTATAAAGAGACTGTTAAGGAATTTGGAGATAGGGTAACACAAATGTTGAATACTTTAAATTCCGAAATTCGAATCTTAAGTTACTTTCTAAAGCGCACAACGAAACAAATTTACAAAAGGCCATTTCATATGCCATGGAGCAAGAGTTGCGCTCTGAAAAAGACACCCCTTCTGCTTCAAGTTTTTTTAAACCAAATACTAGGCCTGTTCCCAACTGTTCTATATGTGGAAAAAGGGGACATACACAAGATACTTGTTATCAAAGGGGTAAATTTCCCAATACAGATAGGCCCACAATTAAAAGGGAAGTTCAACACGTGAGAAAAATGAACTACCCAAACCAACAAGTCCATAATACTAGAAATTGGCATGGACAACAAAACCAAGGCAGGTTCCTACCAAATAACTGTATACCACCTGTCTATAGTAACCACAATAATTACAATAGGAAAGACCAGCCGAATACCTCTAAATCAAATGAGGAAATGCATGGAACAATCCCGCAAAGAAATATACCTCAAGGTAATCGTGGAGCTAAATTTACTCAATACGCCGTAAGGCAAAATAATCCACATTTTGGAGAAATGGGAAACGAGGAGATTCGGGCGGAAGTTGTCGGCACCCCCTCTCGAATCAAAGTCAGAGCCGACGTTCACCAATAAACAACATAAATAAAATCACTATTATTGAAGCGTCTTTAGAAGACACTAAAGCTGGTCTTGTAGCAAATGTACAATTCGAGCCATCTAAAGTTGGATTTAAAAGATTTTTAATTGATACTGGAGCTGAAGTTAGCCTAATTAAATCAGATACGAGTCCCGAAAAGATTAAAAAATTTACTTAGAAAATTCTAATGTAGTAACAATAACGGGGAAATCAGTCCCTACATTAGGATCCATTAACGGTGAAATAATACTGTCAAATGAACAATTTCATTTTTCTATTGAACAATCATTTCTGTTGCTAGATCCCTCGTGTATAGACTTGGAATATGATGGTCTGTTAGGTAACGATTTTTTGAAGCGATATCGCTGTATTATCGACTATGATAGAAAATGTCTGGAGTTAAGGTTATATAAACCTGAGATGAGTTTCATTGAAAGTTTTCCGGTAGCACGGGAGGACAATAAATCCTCAAGACCGTTGCTCAATTGTGCAAATTTAGACTCATTTTTAAAGCAGGAAAAAAGGACAGCCTTACCTTCTATGGATAATAAATCTGAAGGAGAAAATGTAGCGAGAGTAGCTCCGGCTACTTGCGATAAAATCGTAATAGCACCTCGGTGTAAGACAATAATAGAAATGCCATGTCGTATTCATGTGGACGAAGAAATCGTTATAAAAAATAAGGAGATATTGCCAGGAATATTTCTCGCAGCAACGGTAACTAAACCCCGTAATAATAAATTACAAATATTACTTTTAAATAGCAACGAAACAGAAAGCATTGTAGATACTCGTGAAATCACTGTGGACTATGAAAAACTTAATAGGTATAATATTTTGAACTATCGTCGCGATGAAGACCCCGTAAATCGTCGACTGGAAAAACTGAAATCATTTTTAAAGCTCGATCATTGTAATATCGAGGAAAAAACCTCAATAATCAATATTTGTAGAGAATACAATGACATCTTTTTCTTGGAGAGTGATGTATTGACATGTACCTATGCCGGATCTCATAGAATCCAAACTCAACTGGATAAAGCCCCAGTGTATATAAAGCCATACCGGTTGCCGGAGTCCCAGAAAGATGAAATCCACCGGCAAGTTAATGAAATGTATGAAGCAGGTATCATACGACATAGCAAGAGTCCGTGGAATTCTCCACTTATCCTCGTACCAAAAAAGGCAGATAGCCAAGGCAACAAACAATGGAGGGTTGTAGTAGACTTTCGTAAGCTCAATGACATTACAGTCGGAGATGCTTACCCACTTCCAAATATAAGTGATATCTTGGACCAGTTAGGAAAATCAAAATATTTTAGCACTCTCGATTTGGCGAAGGGATTTCATCAGATCTTGGTAGATGAACGTGACCGAGAGAAGACTGCTTTTAGTACTCCTTTTGGTCACTACGAGTATAATAGAATGCCATTTGGTCTGAGAAATGCCCCGGCAACATTCCAGAGGCTAATGAACAATGTCCTCATGGGTGTGCAAGGAATAGAATGTTTTGTGTACGTGGATGACATTGTTATATACGGGTATGATCTGAAGGATCATAATAAGAAACTGGTACATGTTTTGGACAGACTGAGAGGAAATAACCTTAAACTTCAGCCTGATAAGTGCCATTTCATTGAGAGAGAACTTACATATTTGGGCCATATAATTTCAGAACACGGTCTGAAGCCAGATCCCAACAAAATAAGCGTAGTCAAAACATACCCTAGACCAAAAAAAGAAAAGGATGTAAAATCTTTCCTAGGATTCATAGGCTATTATAGACGATTTATACCAGACTTTTCCAAAATCTCCAAACCTTTAACGAAGCTACTCAAGAAAAATGAGACCTTTAAATGGGATGCCTTCTGTGAAGAGGCATTTGTGTTATTGAAAGACAAACTTATCCATGCACCTGTATTGGCCTACCCAGATTTTGAACAACAATTTCTGGTAACAACCGACGCAAGTGACGTAGCGTTAGGAGCTGTGCTTTCACAAGGTAAACTGGGAAATGATCGCCCTATTTGTTATGCCAGTCGCACGCTTAATCCAGCGGAAACGAGATATTCAACGACGGAGAAGGAATTACTGGCAATAGTTTACGCAGTAAAGCAATTCCGACCATATATATATGGAAAAAAATTTGTCATTCTAACAGATCACAAGCCCCTACAGTGGCTCATAAACTTGAAGGAACCATCCTCCCGACTAATGAGGTGGCGAATTTTATTGGAGGAATATGACTACGAAATAAAGTATAAACCTGGTAAATATAATGCTAATGCGGATGCATTAAGTCGAATAAAGACCAATGAGTCTGAAAATGACGATAAAATTATACGGGTTCTGACCCGAAATCAAACAAAAAAACGGCTTGAAGTAAACTCCCCGAAAGAAAAGGATGACCTAAAAAAATTTTTTACAAATAGCGATACAACAAAAACAAATTCTATAGAATTAACTGAGAACTTGGAATCCCTTATAACACGAAAAGTGGAATATAAATATTTTCTGTTACCTTTATTCAATACAACCGAAGGACTTGAACTAAAAGAGCTCTTCCCTGATATCAATAATATTAAGATAGGTGAACACAAATCATTTAAACTGAATAATGAATTCTTCTATATAACCAGAATACCTATCCCCATAAGAACGGAACAGGATAAGGAATATATGAAAAAATCCTTAAAACAATTCTTGAAGTCATGTGAAAGAAATCAAATTGCAGAGTTTGACATCTCAATACCTGTGTATAGTAATGACATACTATTGGACTTTAAGAAAATTCTGAACAAATTAAAAGTGCATACGAAAATAAAAATATTCCTTTATCGAAATACAAAGATTCACGTAAATAGTTCTGAAGATATTCAGCAAATACTGAAGGAATATCATACCTCTCCAATAGGTGGACATCAAGGCTTTACTAGAACACTCAAGCGTGTTAGAATGAAATACTATTGGCCAAGTATGCTCAGGGATATAAAGAATTATATTCAAAGCTGCGAATCATGCCAAAAGAATAAGTTAAACAAACTTAACAGCATACCCATGAAAATAACCACAACCAGTTCGCAACCGTTTGAAAGAGTAGCTTTGGACATTGTAGGTCCGCTTCCTGTGAGTTATAAAGGAAATAAATACATCCTCACCTTTCAGGATGATTTAACTAAATTCTCAGATGCAGTTCCTATAAGTAACGCGGAGGCACACACTGTCGCAGAAGAATTTTTCAAAAATATCGTATCAAGACATGGTATTCCCGAATCATTGCTTACAGATCAGGGTAGCAATTTTGTCAGTAAGATGTTTTCAGAAGTGTGCAAGTTGTTAAAAATAAAGAAGATACGGACTACTCCATACCATCCACAGACGAATGGGGCTCTGGAGAGAAGTCACCGCACTTTAGCGGAATACTTACGACACTACGTTAATAATGACTCTCAGACTTGGGATGAATGGATCCCGTATGCAATGTTCGTGTACAATACTACTCCTCATAGCAGTACGAACTATTGCCCTTACGAACTTCTTTATGGTTACCCACCAAAAATACCTGTTACTCTAAAGCAATCACCCCAAACAACTTACAATTACGAAAATTATGCGAACGAGCTTAAAGTCCGACTACAGCATGGATATCGATTAGCGAGAGAAAATATCGTAAAATACAAAGAAAAATCCAAGATATATTACGACGAGAACAAACGGAAGAAATCATTTAACGTGGGAGAAAAGGTATTACTAAAGAAACACGTGCGACAGAATAACTTTTCAGCCCTATGGGAAGGACCCTATGAGGTAATTAAACTAATTTCCGAAGAAACAACTAAGATAAAGATCGGAAATAAAATGAAAATTGTCCACAACAACAACTTAAAACCATTTGTAGAATGCATATAATATCATTATCTTCTGACTAAATTTATATATCAGCAATCTACCAATAACTAGCCCACGTAATAATTAGCCAAAATAAATCGAAAATTAACGTAATTTCAGCTCAGTAAGTCGCTGAAAGTTATTCGTCCAGTGTAAGGTTGTCTGACACTTTCTTAATAATTAAGCCTATTGCTTAGAAGACTATTTAATCGTAATAAATTGTGTAGATGTAACTAACCGTCCATTATTTGAATACTGACTTATTTATTATAATGCTTATGCTTGGGTTCTTTCTGATCGCTGGTACGCTCCAAACTATTGCTCTCCACATCAAACTTAACTCTAAAATTTTTCCAGATATGATTTGGACGTTAATCATCCTCGCAACTATAACCGCAGTTCGATCTAACGGAATCAAGATTACTCCGATAAACAATGCGGGGATATATTTTGAAAATCTAGGAAACATAGAATTCTATTCTAACGAATGGAAAATTGTAATATATTATGACCTATTGGGAATAAACTTGGGCGTAACCTATTTAAAGAAACACACAATGGAAATTAATGACTTGTGCGATGTGTTAAGGAACGAACCAGCGTTTTCACAGGTCTGTAATCACACGGTGTTGGAAATGAATCACCTGATACATGACATTGAGCAAAACATTATCCTGTTAGATCCAAAACTGAGGATAAAGCGATCGTTATTAGGTATAGTGGGAACAATAGGCAAACCTCTTTTTGGCATCCTAAATGAAGAAGATGCTACCTATTATGATAGGGAAATCGAAAAATTAAAAAATAACGAAGAATATTTGAAGTCTTTGATAAAAAACCAAACTTTGATATTGGAAACCACCGCCAATATCTTTAATAAATCGATAAACGATATACAAATGCAATTTGTAACTCTAAACAACAAATATAGAACACTTAGAGGTTTTATGGATGAACTTCACAACGTAACATATGCTAATAGAATTGTCGCTGAACTTGAATCGCTTACTGCCCTTAACACTCTTTTGATATTAAGATACCAAGGAGTAGTTAGTACAATTATTGACCTCGTAACGGATGTCAGACACGGAAAACCACATCCCTCAGTTATCTCTCCCAGTCAATTGGAAACACTCCTCATCACAATACGGAAAGAAATCTCCAGTGAACTTAGACTACCTAGTACACTAAGGGAAACGAATCTGTTATCTATATATCGCTTGGGAAAAATGAGTACCATTGCTTATAATGGCAAAATTATATACGAATTTAGAATTCCGCTTCCTTATAAGGAAGACTACCAATTATTCAAAACTCACTCACTACCTACAATCTATAAAGAAGATTTCACTTTCATCCAACCTAGTACTGAATACCTAGTGGTCGATTATAATCGTGAACACTATTATAATATGGATGCACACGAACTAGGAAGTTGTGCAACTGATAGTGAAGCACAGTTCCTTTGTCGACTAATCCACCCTATTTTTAATGGAAATAAAGATAATTCAGTATGTGAGGTCAATCTACTCAAACGAGAATATTCTAGGTTACAATCATGTGATTTCCGAACCTCTAACCAAACAACCTTCTGGGTACAATTGTCTCAAGCAAATAAATGGTTATTCGCAACCAGAATAAATACTTCAGTAGACGTGATATGTAAACAACATATTACTCCCCATACTTTGGTTGGAACCGGAATCATTGAAATAAGTAATAACTGCTACTTGAGAACAGAATACTTAACCATCAAAGCATACAACATGAACGTAACTGAATTGAAAAATTATTTTGTACCTTCATTAAACATAACCCAAATTTTTAACCGAACTATTAAATTTAAGCCGAAATCTGATAGTGTTGGATTAATCAAATATTCTAGTTCTAACGAGCTTAAGGAACTATCCGAGCAAATAAACACCTTAAAGGAACAAGAAGAAATAAGTCTGGAACCAATAGATCCACACACAGTACACCATTACACGCTTGGTTACTTATCATTACTGATAATATTAGTAATAATAGTATACATTATTTACCCGAAATGTAGTGTTTGCCAGAGAAAAAACAGATCAGGAACGAAAAATGAGAATAGTAACTCGGAAAATCCGTACCAGGAACCCCAAATTCAGTTAACTCGAGCGTAACATATATATATACATATATCCAGATTTTTCATGTTCTGGAAATATTAAATCACAATCCGGTTGAGTGGACATCATTTCATCCTCTAGATCGCAACTCGGTCTCCAAATTTCCCCCTTTTTTTGTTGTTAGTGTTATTCTTGCAATAAATCAATTAATTGAATAAATAACGATCCCCATTCTTAATAACTAATTAACTTTCATTGGTAGTTCGCTCGGAAACGAACCAACACAATGTACGAAAACGAATATAAATGAAAATAATTTGCACCTTTTTGGTATTTCTTGGTTATAATTAATAAAACTATAAGAGTAAGATTATCAAAATGTTTAGCGCGTAAGGTTATTAAAACTTATGCTTTCAATAATTTTAGCAAAAATTAACAAAAACTGTATATCTTTAATAGCGTTTAATGCGTAAAATTATCAAAATAGATATGTTCAATCTTAATAAAACTACATTACTTTAGAAATTTAATATAATTAAAAAAAAAAAAAAAGAAAAAAAAAACCTTACCATTAATCATTAAATATCATTTATATACTTACCTTTTTATAACTAGTTATTATACCTGAGTTTACCTCTATGATTAGAGCGTTTAAATACTATATTACGTTTCTTACTTTTGTCTAAATATTTGTACAACATATTTTTTATATGTAATTTAGTCTGTAGAAAACCACATATTTTAAATTTTGACTAATTATACTTTAATTTTATTCAATTTAGATTTAATAAAACTCAAAAGGTCTATTATACGAAAATAGTTAACACCTAATACCTAGTAATACTTGTGTTAAAGAATTCAAAAAAAATAATGTGTTAAAGAATTCAAAAAATAATAAGAGCAAACACAACAAGACTATCTCGACGGAACCACTATAACCACGTACATAAACTCTACTTTTATCCATACATATCAGCAAAATTTGAAATTTGTTGGAAACTTGGGCTTTAATTATACAGAAAATTCCTCACCCTCCAGGCTATGAATTTTCTTTATTTTAGGGGGAAGGGATGTTGTGATTCCAAAATCACAACCATTTCATTTACATTTACTTACCTCCTGAGGATTTCTAAAAATCCATGAGCATTCAAATTGTGGTCTCAAAATACCACACTGTGCACGCTCCATAAATTTCCCTGCACAAACACTTAAAATTACAGCAACATGCATAAATACTTACCTTCATAAATTTTCCTAATGCATAAATATTCTTATTACTTATTCTCGTAAAATACTTAACTTCGCATAAATAGCCCACTTATATAAAATACTTACTCGACATTTTTGACATTTTTTTGTAAACATAATTCACGGAGTTAATGTACTCCACATTGCATATCGCTCAAAAATATCAAGAGCAAGATCAAATTACTGCAAGACCCAAGCCAACAAATATCGTCTTATCTTTTCATTTTTTTGCTTATTTTCGTTCTATTTTTTACTGCTTTTCGTCTTATTGGTCAGTTGAACGCACCAATGACGAAAATTCTTCATACTTTTTGCTGACGCAAGGGCGTTAGTTATTTTTCGTGATAAAAATATACGACAATCAAAAGAAAGTCGAAGTTCAGGATCGGTATTCAAAGCGAAAGCACGGCGGGTTTCAAAGTCGAGAAGTTTTGTTTGTAATTGAATTGTATAATTAACAGATATTGTTTGAAAGAGTACATGTATCCGTGCAAGTAAATAAAAGTGTAATCGTTTAATTTCCTCTAATAAAATAAAATCCTGTGTAACAAATATTCATAATCAAAAGTGTTTTTTTTGTACTGAAAAGATCCTGAGCCTTCCCCCTGTGCCGCTCTTCTCTCCCAAGAAAGCACGGCGGCAAACGGGGTTATAACTGGAATGCGGTTATAGAAATACCTACAGGATCATATGAGATAGATGACAGAGCTGAATATCTTGAGAATCGATTAAGTAAATTAAATAAAGAGAGTTACCATATAAAACCGCAACATGATAATATATAATAAGGATAAATTACGTACATTAGTTTGTAAGATGCATTCACAACACGAACCAGAAAATTACCTAGTTCTAAGAAAATGTAAAATTAGTTTATTAGTCGCATCCCTTAAGGAAAAGAAATTCTTTATAACATCCTTGCTCTAAGTAGTTTAGAATCCCGAACCTTATTCACATTTTATGATTCACAGTCGCATATATTTTCATTCAGATTAAAGTAACTATATGCAAGGAGTAGTTTCAGCTATTTTATTAGTTCAGTCAGGTGAATGTATATGTATGGATATAAATTTGAAGGTCGAGAAGTATAAAACAGAGGACTGAAAATATTTAAAAATGAGCAGATGAGTCTTTTTCCGGCTGTATAAGTAATAACGTGGAATAAAGTGTATTTTAAATTTTGTAGTTGAGCTTTGCTTTAGGTTTTATAGATTATGTCACATAAAAGTAAGTGAACCTTTTGCACACTCGCACGATTAGTATAGAAAGAAAATAATTACTTAGGAATGAAGCTAGTTGATTATGCTAGGTCAGTTAAGTGCGGTGTGTGCCCGTAATAGGTAGTGCGCGGAAGTAAGACTGAATGGTGAGTAATTGCTTGAAAGGTATTTTGAGAATGGATGACTGTATGCGTGCTTTGTAGGTATGGTTATTGACGGTTGTGGACGCAGGGATGCATCGCTCTATTGCTGACAGAGCGAGTAATCTCTTGCGGCTTGTACGAGTGTGCGGTACCATAATGAGTTGTTATGGTGGTATGTTGTAGGGGTACCACCCTTGATTTGTCAAGGTGGTATGTTGTAGGGTAATTTACGGATCCGGTTCTGCTACAGCTAGTTGTCATGGCATGAACCCCTCGGCTACCCTTCGAGTGATATTAACCACTGTATTGAGTTGTCGCGGTGGTGTATCATTTTGCGTGCGTGAGAGAATGTTTTCTCGGAATTGGGAATGTTATGTTCAGACTTGCATAGGCTAGGATATTTAGGTACCTCCAAAATAGCAAACTCACTGAACCTGTTTGTTCACGAGCTGTTTACTTCCAGGTAACCTTGAATCGGGAGACAGCCACCAAATGGAAGAAACTCATTCCGAGTTCGGCGGCATTTGAATAAGTTGTGAGTAGAGTATTAAATGAAGTGTGACCTTACATCAACTGTGTTGTACTTAAGTAAATAAATTATATAGAAAACCTTTATTGTTGGCTATTAATTATACTTAGATTACAGTTTATTGGAATAAAGTGTATTTTGAATTTTGTAGTTGAGTTTTGCTTTATGTTTTATAGATTACAGTTTATCAGAAGTGAGATTACCCATAGAAATTTGTGTTGGAACATTGTTGGTGTAAACACTGTGCACGTAAAATTTTTCAAGTGCTGTAAAGGGTCGATCCAGAAGAAGGCGATCTACAAGTAAAAGTTCGGACGACGGTATACGATACCAAAGGACTCGTGGAGAACGCCAAAGTGAACACCGCGAAAGATCATCAGTTAACGGTGGTGATTTAAGTGTACGAAATCATGACCGAGATCAAAGAAGTGAAACTAGTGCTGCGGATGCGCGAATAGATCGTTTAGAGCGATTGGTTGAGGCTCTTTGAGGACAAAATCAACGAGTTCATTAGAGCCAAGGGAACAGATCATTCGATATACTATCCGGAGTGATTGTATTCCTGAATTCGAGCCAGGTAACGTGAACGTATCAGCTTCAAAATGGTTGGCAAAAATAGACCAATTAGGAGCGATTAACGAATGGGACAATAAAACCAAAATTTACGACATGCAGAATAGACTTATTGGCTTGGCAAAAACGTGGTATAACAATTTAACTACATATGATCGGTCATGGGAGGAATGGAAGGAGCTCGTAACTAAATCATTTCCTGAACAACAGGATTATGCGATAGTCTTAAGGAAATTGGTAAACCGTAAGTAGGAGGAAAATGAAACAATGACGCAATATTTTTACGCAAAAATGGAGCTTTTAAATACATGCAACATTACTGGAAAGGAGGCTGTGTCATGCCTTATTGACAGACTGGAGCTCGCGCAGGAAGATACACCACGCCAGAAGTATTGTATAGTGAGTTTCTTTCAAGCGTTTTCATTGATGAAAAGACTGATTCTAACAAAATTCACATGGGGGGAAATATTAATCTGCGATGCGACAAAAGGAGGCATTATCCCAAAATATTGGATCGTAAAATCGAGAAAGTAATTAACAATAGTGAAAATCTCACTAAAGTAGCGAAGTGCTTTAACTGTAACGAACGCGGTCATATTTCAACGAAATGTCTAAAGCCAAAAATCGAATGTGGCAGCTGCAAAAGGTTAGGCCATAGCGAAAATGTGTGCTATAAATCGAAGAAAACTGTACTGAAATGTAAAGTGGTGGACAAAATTTACGCGGCTATGTTGATACAGGTTGTGGTGCAGTGATGCTGCGCGAAACATACGGAAGAAAGTTAGGATTAGAGCTTGCGCATGCAACAGTGGAAGTGTTAATAGTGCCAGATGAGATACAATTGGTACCAATTATAGTCGGGCAAACTTTCATAAATGACCAAAACGTAACAGTCGTGATTCAGAACAACAAAATGAGATTGTTTAATAAAGATTTAGCCATTTTGCCAGAAGTAGAAAGTCTACCGGCGGCAAAAATTGCTTTATGGGCGAAAGAATCAGCAGTAATACTATCACATCATGCTGGATATGTAAAAGACTATAATATCTGCGAAGCATCAGATGTATATGTGGAATTGAAGGAGCGTGGCAGACCCGGACAAGAACACTGGATTGAGCGATGCATTACAAATTCGTCCAATGGTGCTGTTTTAATCATGAATGTTTCCAATTCACCTATAACAATCAAGGAGAAACAAGTCGTAGCCAGAGGCATCCCATGTAAGGAAGAATTAAACAGAGATCTGGTGAGTAATTTGACTCTTAATATTAATATAATCGAACCGTTTAAACTATCTGACATTGAAAAATGTATCGATAATGATGTAAGTGAAGAATATAAAATTAAACTTTTGAATATATTAAATGATAATCGGTATTGTTTTGCGCAAAATTTGAGTGAGCTTGGTAAAACACAAATCAGTGAACTGAAAACACATTTAGTTGATGAAAAACCAATTGTTTACCGCCCTTACTGCATGTCATTCTCTGAACGAGAAACTGTACGCAATATTGTTAACGAATTGAAAGAAAATGAAATAATTCGTGAATCAAGCTCAGCCTTTAGTAGTCCCACATTACTAGTTAAGAAGAAATCTGGAGAATATCGCATGTGCATAGACTACAGGAACTAAATAATAATACAATTAAAGATAAATATCCAATGCCACGAATTGATGACTTAATTGATAGAATTAAAGGATGTAAATATTTTACGAGCCTGGACTTAGCATGTGGGTATCACCAAATACCAATGAGTGAAGATTCCATCACCAAAACTGCGTTTATTACTCAAGACGGACATTATGAATTTTTGCGTATGCCCTTCGGCTTAGCAAATGCTCCGGCAGTGTTGCAAAGGATGATAAATAGCTTGCTGGGATCTTTACGCTTTACCGATGTGTTAGCTTACATGGACGATATATTGTTACCATCAAGTACAATTGATGACGGACTAGAAAAACTACTGAAAGTGCTCAATTTACTCAAAGAGGCAAATTTAACTTTGAAATTAGAGAAGTGCTCATTTTCAAGCGCAAAATAGAATATGGCAGTAGGAAATTTCCCAAATCCAAAAGACGTTCATCAAACAAGACAATTTTTAGGACTAGCGAGCTACTTTCGTAAACTTATTAAAAATTTTGCGGAAATTGCTTCTCCACTCACAAAACTATTTAAAAAAGATGTTAAATTTGTATGGACAGAAGAACAACAATCTGCTTTTCACCAGTTGAAACAGAAATTGACGGAACGACCTATACTTGCTCTTTATCACCACGAAGCGGAGACGGAATTGCATACAGATGCCTCGAAGATTGGTATAGGTGGAATTTTGCTACAAAAACAACAAGAGGGAGCTATAAAACCAATTTCATATTATAGTAGATCAACTAGTAAGGGTGAACAGAAATTTCATTCTTACGAACTTGAAACATTGGCTGTAGTGGAATCACTAAAACATTATAGAGTATACTTATTAGGTAAAAATTTCAAAGTTCTTACGGATTGTAGTGCGATCAGATCTGCATTCATCAAAAGAGACTTAGTTCCACGAATAGCTAGATGGTGGCTGACAGTACTAGAGTTTGATTTCACTGTAGAATACCGATCAGGCTCTAAGATGAGTCATGTTGATGCTTTAAGTCGAAATCCGATCAGAATTCCAACAGACTACAATAGCTTTACAATCGATATTAGCACAGATGACTTTATACTTGCTGCTCAAATGGCAGATGAGAGATGTAAAGAGTTATTAGAAATACTTTCCAGCAAGCCTACATCAAAGAAAGAACAGGACGTATACAAGGAAGGTTATACAAAATAACAAAAGAAGGAAAACGTTGGGTAGTACCCAAAAGTCTCCGAAGGGAAATTCTAATATGCCACCATGACAACGTTAGTCATTTTTCTGTAGAAAAAACATTGGTATATATAAGAAAGAAATATTGGTTCGCGTCAATGAAGAAATATAAAGGAATACATATCATGTTGTCTAGCATGCTTATATTATAAAGTGCCAGATGGTAAGCAACCAGGCGAACTAAATATCATTGAAAAGGTTCCAGTTCCTTTCGATACACTTCATGTAGATCATGTAGGTCCATTTGTTAAGAGTTCAAAGCGCAATACCCATCTACTTGTAATAATAGATGGATTTACAAAATTTATTTCTGAAAGCAGTTCCGAACACAAAAGTTGTGTCGGTTATAAAAACATTTGAAGAAGTGATTAATACTTTTGGAATCCCACGCCGAATAGTATGTGACCGAGGCAGTTGCTTTACCAGTGAAAAGTACACTGAGTACTGTAAGAGTTTAGGCATTAAAAGAATTCTTAATGCTACAGCAACTCCTCGTGCAAATGGTCAGGCCGAGAGATATAACCGAACTATATTAAGTTCAATCGCAGCATCTAACGAAGATGAAGTGAAATGGGATAAAAGTATTCCATCGGTTCAGTGGGGCTTAAATTCAACAATTAACAAAACTACGGGAAAGCCCCTCTATGAACTTCTTTTAGGGTTTATTCCACGAAGCCCAAATGATTCATATAGAACCAACGAGGTTAACGAGAATGAAGTCAAAGACATAAATGAAATAAGGGAGCAGGCCTCTTTAAACATAAAGAAAAGCCAGTCTGCCCAGAAGAAATATTATGATGGCAAACGTACCAAAGGTCCAACTTACGAAGTTGGGCAGCGGGTAGTAGCAAAAAGACCGAAGGCGTCTCACGAAGGCGCCAGTAGGAAATTGTTGCCTAAATACAAAGGGCCATATGTGGTCACTAAGATGCTAGATAATGATCGTTACATAATTGAAGATCTTCCAGGAGCGACGCGTTCACGAAAGAAGTACGTTGGGATATGTCCCAGCGACAAACTTAAGGTTTATAGGAATTTTTCTGATACAGATAATACCAATTCGGATACATCACAGGAAAAAAAACTATATACATATATATATATAGAGGTGTATATAGATATGTATATTATATAAGATTCCAAACTCTTCAATTCATTACTTCTTCTATTACAGAGTTATGAATAATCAGCTTAATATGGATGAAGAACCCCATGAGGACATTGGGACTAGTAGTGTGGCCGAGATGTAAGCTGCATTCACAACACGAACCAGCAAATTACCTAGTTCTAAGAAAATGTAAAATTAGTTTATTAGTCGCATCCCTTAAGGAAAAGAAATTCTTTATAACATCCTTGCTCTTTAAGATAAGTAGTTTACAATCCCGAACCTTTTTCACATTTTATGATTCACAGTCTCGCATGTATTTTCATTCAGATTAAAGTACCTATATGCAAGGAGTAGTTTCAGGTATTTTAATAGTTCAGTCAGGTGAATGTATATGTATGGATATAAATTTGAAGGTCGAGAAGTATAAAACAGAGGACTGAAAATATTTGAAAATGAGCAGATGAGTCTTTTTCCGGCTGTATAAGAAGTAACGTGGAATAAAGTGTATTTTAAATTTTGTAGTTGAGTTTTGCTTTATGTTTTATAGATTATAGATTACAGTTTATTGGAATAAAGTGTATTTTGATTTTGTAGTTGAGTTTTGCTTTATGTTTTATAGATTATAGATTACAAGTTACTTTCAACAACAGTTCTCCATCAACTCTCACCGAAATTAGAGCTCAAAGAAAAATAAAAGGCTCAAGTAAAAGGATGCTGTAGCTATGATAATAGTGCCGAAAAATTGAATGTCATAGTAACTCACCATTTATGAACTCTTTCAAAAACAATGATGAAATACGTATAGCTATTCAACATCAAGACATTTATGTACTTCCAAGTGAAAGTTTTATTTACATTGAAGGGAAATTGGAATGTACCCCTAAGGCTGGTAAAACTGCAAATGGAGTACGAATTTATCGCAATAAAAATGTTGGTCTTACCTCAACGATAAAGAATAAGCTTTCGTTAAACGAAAGTGAAAGCTTTTAAATTCAGGATGGCCTCTCACCAATATAACTGTTTTGTAATGTAGCTGCAATCAATAAGCTGTATTACGGCATTTAGGCGGACAGTGTAGCGGTATGAAAAAAAGATATGTGTGCTTATGTTTAATGCTGTATTTATTGAATAATTCTAATGTAAAACACTCCAATTTATAAATTCACTACAATTTAATTCTGTTCATTAATGGCTCGATTGCATATGTAGTTATTATGCCGTATTTTGGCATATATTCAACTAAATGCAATTTGTAGCCTTTTCTAGTTTTTACGCGTTATGCACTTATTTTTTAATTCACTTTGCGCTTAATTTAACTTAACTACTTAACTAATTTGTCTCGTTGCATGTATCATTAAAATGCCGAAAGCTGGCATGTATTTAATTTTTATGCAAGAAACTTATTTACTAAATTAATTGATATCCACACAATACTTATCTTAAGAAATTCCAACCAAAACTTCTTGTTAATTGCCAACACCAACTGCACATAAATTTTCGGCATGTATGACAATGTACCTTAACTATGGCACTTTTTATCTTATGCTTATTGCTGAAATTGAAAAATATTTATTAACACTTGATCGTATGCTAGAACTTGCATATATGATCGATTTGAAACTGAGAAAAAAAACTTGCTTTAAATTACACTGATGATCGCTGTCGAAAAAATGAGAGAGATCTTAGGAATTGCCCCCTTTTTATAGGCTCTAAGCGGCCATTTTGACATACGTTCCACAAGAAAAATGCAAATTAAGCATATTTTTCGACTTTGCTTGACTTGTATACTTATGTCAAAATGTGCCAATTTCCTTCAACTAATTTATAATAAATTATCCATGAATTTTTGTAATTTATTTTATTAAATATTTTAATTTTTCTAAAATTTATCAAGATGGCGGCTCCCTGCCATATTATGACAATTTCCACTGTGGAACGCAAATATTTCTCATTTTTCCTTCGTCTCGTTTTCGCATCTTTCTCTTTCCCACTTATTATGGGAATTAATTTTACCTTTTTTCGCGAATATTTATTTACCTGGTAATTTTCGCGGTTTTTAAGCATTACCAACAGGTAGCGCGTAGCCAACTTCGTATAATCAGCTTTTCACCGTGCCAAGTTGACAGTCGCGATCGCGATATTTTTATGTGAAAGTGCCGTGTTGTTTTGTGTGTTTTTCTCGGCAAATTATGGATTTATTATCCAGGTAAGTGTCCTTTATCACTATCTAAGTGTGTATTGTTAATTATTTAAGTGTTCCAACATGAATAATTTGCAAGAACTATCCAAATTCTGTTAAATTATTCATGTTGGAAATGTAGATTTTGAAATGTCAACAATGATATAAATTGTTGCATTTCTCTAATTATAATGTATGTACGTGTTGCAAGTTTTTATGTTTTGCATATTTAAGCATATTTGCATGTTTTGCAAATGCTTATTATGCAGAGCATATGAATTTTGCAAAGAAATTAAATTATTTACATTTTGCATGTTTTTGTTGTTGTACTGCCAAGAAATTGGTTGCTTGGCAGTTTGCATGTGATTTGTAGAATTCATTCTTGTTCTGTTTGTTAGTTTTCTATTTGATGCATTTAAAAACTAATTTATGCATTTTTTTTATTTTCAGATTAGTTCCTGACATTGTGGGATGACCTGGAGGGAATTACCTGGTAGATTAAGGGAAGCATGAAATACATTTTTTTTATCAAATGCTAATGTTTTTTTCTTTTCTTTTTAGCTGTGCTCAACATGCTCCCCCCGTTGAACAGTTGTTCAACCAACGATTGCTTTTGTTGACGTATACCCCTTTTGTAGTAATGATGAAAGATCATTGTCCCATTCTTTAACACTCGTAGTCGAACCTTATACTTATCTGGGAGATTAATGGTTTTCTCCCTGTTTCGTCGCCGTTGTATTGCCCTGACGTCAATGCGCTGCAAAACGTATCGAGGCAAATATATATCTTCGCGTTCTCGAGTTAGGAATCTTCGAAAGCTGTTATTTGCTCTCATATCGAATTCATTGATGGTTGTAGTCGGCATTGACTACTGCTGTTTGTTGTGGATGTGGATCCGTGTAGGGAGTCGGACCCACAAACGGTCGAGTTGTCACCCTGGTCGCTTGACTCGTCGTTGCTTGGCTTGTTGATGCTCTGCTCGTTGATGCTCGGCTTGTTGATGCTCGGCTCGTTGATGCTCGGCTCGTTAATGCTCGGCTCGTTGATGGTTCTCCTCTGTCCCGCGGTATCAATTCATGAGCCAATTCTGGTCGAGGCATTCCGAAGACATCGCACCCTGGGTCAGGAAGCATCCTGCGTTCTGGACTTCCTGGTGGGCTAAACTGGAAATCCTCCAAAATGTATAGCATATCCTTCTGCTCATATGTGGATGACATCTGAAATAGTAGCTTGTTAGTATGGTGTATCAAAATTATGATGACCCTCAGCCAACAATGTGACACTTTTAGACAGGCACACCTGGATGTATTTGCTCTATTATACCCATTGCCCAGCTACTGGGCGGCATGTTTTCGCTTTTAACAAGGACAACATCTCCAACATGCATGTTCGGTTGTCTTGTGTACCATTTGGGTCTGTTCTGCAATTGGTTAAGGTAGTCGTTTGACCACTTATCCCAAAATTGTTTATTCAATTGTTGAATGTACTGCCATCTTTTGGACAATACTACAGGTTCATTTATATAATCAGGTTCTGGAAGCGTGTTTAGTGCTTGGCCAATTAAGAAATGTCCAGGTGTAAGGATAAATAAATCCGTTGGATCATTTCTAACATAGCATAGTGGCATAGAGTTTAAACACGCTTCGACCTGAGCTAATAGGGTTGCATACTCTTCAAACGTACATTTGGAGTATTGTAGTGTTCTTCGAAGATGATATTTTACTGACTTTACCCCCGCTTCCCAGATTCCTCCGAAATGTGGAGAGGCTGGAGGGTTAAAGTGCCAGTTGGTTTGCTTGGAGGACAAATATTTTGCTGCTTCTGGTTTTGAGGCATGAATAGCTTGTCGTAAATCTTTTTCCAGAAGAGATTTTCCACTAATGAAGTTGGTGCCACAGTCTGAATATATGTCAGTACACAATCCTCTTCTAGCTACAAACCTCTTTAATGCGGCGAGGAATGCTTCAGATGTGAGATCTGACACCAATTCTAAATGTACAGCCTTTGTAGCCATACAAACAAAAATACAGAAATATGCCTTTTGTAACTTGGCGTTGCGTAACTTTGAGCTTCTTATCGTTACAGGTCCGGCATAATCAATTCTCACTTTAGTAAATGGCTTCGTTTCATTTACTCGCGGGGTTGGTAAATTACCCAACTGTCTTCTAGTCGTCGTGCGATATTTGAAACATGTAATGCACTTATGTAATCGATTGGTAATGCAACGTCTAGCATCTAGTATCCAGTATCGATTTCGACTAGTGCTGAGAACCAATGAGGGACCAGGCGCGGATCTAGCATTGAAATTAGGGGGGGGGGGGGGGGTCATTTAAAATTAAATCATCGAGCAAAAAAAAAACAAAAAAAAAAACAAAAAAAAACAAAAAAAAAAAACACCTCCAACGCCGGTTCGTATGGCCACCGCAGTACCTAATGCAGTACTTGCTGCAGTACTTGGATCTGTGGATGATGTGATGTGTCTTTTTTAGTATACTTTTTTTTTACAAAAACTAATTTTTTTAATAGAATAGGGTGAAAAATAGTTCATACGTCGGTGCCAACATTGAAAAATCCATTGGCGGAAAGTTGAAAAGTGAGACCTCTCGAATTTCTATTAACCCAAATAATTAATTTAAAAACATTTATTTCGACAAACCCACTTATTTATTTATTGTTTACAGCCCTTTCTCAGTTCGCACGTTACATAGGAAAGTGACCAACTCAAAAAATGCAACTTTTCAGGAGAGCGAAAAAACGAAAAGCTGTACATAGAATTAATTCTAGCTTAACGTAGTAATTGTTTGCTAAAAATAGTCTGAACTCTTAAATTTGTTAGTAAATACATTTCTGAAGATTTATATAAAAGAAATTTTAAGATTTTGTTACCGCAGTTGGCGAGGTTAGCTGTTAATCCCGCATCCTCTTAAGTTGTGTCGCTTTTCTTTGTTGCGAAATAAATATTTTTACAAGTTTTTTTAAGTGGCACAACTCAAAATACGATTTTTAAGAATTAAATTCCGTACTTTGAACTTTGTGGAAAAATGTCATAACTCATAATATAATTTGTAAGAAATAATTGCTGTTTTGTGGAAAGGTAAGACAATTTAAAATAATACTGTTAAAATGTCAAACATATTTACGTTTGTTATGATCGTCACAACTAAAAAAACTCAAAAAGTGACACTGACACACTGTTCTATGAAGGATATCTCTGTTCTTAAGTAACAGAAAAGTGATACTATCGCTATCTAGCGGCAAAAACAATCAGATAGAAATATGCCAATTTCGGTGTAATTAACTCAAAAACGACAAATTTTGAGTTAGGTCACATTTCTATGTGACGTGCGAATTAATAGTTGGTGCTTAGATCGAAAAAGAACGCTATATAGAAATGAGCCCACTTTCTGCAGTGTATTTCTATGGACGTAGTCAGTCCATATTTTAAATGTCAGTGGTTTTACATAAGAACGCTGCAAATATTTTAGAATGTTAGGAGTGTTAGAGTGTGTGAAATTGCCATCAGCAATTGATTCAAATTCCTCAGTTAAAAACAAAAAGTATTTCCCATAGAACGACTTGGGACAAATAAAAGTTTTAAATTTCACCCAAGTCGCTTCAATAGAAAAAAGCCCCACGACAAATCTTACCTTCAGTAAGATTTGTCGAAAATAAAAATACGATATGTATGTACATATATGTATATCTACATACATATCGGGCGCAGAAAATTTACTCGGTGAAGATTTAAACGATCAAGTCTCCTTTCAGCAAATTGTCGCGAGCGGAATACATTCTGGGTGCAACAATGTATGCACGATAGCAAGACGATGGTTTGATATTTATGAAAATATCAAATTTCATTTCAACCATCGTCCGCCGCGGTAGGCTAAACACTAATTGTAAACAGGTAAAGAAAATAGAAGTTGCGATAAGAAAAAATAAAATAAACGTTTTGTAAAAATAACCATAAGAGGAAGTTTGTGAAAGAAAAAGTTTGTGAACAAAGCAAAAGTAAAAAAATACATATATAAATAAAATAAAAGTGTGCGAGTTGTCTTAATCATAGCTTCCTGAAACGGCGTAGAGTGATTGCCTTCGACTAAGCTAAGCCCCGAAATATAACAGGAGTTAGGACTAAGTTAAGTTAGGGCTCTGATGTGGTAACGAGGGAGTCTGTTTCGTGGCTTGGGAAGTGTTTCTCTGAGGTCCGAAACCCAAATTCCGAGAAAAACTTATACACATACATCACATGCATACAATAGCATTCATTGAAATAAATTTTTATTTTTTTAAGTTTCGGAATAAAGTTTTTTTTAAGTTGAATTATATAAATAAAAGAAGTATAAAATAAAAAAAAATTATTTTTTCAAATAACTCAATTAATTAAATATTTTTTCTCAAATTTAGGGGGGGGTCATGACCCCCACGACTCCCCCCCCCCTGGATCCGACACTGTGAGGGACCGCCATGTAGAGTTTTTACATGTAATTTGTCGATTAATATATGATGATCACGTGGTAATATGACTGGGTATTTCCTATTGTATAGAATTGAAGCATTATCGAGTCTACCACCCACTCGTAACAAGCCATTGTCGTCCATAAAAGGATTAAGTTTAATCAACTTGTTATTCTGTGACAACGGATTCTTGTTCAATATAATTTTGTACTCATCTGCGAACGCAGTTTGTTGTACCAGTTTAAATATTGTTAGTTCTGCCTGGCTCCATTCGAGCGAATCGATGTACTTTATTCTGAGGATGCCGACAATTGTGTATGAATCGTTGCATCATAGCTACTATACGAACAAGGCGAGTATATGATGAATATCGTAGAAGGAACTGGTTATCTACTTTTGCTAAAAGATTTATCGCAATAGGTTCTTTAGCTTCTAGATTGGTTTGTTCTGAAATATCCTTAAATTTTGGCCAGGCATCTTGTTCCGCCGATAGCCATGATGGGCCGTGCCACCATAGCTGAATATTTATTACATCCGCAGCAGGCACTCCTCTTGAGGCCACATCCGCAGGATAATGATTCGTTGACACATGACGCCATTGCTCAAAGCGTACGATGTCCTGAATCTCTACTACACGATTTGCAACGTACGTTTTCTATCGTGAGGGATGTTCCTTTATCCATTGCAGGACAATCGTAGAATCTGTCCAAGCAAAAACTGGAACCTGTTGTAAGCGCATGTCCTTTATTGTAGCTTGAAGCAGTCTTGCTAATAATAGAGCTCCATTTAGCTTCAAACGTGGTATGGTTGTTGGCTTTATAGGAGCTGCCCTCCATTTGGCAGTAAGCAAAGTAGTTGTAAACATGTGTTCAGGAAACTACATCACACCTGAAACGAAAACAAATAAACCACAAAGAATCATTTCATTCAATAAAAATATAAAACTAATTACCTAATTGAGTTTTAAAGGTTTCCAATGAAATAAAGCCGGCAGATAAAATTTTCCATGTCAGCTGTCACGTCAATATAATTATATCACACAATGTTGACAACTTAGAGAAATGAAACACTCTTCAAGACAAAATGGAAGGACGGTACGAAGTGGAACGAAATAGTGCCATCTACATTGCACTAGAGACATCGAATCTAACACAATTCCATGGATCAATCAAATTTCCCTATTTCTCTGAATCAAGTTCGAGGAAGTAAATATGATTCGCAATCTTATTTGATATACTGGACAAATTAATTTGTTTTCGTTGCAAGTAAGTATATTTAACAAAGCGAAAATCATTTTATACCATATTAATTGAAATTAACATTTAAATTACTTTAAATATATTTAGCAAAAACAGCTTGATACCAGCAATGACTAATATGGTAACACTGCATAAACACATGATGAGTTGCAGTTGCTATGCCGAGTTATTGTTGCTATGCTAGGTTATTGTTACTATGCCAATTATTGTTGCCATGCGCCTTTGACTACCGTTCTTTGGTGCCGTGTGCAAACCATGGCTATATAAACAGCAATTTAACTTGATTCGCTCTCTTTTTTTCAGTTTGGCAGTGCAGTGAGTAACTTGATAATTTTTTAGTGGTATTTCCTAGTGTTGTGAATTTTTATTAACAGTTTAACACTTTGTTTGGTTGACGATTGGAATAAATTTTTCTTATTCTGGGTTGCGACTAGATTAGGAGATTTATTTGAATAGCGACTAAAGCAAAGATTCTTATTACGGGTAACGACTGTACTAAGAAATTTTACTAATAAAACACTTTATTGTGGGTAACGACTACAATAAAGATTCTTGTTACGGGTAACGACTGTATCAAGAAAATTACTAATAAAACACTTTATTGTGGGTAACGACTACAATAAAGATTCTTGTTACGGGTAACGACTGTATCAAGAAAATTACTAATAAAACACTTTATTGTGGGTAACGACTACAATAAAGACTTTATTGTGGGTAGCGACTACAATAAGGATTCTTATTACGGGTAACGACTGTAATAAGAAACTTACTAACACTAAACACTTTATTGTGGGTAACGACTACAATAAAGATTCTTATTACGGGTAACGACTGTAATAAGAAATTTACTAACACTAAACACTTTATTGTGGGTAACGACTACAATAAAGATTCTTGTTACGGGTGACGACTGTAACAAGAAAATTACTAATAAAACACTTTATTGTGGGTAACGACTACAATAAAGACTTTATTGTGGGTAACGACTACAATAAAGATTCTTGTTACGGGTAACGACTGTAACAAGAAAATTACTAACCAACACTTTATTGTGGGGAACGACTGCAATAAAGATTCTCTGTGGGTTTCGACTGCAGTAAGAATTACTCACCTCACTTTATTCTGGGTATCGACCAGAATAAAGAATATCCCAATCCCAACCTCAGTAAAAATTATTAAAATCAAGTTAATCAACTGCCAAACATAGATCAGGTGAGTACAAGTTATTTGCAACAAAATTACTACATTTATTATATATTTTATATTTCTCATTTATTGAATATTGATAAATTAAACTATTTGTATCTAAGATTTATTGCGTATTAAAGCTCTAGTTTAACATTGAAGTGTAGAATTTGTAGATAAACGAATACAACCACTAACTTTATACCAGTGGCATAAATTTTATCACATCTTACAATTTTTGTATGTACGCTCTGACTACGGGCAGTACATTTTATGGTCCTTCGTATCCAGATTTAAAGTCTAGTGGTATATATTCTTAAATTTTCAAACATGGCTACACTGCAAAAACTTCTCGCTAATCAAGCCACCTCAGCTCAAATATTCCAAAAATCGTTCAATAACTACAAAAATACTGATGTAGAAAAACGAACAAGAGGACTTATTTCTGAGCGGTTAATCGCCCTAAACGAAATTTGGTCCGACTATAAAAATACGCATTATACGATTCTCCAAGCTACTCAGGCTTTAGAAGATAGCGAATTGCAAAAATACGATTATTTTGTAAAAGATCAGTTTTCAAGCGTGGAAGATCAATACTACACGTTTCGAGGTATTCTCAGAGATGCACTAAATGCATTCGAAACAAAAGTAGATTCAAAACCAAACACGGAGAATGAATCTTCTTCGTATCTGAGGTTACCTAGCATCACAATCCCAAAGTTCTCAGGGTCATATGAATCATGGAGGTCATTTCACGATCTATTTCATTCCTTGGTTCATACAAATTCTGCACTATCACCAGTGCAGAAACTTCATTACTTGAAATCAAGTGTTTCTGGAGAAGCAGAACACTTATTGCGTCAACTTCCTATGACTAACTCGAGTTATGACAGCGCATGGAAGATATTGCTTAACAGGTACGACAACAAGCGAGTGTTAATTAATGCTCAGCTAAAAATTCTATTCAATTTACCTAAAGCAACACAAGAGTCAGCCAGAGCTATAAAAACAGTGCTGGACAAATCTTCCGAATGTATATACGAACTCGAAGCATTAGAAGTCCCCACTAAGCACTGGGATACAATCTTGATTTATATGCTAGTGCAGTGCTTGCCAGCAGAAACTCATCGCTTATGGGAACAAGAGGTAAACAGTGCAGATGGACTGCCTACCCTTGAATCTTTGAAGACGTTTCTAGAAACAAGATTTAGAACTCTCGAAGCAATCTCAGACGCAAAACCAAATTCAACCAATAAATCAGCTCAAATACCAAGAGCATCAACTCACTTTACATCATCTGGTGACAGATGCATAATGTGTAAAGAGCAGCATCGATTATTCAAATGCCCCAAATTTATTAAATTGGACGTTGATTCAAAATTCAAAATTGTCACGTCAAATCGATTGTGCATTAACTGCCTTTCAAAAAGCCACAATACAAAATATTGCGCTAGCAAGTTTACGTGCCAGCGATGTGGAAGGAAACATCATTCCTTACTACATAGGAATATCACAAATCCACAGGGCTCACCTAAGCAATCAGATAACCCACAACTACAAGTACAACCTTGTAATTCGCCTTCCACATCCAAGGGATCAATTCAAACACTTCACGCGAATCAAACAATGCGAACTACACAAGCCTTGCTTGCCACAGCATTGCTTAAAGTTCCATCAAAAAAGGGCACCATGCTCACTTTACGAGCTTTAATTGACTCAGGCTCTCAAGTCACGTTCATAACAAAGGCTGCTGCACGCAAGCTGCAATTGGCCACTATGAACACATCGATGCAAATTACTGGCTTAGGAAAGTCAGAAACTATGAGTGTTAGCAAACAAGCATCAGTAAACATTCACTCTTATTCAACTTCGAATAAGATAACCACGATAAATGCCCTTATCGTGAACACCATCACGGACATACTGCCTCCGTCCACCATTCCAAGCAAGGAATGGAGCCACGTACATGGCCTGCAACTAGCAGATCCACTCTTTTTCAAGCCAGGAAAAGTCGACCTGCTTTTAGGAGCAGATGTTTATGGAGAAATCCTTTTAGAAGGGTTGCGAAAAGGCCCCCCAGGTACACCTATAGCACAAAACAGCACCCTAGGCTGGATCCTTTTCGGCAATTTAAAAAACACTCACACAATGTCCACTGCGTCCACCTTAACAGTAAACGCTCAGTACGAGGAAGAGTCTTCCCTCGATAAACTTCTGCGGCGGTTCTGGGAAACCGAAGAAGTTACTCCAGGAAGACAACTGTCTAAGGTAGACCGCGATTGTGAAGAATTTTATCAAAAAAATCATCTTCGAAATGCAACCGGCCGTTACGAAGTTCGCTTGCCTTTTATTAATGAAGCTCCCAGCTTGGGTGACTCTCGTGGCATGGCTCTACGAAGATTTTATTGTCTAGAGCACAAATTGCAACAAAATCCTGAGCTTAGTCAGGAATACAAGGCTTGCATTAACGAATATAAATCATTAGGGCACATGATATTGGCTGATAAAGAAGCCAGTCGTGATAAATGTTATTATCTTCCTCACCACGCCGTCATCAAGGATAGCACTACGACCAAGGTTCGAGTCGTCTTTGATGCCTCGGCTAAATCCACTAATGGGAAAAGTTTAAACGAACAGCTGCATACGGGTCCAGTACTGCAATCTGAGCTTTTCTCAACATTACTTCGATGGCGAAAATATAAATACGCTATGTCAGCCGACATAGAGAAAATGTACCGAATGATTAACATTCAACCCCCAGATCAAAATTTTCAACGAATAGTCTGGAGAAATAGTCCCAGCGAAAGCATCAGAGACTATAAGTTAACCACGGTCACATTTGGCACAACGCCAGCTCCATATTTAGCCATCAAGACCCTTCACCAATTAGCAATTGATGAAGCCGCAAAATATCCTATAGCTGCCAAAATTATACCGCGTGATTTTTATGTTGATGATCTGCTCACTGGAGCAGATTCCATCAATGAAGCCTTGGAAATACAAGCGCAGATGATTAACATTCTGTCGTCAGCAGGCTTTAACCTAAGGAAATGGGTAAGCAATTCATCGGATCTCCTATCAAGCATTCCGGAAGAACATAGGGAAGTACAACTTCCATTACGGTTAGCAAGTGATGAATCTGTAAAAACCCTGGGAATACATTGGCACCCAGGAACTGACCATTTCACTTTGCAATATAAACAATTCGCAGATCGCAGCTCTACAAAGCGTTCTGTGTTGTCAGAAATTGCTACACTTTTTGACCCACTAGGTTGGATATCTCCGATCATAGTTACAGCCAAAATTCTGATGCAAACCTTATGGCTTTCGGGATGCTCATGGGACGAGCCGATACCTTCACATATCGACATGCACTGGCGACAATTTAAAGAAAAGCTATCTCACATTAGCTCAATCCATATACCACGGTGGATATTCACCACTAGTGATTTATCAATGTGCCAGATACACGGATTTTCCGACGCTTCCAATCACGCGTATTCGGCGGCAGTATATATCAGGGCTATAGATCAAGAAGGAAACGTGCATGTTAATTTACTTATTGCAAAATCCAAAATAGCACCTGTCAAACCTATTACGCTTCCTCGCCTCGAGTTATGTGGCGCAGTACTTTTAGTTCGACTCATTGATCGAATTAAAACTGATCTAAATCTTACAAAGATCCCCACATTCGCTTGGACAGATTCCTCTATTGTTCTATCGTGGATTCGCAATCATCCGAACAAGTATAAAACTTTTGTTGCAAATAGGATTGCAGAAATCCAAAATTTAACTGATATACAGTCATGGCATCACGTGCGATCTAATGAGAATCCTGCCGACTGCAACTCCAGAGGAATTGAACCTGCCTCATTAAATTCCCACCAATTGTGGTGGCATGGACCTCAGTGGTTGATGGATCCTAAAGAAAAATGGCCTCAATTACTACCTATTACGGAAAGCAACATAGAATCTGAACAAAAGCGAGTAAGCTGTTTATCCACTACTCAGTCAAACACTCATGAACTTTTTAATAAATTCTCAACGTTTGCTAAACTGCAACGAGTCACTGCTTACTGTCTCAGGTTTATCAACTACTGCCGCAAAATAATTCCCAAAACTCATTACAACAATTCACTCCTCCAACCTGTTGAGATGGTTCAAGCAAAACAATTGCTAATCAAACTAGCTCAAAGGGATATATTTAAAAGCGAAATTAAGCAATTACAAGAAAAGCGTTTATTATCGCCCAAAAGTAAAATTCTCTCCCTTAACCCATTTCTGGATAATCATGGATTATTACGTGTCGGCGGTCGTCTACAAAATGCCAATATATCCTTCAATCAAAAACACCCAATCATATTACCGAGAGAACATAATCTAACATCATTAGTAATCAACCATTTTCATATGAAAACTTTGCATGGAGGTCTACAATTGGTTCTATCAACAATGCGAAATGAATTCTGGGTTCCACAAGGACGAAAAACCGTCAAAGCTGTCTTACACAAATGCATAATTTGCTTCAAACATTCCGCCACAAATAGGAATCAAATCATGGGGAATCTACCTGCCTCAAGAGTTAACATATCAAGACCGTTTCAACAAACTGGGGTGGATTATGCTGGTCCCATTAGCTTAAAAATGTCCAAGCATAGAGGAAATCGGTTCTATAAGGGCTATATTTGTATTTTCATCTGCATGGCCACTAAGGCCATCCACATAGAGCCTGTATCAGATCTCACCACAGCAGCCTTTATAGCAGCATTTCGACGATTTTCTAGTCGACGAGGACTATGTACGGATATATACTCCGATTGCGGCACAAATTTCGTTGGAGCTGATAGAGTTTTACAAAAGGACATTAAGATTGCCATACAACAAGCAAATCAAGAAATCGCATCAAAGGTAGTACACGACGGAATACGGTGGCATTTTAACCCGCCTTCAGCACCACATTTTGGGGGCCTCTGGGAAGCAGGAGTTAAGTCAATCAAGCACCATCTTAGGCGCATCTTAGGAAATTCAGCATTAACTTACGAAGAATTCGCAACCGTCTTAGCGCAGATTGAAGCCTGCTTAAACTCCAGGCCATTATGTCCCGTCTCAGACGACCCAGATGATCTTACCACGTTAACACCTGGACATTTTTTGATAGGCAGTGCATTGATCACTCCTCCAGAACCTATAAAAGAAAGAAACATTTCATCAATAACAAGATGGAATTATGTGCAATCACTACAACAACAGTTTTGGAGCAAATGGTCCCAAGACTATCTAAACTCCTTGCAGAACAGGCCAAAATGGCAAACTCCAGCCTCCAATCCTAAAATAGGAGACCTAGTCGTCATAAAGGAATCCAATATGCCAGCATGTCATTGGATATTGGGACGTATTATCGATATACATCCAGGAGCAGACAAACTAGTAAGGGTCGCAAGTATTAAAACTCAAAACGGAGTTCTTAAAAGACCAGTTACAAAGTTTGCTATACTTCCTCTGGCCTAAAGGACGTTTCAAATGACTTTCCTCTTAATATATTATTTTGTTCCCGAATATCTACCCTCCACCCATATTAGCGTCGTCATCAAAGTATATACAGCAAGTATTCAACCATAGCATTAAAATTTTCAAAAAAAATTAATTAATTTTCATCAACTACATATAATTGCATAAATTTCCTATGCAATAATCAGAATCGGTAAACAATAAAACAATATTCAACAATTTCATATATCTATGTAATAACAAAAAAAAACACACGATCACATTCCTCACCAAATGCAATGCACAAAACGCATTACAATGAATTGTTAAAACAATAGCTAATTGTTGTCTGTAAAACAATTCTTTAACCGTTAATCTGATAAGCAGTTTGTGCCAAAATCAAATAGGAGGAAACTAACCAGTTAGTCTAATTTAAAATCTTGTGCGACACAGACTTAAATTTAAAATTATAATGGAATCCTCTGACGGGAACAAAAGCTCTCCTCCAACTCCAGGAAGAAGTATAGAGCAGGAAGTCAAGAAGATTTGGACCCTGGAAAAGAAACTTATGCAGTTGCAGGCAGCAGTTCAAGTTAATAAAATCAGTCAAAGAATGAAATATCTACAACTTGATGATCCGGACATCATTGAAATCGAAGATTCACCACCACCTTCTCCAAGGCACCAACAACAGGAACCAGTTCCAGGACCATCTAGTGCACCTTCTCCAAGGCACCAACAACAGGAACCAGTTCCAGGACCATCTAGTGCACCTTCTCCACAGCACCAACAACAGGAACCAGTTCCAGGACCATCTAGTGCAGGATTCTCAGCAGGAACTTCAGATTCTAAATTAAAAATCTTGGAAGATCTTGTATTGGTGCCGGCTAGAGCACAAAGTAATGATTTGTACATAACACTGACAAATCCGATGGGGACCAGTGAGACCATTACCGTATCTTGGGATGCCCTTCGAAAATCAAAGAAGCGCAAGCAACGATTCACCACCCAAGATGGGACAAGGTACAACGTACGCCTAATGCAGGATGGCACCATTAAAGTTTTAAGTTCATTAAAAGGTTAAAACATAATATTTTTTTTATTTCTAATATAACCCTTCTTTTCTTCATTTTACGTTGGTAAATGGGGCGTTACAATTTTCAATTGGTTCTGCTTGCTCAAACAAAAGAAATATTTCTACATTTTTTATTTAAAACCTTCAGCAGTCTACGTTGGACAGCGGGGCTATACAAATAAAACTGCGTTGAAAATGAAAAACATAAAATAATGTTTCTTTCGTTTTTTTTTTGTTTTTATTTCTTGTATTACACATACATCATATTTTAATGAGTAATATAAATGCTTGCTATTATTATGCTTGCTATTATTGTCATCATAAAGCTAACCATATTAATGTTGTCTCAATCTACCGCAGTGAGCCTGTTCATTGCTCATTTTTAGTTTGGTGAATAACTTTGTACAATGCCAATTATGCCAATCATCTAATGTTAACTCGATGTACCTAACGTCGTTACGTAGCTAGGGCTGGGTTCTTCAATAAATGATTTTCCTATTCTATTCTCTTCTATCATTAAATCGCATTTGAAAGGCATTTTAGCCTTTCAACGGGGGGCAGTATGTTCAGGAAACTACATCACACCTGAAACGAAAACAAATAAACCACAAAGAATCATTTCATTCAATAAAAATATAAAACTAATTACCTAATTGAGTTTTAAAGGTTTCCAATGAAATAAAGCCGGCAGATAAAATTTTCCATGTCAGCTGTCACGTCAATATAATTATATCACACAATGTTGACAACTTAGAGAAATGAAACACTCTTCAAGACAAAATGGAAGGACGGTACGAAGTGGAACGAAATAGTGCCATCTACATTGCACTAGAGACATCGAATCTAACACAATTCCATGGATCAATCAAATTTCCCTATTTCTCTGAATCAAGTTCGAGGAAGTAAATATGATTCGCAATCTTATTTGATATACTGGACAAATTAATTTGTTTTCGTTGCAAGTAAGTATATTTAACAAAGCGAAAATCATTTTATACCATATTAATTGAAATTAACATTTAAATTACTTTAAATATATTTAGCAAAAACAGCTTGATACCAGCAATGACTAATATGGTAACACTGCATAAACACATGATGAGTTGCAGTTGCTATGCCGAGTTATTGTTGCTATGCTAGGTTATTGTTACTATGCCAATTATTGTTGCCATGCGCCTTTGACTACCGTTCTTTGGTGCCGTGTGCAAACCATGGCTATATAAACAGCAATTTAACTTGATTCGCTCTCTTTTTTTCAGTTTGGCAGTGCAGTGAGTAACTTGATAATTTTTTAGTGGTATTTCCTAGTGTTGTGAATTTTTATTAACAGTTTAACACTTTGTTTGGTTGACGATTGGAATAAATTTTTCTTATTCTGGGTTGCGACTAGATTAGGAGATTTATTTGAATAGCGACTAAAGCAAAGATTCTTATTACGGGTAACGACTGTACTAAGAAATTTTACTAATAAAACACTTTATTGTGGGTAACGACTACAATAAAGATTCTTGTTACGGGTAACGACTGTATCAAGAAAATTACTAATAAAACACTTTATTGTGGGTAACGACTACAATAAAGATTCTTGTTACGGGTAACGACTGTATCAAGAAAATTACTAATAAAACACTTTATTGTGGGTAACGACTACAATAAAGACTTTATTGTGGGTAGCGACTACAATAAGGATTCTTATTACGGGTAACGACTGTAATAAGAAACTTACTAACACTAAACACTTTATTGTGGGTAACGACTACAATAAAGATTCTTATTACGGGTAACGACTGTAATAAGAAATTTACTAACACTAAACACTTTATTGTGGGTAACGACTACAATAAAGATTCTTGTTACGGGTGACGACTGTAACAAGAAAATTACTAATAAAACACTTTATTGTGGGTAACGACTACAATAAAGACTTTATTGTGGGTAACGACTACAATAAAGATTCTTGTTACGGGTAACGACTGTAACAAGAAAATTACTAACCAACACTTTATTGTGGGGAACGACTGCAATAAAGATTCTCTGTGGGTTTCGACTGCAGTAAGAATTACTCACCTCACTTTATTCTGGGTATCGACCAGAATAAAGAATATCCCAATCCCAACCTCAGTAAAAATTATTAAAATCAAGTTAATCAACTGCCAAACATAGATCAGGTGAGTACAAGTTATTTGCAACAAAATTACTACATTTATTATATATTTTATATTTCTCATTTATTGAATATTGATAAATTAAACTATTTGTATCTAAGATTTATTGCGTATTAAAGCTCTAGTTTAACATTGAAGTGTAGAATTTGTAGATAAACGAATACAACCACTAACTTTATACCAGTGGCATAAATTTTATCACATCTTACAATTTTTGTATGTACGCTCTGACTACGGGCAGTACAACATGCCATTCTTATCTCCTACACGTAGATAGACTGCAGCAGCGAATGCCTTTGTTGATGCATCACAGAAGCCATGTATTTGGATATGTGCATTTGATGAATAGTTAATCCATCTAGGAATTTGTAAGTTGTCGATAGACTTCAAATTATTTTTGAAACTATCCCATTGATGTTCAATGGCTTCGGAAACCTTATTGTCCCATGCGCATCCCGTGACCCACAATGATTGCATAAGCACCTTTGCTGTAATTACAACTGGTGCTAACCAACCCAAAGGATCGTACAGTGATGCAATATATGACAAAATGGTTCGTTTGGTTACCTTGGGATGCGTTTTCCAAGGTTTGATCAAGAACGAAAATTGATCTGATTTAGGATGCCAACGAATTCCTAACGTTTTTACGGATTCCGTGTCCGAAATCATTAACGTATCCTTGAATTCGCGCTGTTCTGGGGGAAGATGTTTCAACAAGTACGAACTGTTACTTGTCCATTTCCTCAGATTGAATCCTCCTGCTTTCAACATGCTAATTAGTTCATCTAATAGATCCTTCGCATCTTCTATACTCTCAGCTCCAGTGAGTGGGTCGTCCACATATTAATCTGTGGCTGTGACCTTTGAAGCTAGAGGCCATCTTTGTTGTTCGTCACATGCTAATTGTTGAAGCGTCTGAATGGCTAAATATGGCGCAGAAGACGTTCCAAAGGTCACTGTATTCAGCTGAAAATCTGGGATCTCCTTGGTTTTAGGATGTCTCCAAATGATTCGCTGAAAGGTACGATGATCCGGATGCATGGTTATCATACGGTACATCTTTTCAATGTCCGCGTTCATAGCAATCTTGTATTTACGCCAGTTGAGTAACGTGGCGAATAATTTAGGTTGTAAAACTGGTCCCTTTAATAGGAACTCATTGAGTGAGTTGCCATTTGACGTTTTCGCTGAAGCGTCAAATACTACTCTCACCTTTGTTGTCGTGCTTTCTTTGACAACTGCATGGTGAGGTATGTAGTAGTGTGGCTCGTTGTTGTTGGGTGGAGGTATTTCCTCCTTGTGACCCAACTCGAGATATTCATCTAAACATTTATCATATTCGGACTTTAAAACTTGATTCCTATCAAGTTGACGTTGTATTCCTTGAAAGCGTTTAATTGCCTGTTGTCTTGATTGCCCTAGGTACTTCATCATTCACAAATGGTAATTTCACTTGGTAAGTACCATTGTGAAGACGTTGATGGGTGAGTTGATATCTCTGTTGACATTCTCTGTTTTCTTTGTTGAGAATCGGATTTGTGGGAAACTCTTCTGTTTCCCAAAACATTTTAAGTTGTTCAGATAAATCATCAGTTGTGACGGTAAATGCTGATGTATTGCTTTCTACAACATTTGCTGTTGACCCTAGTAGTATCCAACCAAATATTGTCTTAATGGCTGTAGGTGTAGTAGCAGATCCTTGTTTAATGTCGTTTAAGACTATCTGAGCATAACCTCTTGCTCCTAGTAAAGCATTTACCTTTCCAGGCTACCAAAATGTGGGATCAGCTAGTGGCAGTTTATTGAGATGTAAACATTCCCTTTTAGAGATTATTCTGGAAGGTAAAGGATCTGTGATTTTGTTCAATATTAGAAAATTTTCTTCTAATATTCTTGTAGACTTCGCTTTTCGTGATCGAAGTGTAAGTGAGGTTTGCTGCTTTGAGATTGCTGTATGGCTAGTGTTTAAGCCAGTAATTGATACTGCAGTTGGGCTGCGACATGCTCCCAGTTTCGTGCAGGCTTCTGCCGTGATGAAGGATGATTGCGAGCCACTATCTATCAGACATCGTAGAATATGTGAGTTCCGGCTTTTTGTTTGTGCCACTACTAACGCTGTTGATAGCAGGGCATTATGGTCCTCTCTAGTTACAAAGTTTTGACTAGTGTTTAAGTCGTCAGTGTTGTTCACTGACTGTAACCGTGGAGAGCGTTTATGAATAGTATTGCCAGCTTGATTGACTTGACTTGAGTTCGAGCTAATGTTGTTAGTAGTTGACCTATGCTCAGTTCCGACAGCTGCATGATTGGGTTTCTCCCTGTTGTGTTCTTCATGCAGGGTGCTATGATGCTGTTTGTTGCATCTTTGACAGCTATATTTGCTAGTGCAATTGTTGACATGATGCAAGCCTAAACAATTGGTACAACGGCTTGATGCCTTGATTATCTGATATCTGGATATGGTATGTCCATCCTACGATAGTTCGGGCATCTTTGTAAAAAGTGACTTGCATTGCATGCTGGGCATTTGATTCCCTTTGTAATGTGGTATGATTTGGTTGTTTCAGGTGTGCAGCTTGATTTGGATTGTGTGGACTTAATTAAACTATCTGCTAAAGACTCTAATATGCTTAAACGCGTACTTAAAAACTGCTTAAATGACTTGAATGTTGGGAGTTCTTGTGTACCTCCCTGCTCTTCTTCCCACAGTTTGAGGGTAATGAAGGGTAATTTCTGTACTAACAGATGTATTAGAAGTACATCCCACGATGTTGTATCAACTTCTAAACTTTGTAATTGTCGAATACATTCGTCTGTTGTATCAATTATTGATTTGAGTCCTTTAGCAGACTCTGAATTTAGTTTGGCTTGGTTTACTAAGACTTTTAATTGATGATTAACTAAAATTCTTTTGTTCTCATATATAGCCTTCAACTTGTTCCATGCTGGCATGTAATCTTCATTTGTTACTGGGGTGTGCCGCAACAATTTCTAAGCATCACCCACTAAACAAGATTTCAGATGATGCAGCTTTTGAACTGGTGTTAGCTTTGTATTAAATGAATAGATAATAAATTACAGAGAGCGATCCTCCTTTCCACCACTCTCTCCAACTCTCTAGTCAGGTTATTCATTATTTTTTTTTTCTTTGGGCATCTTCACAGACAGCCAAGGGCTGGTATTAGTGAAGAGCATTTCTCCTATTTTTCATCTTTTCATCATGAAATGTTCGCCATAAATCGTAGTTGCCGTTATACTTGGGCAACTGAATGCGCGGAAGGAACGATTCCTGTTGAACAAAAATTGTCGAATGAATTGGTACTTGTCCCGAGCTTGATGCTTCAGTAGCTGGGACGAATTTTCGCAATCCTTCTACTAATTCTCCCATACATTCGGAATATTTTAACTCTGTTTAGCTATGATTATCTTGGGCTAAATACTCATGTTGCTTTTCATGAGAACTTTCTAATAAGGCCTGATTTATTGCCATATCTGTATCACTATATACTTCCCATAGTTTCTTCAACTCTGTCATTTTAGTTTCATAAAAGCCTTGTGTTCGTTTAACACGGTTCGTTTTCTTTCCATTTTCGATTAACCTTTCAATTCGCGCACGCAATGTGCTTTCCGTAAGGATTAGTTTATCTACTGAATCTATGTTGATTTATATTCTACTATTATAGTTAATTAACCATGTGGGATAAATGACGAAAATAATTGAAGGAAGCAATTTAATGCCACGTGTGGGATAAATGGAAATTTAGTCGAAGAACGTAAATTGATACCGTGTATGACAAATTGACGTGAAAAATATTTAACTAAATTTTTGTTACTAATTTTAATTAATTTAATTAACCAACTATTTATTAAGAGTTACTGACATGTAAGTTCAGCAATTAACTATGTAACACGATTTACTGACATGTAAGTTCAGTAATTATAACAGAAATTTCGATAACATTCGAGCTGCCTAGTCTGGGCACCCTGAAGTTTTACGTCTAAGAACGTTTATAAATTAATTTTTGTAGTTTTTAATTAGAACTGCCACGACTAAGCACGGTTATAACTTAATTTTCGATGTTTTTTAACTCAAAAAATAATTTTTAAAAATGTTTATCACTAAATTGAGTGTATTAGAATTATTTGCAATCACAACAGTAAACAGGCACACATTCCTGGATGGAACCACCAACAAATGCTTTGTAATGTAGCTGCAATCAATAACTACAGCTATTTTACGGCATTTAGGCGGACAGTGTAGCGGTATGAAAAAAAGATATGTGTGCTTATATGTTTAATGCTGTATTTATTGAATAATTCTAATGTAAAACACTCCAATTTATAAATTCACTACAATTTAATTCTGTTCATTAATGGCTCGATTGCATATGTAGTTATTATGCCGTATTTTGGCATATATTCAACTAAATGCAATTTGTAGCCTTTTCTAGTTTTTACGCGTTATGCACTTATTTTTTAATTCACTTTGCGCTTAATTTAACTTAACTACTTAAATAATTTGTCTCGTTGCATGTATCATTAAAATGCCGAAAGCTGGCATGTATTTAATTTTTATGCAAGAAACTTATTTACTAAATTAATTGATATCCACACAATACTAATCTTAAGAAATTCCAACCAAAACTTCTTGTTAATTGCCAACACCAACTGCACATAAATTTTCAGCATGTATGACAATGTACCTTAACTATGGCACTTTTTATCTTATGCTTATTGCTGAAATTGAAAAATATTTATTAACACTTGATCGTATGCTAGAACTTGCATATATGATCGATTTGAAACTGAGAAAAAAAACTTGCTTTAAATTTCACTGATGATCGCTGTCGAAAAAATGAGAGAGATCTTAGGAATTGCCCCCTTTTTATAGGCTCTAAGCGGCCATTTTGACATACGTTCCACAAGAAAAATGCAAATTAAGCATATTTTTCGACTTTGCTTGACTTGTATACTTATGTCAAAATGTGCCAATTTCCTTCAACTAATTTATAATAAATTATCCAAGAATTTTCGTAATTTAATTTATTAAATATTTTAATTTTTCTGAAATTTATCAAGATGGCGGCTCCCTGCCATATTATGACAATTTCCACTGTGGAACACAAATATTTCTCATTTTTCTTGCGTCTCGTTTTCGCATCTTTCTCTTTTCCACTTACCTTTTTTCGCGAATATTTATTTACCTGGTAACTTTCGCGGTTTTTAAGCATTACCAACAGGTAGCGCGTAGCCAACTTCGTATAATCAGCTTTTCACCGTGTCAAGTTGACAGTCGCGATCGCGATATTTTTATGTGAAAGTGCCGTGTTGTTTTGTGTGTTTTTCTCGGCAAATTATGGATTAATTATCCAGGTAAGTGTCCTTTATCACTATTTAAGTGTTTATTGTTAATTATTTAAGTGTTCCAACATGAATAATTTGCAAGAACTATACAAATTCTGTTAAATTATTCATGTTGGGAATGTAGATTTTGAAATGTCAACAATGATATAAATTGTTGCATTTCTCTAATTATAATGTATGTACGTGTTGCAAGTTTTTATGTTTTGCATATTTAAGCATATTTGCATGTTTTGCAAATGCTTATTATGCAGAGCATATGAATTTTGCAAAGAAATGACATTATTCACATTTTGCATGTTTTTGTTGCATGTGATTTGTAGAATTCATTCTTGTTCTGTTTGTTAGTTTTCTATTTGATGCATTTCAAAACTAATTTATGCATTTTTTTTATTTTCAGATCAGTTCCTGACATTGTGGGATGACCTGGAGGGAATTACCTGGTAGATTAAGGGAAGTATGAAATACATTTTTTTATCAAATGCTAATGTTTTTTTATTTTCTTTTTAGCTGTGCTCAACAATAACTGTTAACTCGGATGGAGACTTTAATTTTGGCATACCACTAAAATATTTTCTTGGATTTGATGAAAACTATAAGAAAATAGTTATTAATGCCAAGCGTGAACTTGTTTTGGTTCAT
Organism: Dioctria rufipes; assembly: GCA_963924295.1. Lineage (NCBI taxonomy): Eukaryota > Metazoa > Arthropoda > Insecta > Diptera > Asilidae > Dioctria > Dioctria rufipes. The sequence goes on from OZ002742.1 coordinate 134,820,157, forward strand.
TCCAGAATAGACCTGAATGCAATTAATGCTAAAGATTGTGATGGTTCAGTAAATATACTTAAATTACAATGGCATGTACCACATGTAACTGTAGCTGATATGGAGCAGTTGGTTCTATTGAAAATTACTGAAAGCAAACTGCCAATTGAAATGGTATTTCGAAGTTGGGATTTGTATGAATATCCATCAACACCACAGTCCACCCGCCACACTTGGGCTGTTAAAACAGTTAATCAACTCGAGAAACCAAGATATGTGATTTTTGCTTAACAAACTACAACGGCCCCGGCCTGAACCATTTCTCCCTACAGAGCAGTTCAAAAATTTGGCTTCCTTAGTTATTATAGATTGTTCACGCCAAAACGAGTATCTCAAAACTGGTCCTGTAGATGTAAGCATAGAATTTCAAACATCAGTGAATATACCGAAAAATACTGCAGCATACTGCCTACTTATATATCATAGAATAGTTCAGTACAATCCTCTAACTAGTGAAGTTCATAAACTGTAAAATGAATTGCATCATTGATATTCAAGGAATCAAAGGACCGAGAAATACGTTCATATTGAAGGAAATTGCCATTATAACCCAGGACAATCAATTACAGCATTTTATTTTGAAACCAACTTTGAAAATCTACCTCCGGAACTACAGAATCAAGCAAGATGGCTAAATCAAAACCGTCATGTATTTGCTTGGAATGGAGAATTTACTTCGCAGGATAGTGTCAGTAGCCTCTTTAAAGACACTCTCCCCCAAGACAAAATCATATATGTGAAAGGATATGAAAAAATTAAATGGATTACTGATATATTTAAATTGGAAAAGAATGTACCAATTTACAATTTGGATGACAAGAGATGTTCTATATCAGAAGAACTAAGAAAAATGTATGATGATGTACCATGATTTGTGATACATAGTGGTGTATGTGCATTACAAAATGTTTTCCTGTATAAGAAATTTATGGATAATCTTTAATAAAATATAATTTTTCCTAAAAACTAATTGTTTTATTTTTATAATAAATTTTAAACTTTTTCTTTCTTATATGTATATTAGACTATTCACTTCAGTGGGGACTCAACAGTTTATGAAATGTCCATGTTTTAAGTCTGTTTTAATTTCCTCAAATCAGCAGATGTGATGTCAGATTTATATGTGGAGTGTTCTACGCTCATAGTTGCTATCATATGTACATCGAACTCTCATCGATTTTTCACCCTCAAAGTTTAATTTGAAATATCTGTAAAACACCCGATCACTTTCTATAATTCCACTAATGTCTTTTTCTCTGTTTTTTAAGTCTTGCCAAAATCCTTCAATTGCTTCCTCAACACTCACTACACTATTTTCTGGTATTAGTTCCACATCAGTTTCTTTAGGTGATTCAATTCCATTTTCTGAAGAGATAACAGAAGAAGAATCATCATTTAAGGGCATATCAGTTGTTAAAATATGACTATCAGAACCAGCTTAACACTAGCTCGCTGCAGTGAAACGGTTGATAGATAAACGGTCAACAATACATGCTTTTCATTATTTAATCGGTTGTAGTATTAGTAGATATGTTAAAGTAAACATAAAACGAACACCGGATAAAATGACATGCAATATAACAAAAAAATTTAAAAAAAAATTTAAATATAACAAAAAATTAAATATTATATAGATGTTTTTTTAGAAACGTCAACAACAAAATTCTCAGCCATATTATTAACAGTAATGCACATGCGATTAATAAGTTCATACATGCTAAAGTTAGACCTTGAGGTGTTAACATGCAACAGAGGTAGCCTTCTTAAATTGTGCCTACTATTGCGAAAAGAGATTTTGTTAAGTAACAGCGGAGAGTCAATATTCGCGTTTAAGATTTGGTGCACAAAAGTTACATCGGCAGCCATGCGAAGTTTCACAAGCGAATGCATTTTAGAAGCTTCAAGCGATCCTTATTTGGTAGGTGCCTGAGAGAAAATCGTAGGAAGTTCTGCTGAACAGACTCCATACGGTCGTCTGTATCGTGAAATGGAGACAAGACCTGGCTAGCGTATTCAGGCAGAGGTCTCACAAAGCATGTATACAAACGAAAAGTTATGGTAGTATTCGAAAACTCTCGGGAGCAACGTTTTATAAAACCTATCATAGAACTACTCTTTGATACCATGTAGTTTATATGGGAGATAAAATTCAATCTTTGATCTCATTTGACACCCACGTCACAGACAGAGCAACACGGCGAATCGAGGAATGCGACAACTCGTAATCATAAGTGATTGGTTTCTGATTTCTGTGGAAAGTCATAACCCCACATTTGTCTATATTGAGTACCAAATTATTACTTTTGCACCAATTGTAAAATTTTTGAAGGTCAGCTTGTACCTGTTCGCAATCCCTAACAGATTTAATCTGAGCGAGAAGCTTAATGTCGTCAGCATACATCAAGACTTTGCAGTGCCTCACAACAGAGATAATGTCGTCAATAGATAGAATAAAGAACAATGGGCCCAAGTGACTACTTTGAGGCACGCCAACGAAGCCATCAAGATTTTAGAGATGGAATTGTGGAATAAGATTTGGTATGTTCTGTTATCTAAATAAGACTCCGTCCATTTTAGAAATGTTGGGGGAAACCCATACTTTTCCATTTTAAAGAGTATCACGGAGTGAGATAACTTTTCGAAGGCTTTACTAAAGTCTGTATAAATACAATCCGTCTGGTAGCCCTTTGGAAATCCGCCAATGGTATCCGCGACAAATTCCAACAAGTTAGTGGTTGTATATCTGCCCGAAATAAACCCATGTTGGTTCGAAGAAACCAAATTCTTGCAGGAAATTGATAGCTGAGAGTTAGTAAATGATGGATTCGAATAATTTAGGCATACAAGATAATTTTGCAATAGGCCTAAGTTAGAAATTTCATTTTTACTACCTTTTTTGTGGATATGTATGATAAAGGAAGTTTTCCATAGCTGCGGGAAACAACCGGTATCGAGCGATTTTTGGAAAATAATTCTTAGCGGAGCAGCAAGACTTAAAAAAGGCCGGAGGGATCGCATTTGGACCCGCTGTGAAGTCATTAGGAAGCTCATAAATATGATCGAGTATATCCTCATGTAAAATGGAAGGGACAGTGAATGAAACGTTATGGGAATCGTTCATATGACTGAAGTTGCTATTTAGAGGTTGAAAATTTGACGAGGCAAATGCGTTATCAAAAAATGAAACAAACATATTACAAATTTCAGACGAATCATCATTAGCAGTATCTTTGTACTTCATGGTATTGGGGTAGTTGTCGGTTTTTTTCTTCATATACATAAACTTAAAAAAGATGCGTGGGTCACTAAATAATTTCATTCGCATGCTCTGGACGTACGGCATTCGAAATGTTATGTGTTATTTGGGCGGTTGCGTTGGTTCCTTTGTCTCCAGCGATGGCCTAACTTCTCTGACGAAATATTCTCAGAGGAGTGAGGAGTTGAGACATACGAGTCCTGATGAGTATGTTTGGGTTCAGCCCGTAGATTTTCAGATCTGCAAGACTCTTTTATAGCTAAGTTACCAATATCATGAGCCAAGAACCCAAAAGCGCAGAATTCTTCAAAAGGGCTGATGAACAGGAACCAATATCGTCCTTGATCTGCTTAATAGTGCGCCTGATATCCTCAATGATAGGTATAACTAGCCCACTATTAGCACTTGAAGTTAAAGGTCACATGTTATTACTACAGAGTGAAGATCGTCTAAGCTGTTCGATACAAGAGAAATTTTTGATGAAATGTCATGAGTCTTTTCAAGTATCGCAACCGTTTTAGAATTAAACGTGTCAGTCAGGCTGAGAAGAGTATATGGATATAGGATATGTACATCGTCATAAAATTGTTGTAATTTAGATAGATCAGCAGAAAACCGACTGATTTTATCGAGCATAAGAGACTGGTCCGCAGAGATTGCTTCCGAAGAAGCTTTCATAAATGTTAAGACGTGACAAGGCTTGATATCAAAGCATTCACTACAGGTGGTGTGACCAGAAGACGAAGCATTTCGCCTCAAACATGTAGCATGAAAAGTATTGCCGCAAACTCCATCATATTCTACCTCTTTGCCAGTGATATTAGTGGAGCAGATTCTGCAAAGTGCCATTACAAACCAACTAAAATAATTTAATCTAACTGGCAGTACAATTGGAGACAATTTATGTAATGATGCTGCAGTTAATGAAATTTATAATTCACAAATAGCTTCAAAAATTTTCTGGTTTTCGTATATGATAAATCCCTGATTAGTAGTTCAGTTTCACCGATCATGGTTGTGAAAATGGATGTGAAAGTCCACCTCAACGAAAGGATCGAGTATGCGATGCATTAAGATCGGCGTCCTTGGTTGGTTAAGCTTTATGGTACTAAATAAAGCTTAAAATTATAATGAGAAGGGTGCAAAGAAAGTGTAAAGCCATGACCACGGTCAACAAAAGTAAACAGAAATCAGTAAGAAAAAGAAATTGAAAACAAACAAAGCTTGCTCGACCTCAAGAAGAATTTGCAACGCAAGCAATTTCTTCTATGCAAGCATAATTCTTCATTGATAAAATATTCATACATGAAGTCATTGCTTTACAATATCGATACATTGTGATTCATTCAGAAATTGTGTGATCAGAAAGAAATGAAAAGTTTAAGAAAAATAGAAAAAAACTTCTTTTTTCATTTTTTCATTTGTTTTTCTAATCACCCAATTTCGCTATTTGGGACCTGTTGATGAGTCAAACCAAGACTTGAAACTTGTCACCAAAAATTAATGGGTTGTGTGATGAAATAACAAATTAGAACATTTTTTAGCTTTTGCTATATACCGGAGATATCCCAAAAAATTCTTTCTTGAAGAAAATTAAGTTTAACCCGGTAAAAAGTCCAAAAGAGTAATCTCTTTTTATTTATTATTCCTCCTGGGCTAGTATAGGAGTGTTTTTTCCTCATATAATTCACACCCAGAATTTATTCTGAGTTTATATGAGAAGAGATCGGTTTGATCTATTTTCAAGCGTCTGCAGCAGGCAGAAAACCAAGCTGCACCGATGAGTGGAAGGTTTTCTGCTGACACGAAACGCTTCTTCTTCTTCCTTTTTCTTCTTCATTTTTCAGCCCACTGCGTGGCGTATACAGGTTCGATTCGCTTCGAATGAATCTGTTTTTTTTTAAATTTTTTAAATTTTTTTAATAAATAAAAAAAATTGTTTTTTTCTATTTTTCTTAAACTTTTCATTTCTTTCTTCTTTTTTCATTTTTTCATTTGTTTTTCTAATCACCCAATTTCGCTATTTGGGACCTGTTGATGAGTCAAACCAAGACTTGAAACTTGTCACCAAAAATTAATGGGTTGTGTGATGAAATAACAAATTAGAACATTTTTTAGCTTTTGCTATATACCGGAGATATCCCAAAAAATTCTTTCTTGAAGAGAAAAAAAAAAAATATATATTTTTGTTCCTTGAAGAGTGAGGATGTAAAGCCATGAACACGGTCAACAAAAGTAAACAGAAAACAGAACGAAAACGAAATTGAAAACAAAAATAGTTTGTTCGACCTCAAGAAGAATTTGCAACGCAAGCAATTTCCTCTATGCAAGCATAATTCTTCATTGATAAAATATTCATACATGATTTCATTGCTTTACAATATCTATACATTGTGATTCATTCAGAAATTGTGTGATCAGAAATGCTCACACTACAATTTCTGATTATTAATTTTGTATATTGCAATTCTGCAATAATCCCCCCTTTGGAACTGTAAAGAAATACTGAGTCCTTTGTAATCGATCTATATAAATAAGCAGCTATTGTTCAATAAAAATTAGACTTAATCTGACTATCGAAAGGTGTCTTTGTGTTTCTCAAATTATAACATCGGCATACTCTGCCATCGTACTATTACAGCGGCATACTTTGTCTTAGCAAAATACAACATCGGCATACTCTGCCATCCCTCTATAATAGCGGCATACTCTGCCTTAGTACAGGTATAATAGCGGCATACTCTGCCATACATTATAAAATGGCATGTACTGCCTTTAAATATAAAATAGCGGCACACTCTGCCACACGTATTACATTGGCATACTCTGCCTTAAATTATATAACACACTCTGGAATATTCTGCCATTGAATATCATTATTACAGCTGCTTCTTAACCATCCCATAAGAAGTACGGCAGCGCTCTGCCTCTTCGACATAACTTCGATACAAGTCCTGACGAATAAACAAACATGGACAAATCATGGACAAATCATCGTCTAACATCAGAACAAGCTTATTATATGGCGATCAAAATAATATTATTACAAAAGATTTCCTCAAAAATTACGAAAATATATACAAATTATTTTTGTTTTGTTTTAATTTTAAGAATTTAACTATATACTTATTAGCCACGCGAAATGAAAGTGAATTAGTCAGTTGAAAATCAATCACAGGTATACCAGGTCCCACGAAGTATGAGCAATAACAACACCCTTATTACCAATACACACCTCCAGCAAACACCAGGAAATCCTGCTAAATTTTCCAACGATCCTTAGCAGCAACACCATACTTCTGCTATGACGTCATTTCCGGTCTAAATGTACATAAACGTAGTCACTCACAGACCGGAAGTGAACTGTCAGACCTTATCAGCAATACTTCCGACACAATTCAAGGTCAAAAGTCAAATATGTACGTAGACGTACGAGTTCCTTTGTTTACATTTTGGACTTAGAATAATTCTTCATGGTTTGGCCTAGAATCGGTATAGCCTATCTACTATACTGTTACAACACTAAATGTAGTACTGTCAGACATTCGACAATGAAACTTTTCTATTAGAACAGCATCTAGCATCATTTAAAATATTCCAAAATACATTACAGGATAAATTGTCTGAAAGATATCCTGAAGGAGTAGAGAAGTTTGGACCATGAAGTATTTTAACGGAAACCGAAAAAAACTAGTTAAGTGTGAGTCGGATTCGCAGAGGAAGGTACAATATTTAACACTATGTACTTTTCACTTAATTTTTGTTTTATTTTCAAGAAGAAGAAGAAGAAGAAGAAGTTTCTCAGTTGTCAAAATCAAATTACTATTTATAAATCTTAATTTCTCTTGTTTTTAGTAAGAAGTAAACATTTAATTAATTGAAATTTAAATTTTATACAATTTTATCGGCTGTACATTGGAGATTCCACTGGTGATTTATTTTTGCAGTAGTTTTACCATCGACCAACATTTTTGGACTGGATCTCATACATCCATTCATTAAAACATCAACAAGATAATCTACAAGTGCTTCCCTTCACCCCACGCAGAGTGCATCCTGCTGAAATTGATAACTAGGATTCATATATTGAAATTGGATTATTATTCATTCACTCATCCATCATCTCCCAGGAGCCGTGGATTTGTTTTTGTTTACCTTTTTGGAAGTATATATCGAAGCCAACTCGCAGAGGGTATTAATTTCTTTTATACTATATTTGAAAATTTCTGGCTTTCCAAGAGAATATTTGAATTTTTACTGCATTTCTGGTCTTATGAACCTCCTGCTATAATTAACTGCTAAAATTAACTTAATAATTAATTGTTAAAATTAACATAACCTATAAGGCAAATAATCTACGGACTTCAACCAATTCCAATCCAGCTTTACATTCTATTCCGAATTTCGGGCAAATCAACAACTACCTTCTGCTAAAAGCGCTTGATTGGTGTATTAACTACCTACTTCGATTAAACAATCATAGCTATATATTATGGCGCCTAAGTGTATGCTCTGTTCTGCCTACCTAAATAAACAGAAAACTGGATTCAAATGCGTTGACTGTCGGAACGACTTCCACGCCACTTGCTGTAAGCTATCCAATGAAATTACATCGAGCATCATGAGCGGTACTGTTGCCTTTCGATGTGCCGGCTGTATTAAAAAAACTTCTACTGATGATTGCGTTTCTGATAACGATGAAAGTGAAACATCTAATATTTTAGCAGCCATCCAGAGCATGTCTAAAGAAATTGATGTCATTAAATCAAGACAAGCAGAATTCAATAACTCAATTAATGTTTTGTTGCATGGATTTGACGAGATTAAAAAACTTGTAACCACAGTTGAGGATAACAAGAAGAGAACTAAAACTCTGGAAACGGAAAAATCGCGTATGAGTAAAGATATGGAAGCCATGGGAGAGCGTATAAAAATGTTAGAGGAAAGATCCCTAACTAATTTTATTGAGATTAAAAATATTCCTCTTCGCCCGGACGAACTACCACATGATACTGCCAAAAAACTTCATGATTTCCTAAAGTTATCTTTACAAGACACTAATGTATTGAAGGTTTATCGTAGTAAGAGTAGAGCGAGTAATAAAAATTCTTTTAGTTCATTAATTGTTAAGTACTCTAATCAGTTGGTCAGGGATCGTGTGTTAATAGCTAGTAAGGTTACCTGAGGTGTGACAGCCGATATGCTTGGATGTAGGGAAAAGAATATTATTTATTTTAATGAATTCCTATCGAAAGATAAGAAAATTCTTTTACATAAAGCGAAGCAGTTTAAGAAAGAAAATGAGTTTAAATTCGTTTGGGTAAAAAACTCGAAAATTTATTTAAAAAAGGATGAGAACTCTTCTCCCTTTGTTATCTTAAACGAAAAAAGTCTCGATCTCGTTAGGAACAGTATTCAAGCCAGTCCCAAATAATAACGTAATTAATGTCACTATATATGTATTACCAAAATGTCAGAGGATTACGTACCAAAACGGAACACGTTCGATTAAATGTAATATCTAACCATTATGATGTAATCTGCTTTACAGAAACATTTCTGCAAGCGGGTGTTCATAGTTCAGAAGTCTTGGATGATAGGTATATGGTTTATCGAAGAGATAGAAATTTGAGAATATCTGGGCGTGAGGATGGTGGTGGATGTCTAATCGCAGTTAAGGGTACTTACAATTCATTTCGTGTCGAGTCTTTTGAAACGGACCATGAGGTGCTATGGGTGGCAATAAAAGAAAATAACTTTACTCTCTATTTATGTTGTGTTTATATCCCTCCCCAAGAATCTTACGAAGCATATAATTCCCTTTTTTTCCAGTGTTGCTGATAAAATATTACAACTTCCTGCTAATACAATAGTAGTCTTCTTAGGTGATTTCAACTTACCGCATCTCAATTGGGCTTATGAGACGCCTGACAATTGCATGCGTCCCTCAGCAGCCTATAGTCTTTCCTCACATTCCCTTCTTAGTAATATGGAATTATGTAATCTAAAGCAATTTAATAATAAATTTAATATAAACAATAGACTTCTCGATTTAGTTTGGACAAACATTTCTCATTCCAAAGTTAGTATTACTTCATCCCTATGTCCATTATCTAAGATAGACTCCCATCATCCTCCGCTCGATATTATATCAGATTTGGCACATTCAAGAAATGCCCGTAATGAGTTTACTAAAAAAGAAATTTTCAAGGAGGCAATTACTCTGGCCTCTCTGAATTTTTAGAAAATTTTGATTTCTCTCCAATCTTTTTACTTGATGTTGACCAATCATTTAATAAATTCTATGAAGCACTTAATACTGGAATAGACCTATTTATCCCTGAAATAAATAAACGCAATCAGAACCATTTTCCGAAATGGTATAGCTCCCAATTGATTAAAGTCCTGAAGGCAAAAGATAAATATAGGCGTCTGTACAAAAGAAGTACCCACTCTGAGATTTATAAAACTTTTTCCTATTTGAGGAAGCTATCTAAATCCTTGATTACTCAATGTTATCAAAAGTACGTCGAAAGCACTGAGCATTCGCTAAAACGCAACCCCAAGTCATTTTGGGCTTTCAGTAAAAACCTAAATAGATCGAACACGTATCCTAAAGAATTAATATTTAATGATGATACATCGTCATCTCCTCCTCTTATATGTGAGATGTTTTCAACGTACTTTACTTCCGTATACTTTGAAAAAGACCCCGGCATTATCCTTTCCCCCTCTCCGGACAGTTCCAATATGAATATTATGTTGAGCTTTATCTCTTCAGAATCTGTTCTTAACGTATTGAGTAATCTTGATTGTGACGAAAACCCGGGACCTGACGGGATTCCAAATATTCTTTTTAAGAGATGCGCACAAAGTCTAGCGGAACCGCTTAGCAGTTTATTTAATCTTTCAATAACTAATAAAATCTGCCCAGTATCTCTTAAAAATTGTTTCGTTATGCCAATTTATAAATCTGGTGACCCTAAACTCGTTATTAACTATAGGCCTATTTCTATCTCTAACGCTTTTGCACTAATTTTTGAAAAAGTCATTTACCATCAACTCCTATTCCAAATAAAACCATTTATCTCTGAAGAACAGCACGGTTTTTTACCGGGGCGGTCTACGATCACCAACTTATCTTTATTCACAGACAAAATCGCGTCTGCTCTCGATGAAAATACACAAATAGATTCTATCCACACTGACTTTGCTAAAGGTTTTGACAAGATTAATCACAAGCACTGCCTATCGAAAATGGCACTAATGGGATTTCAAAGAGACACCATATCTTGGTTCCACTCCTATCTAACTAGCAGAGATATTAGCGTTGTATTTAATGGGCTACAATCCCATTGAAGCAAATCTCCGGAGTGCCCCAAGGTACAATACTTGGACCATTGATCTTTCTCATATACATCAACGACATGCCTTCTTGTTTTATGTCTGATTGTTTATTGTACGCTGATGATGCTAAGATTTTTAGAAAAATTAATAACGTGACGGATTGCGTCCATCTTCAAAAGGATATACTACGACTAGAAAAATGGTGCCACGAGAACTGTATTGAAATCAACGTAAGCAAATGTAAATGCATTTCATTTCACCGTACAAAAAAAACCCATACTCTTTGACTATACCATTCACTGCACTGCTGTATCACGTGTTGATGAGATAAAAGATTTGGGCGTGATTTTCGACCGTAAGCTCCTCTTCATTACTCACATCAATTTTATTACTTCCAGATCATTTCGTTTATTAGGCTTTATCTTTCGCACCTGTAAATCGTTTAGGTCGGCATCCTCTTATATCAGTCTCTATTATTCTTTAGTAAGGAGTATGTGAAATTCTTTTATTTCACGCGAATGTAGATGTAGACGCAGTCAAGGTTTTAAACCCTGGCTGTTAATTGATGGGGTGTACGCGGTACATAAACCACTACACCAGAAAATACTCTGAAAGGTAACGGGTTAATTATAAAAATGAAAAATGCCGATATCTCATTGAAAACAAACTGATTCATTTATTTAACTTGTTCCTCTTTATATTTAAAAGTTATTTAAAGTAATTCTTGCTAATCCAGCATTTCCTCACTGTCGCAAGTCGTGCTTGAAAAGTATAGAATTTGCTGATGGTGAGAAAATGCGTGGTTGAAATTATCGAAGAATTCACATATGGAGCAATGAACTTTGTGCATATCCAACAAATTGATTGAATGACATGTAATAAGCTGTAAGTATGTGCTGACAATAAATTTGTTGGATATGCACGTACAATGACCTTACATTATTTTAATTCTAAGATTGTTCATTCTCCTCCCCGTTGAACACTCGTTCAACTTAGTTAGATCTGCAAGACGCGATTTGGACTTCTTGGTTGTGGCATCGGTTTGGTCATCCTTGGGTTGCAATACTTTGTTCTAGACGTCCATCCGAGATATACTGCTATGACAATGATTAGGCTCAGAGCGAGATAACTTACGCCGATATGATGAATCGCATCCGTGTAAGTCTGATGTGGCAGGACCGATAGGTTTAGCGACTTAAGTTGTTTTTGCAGATCTTCTAGTGATCCCAGTTCGCCAGAATATCGAGGGCTATCAGCTAGCGTTATTGGTCTCTGCTCGGGAGCTATGTTTTCGTAGAACAGCCCGAGCTTCGTATATGAAGTTTTCGAGTTGCTTGAATAAACTTGGTGCCCATGTATGGTAACGTAGTTTTCCTTTATTACACAATTTGGCTTGATTTTTAGAAGACCAGAGTTATTCAAGACGATTGGGAAGACTTCACCATCACAGACTACGTTAATTAAGGTTTTGAACCTTAGAGCAAATATCCAGTCATTGGTGTTAGACAATTGTATCCAAATGGGTTGTTCTTGTACTTCAGTTAGTTTACATTGTGGTAGGACTGGGTTGTTGTTGAGTAGTTCGATCTCGCATCCGCTTATGTTGGCTCCTTTATGATATATTGGATGAAGCTGGTTGCAGAGATGGCGTGAATCTTCAAGCGCTATGCATGAGTACAGGTCTTGCTCTTTTAGGGGATAGTATTCATTTCGATGCGGAGTTACTGCCAAGTAAGGAGAATGTGATTCTATTGCGATGAATGAATTGTTGATACAAATAGGTATTGGTATCACTCTAAATAGGTCGAAATTCTCTCCATTTATCAATGGCAGCAATATTTGAAATATGACATGGTCATCAACAATTCCAGCCTTGGCCGTCATTATGTGGTATAATTCTAACACATTCTCTTGATTAATCGGAAGCCGGAAGTTTGGTGGCAAATTGTTTCGAATTATCATAATTTCTTGCCTTAGCTGTTTACCCGAGAATAACAGCGGGTTTATTTTTCCATGGCGAGTGTCTGTAAGTACTTCAATAATTGCTGATTGAAATCGTTGGAGGTTGCTAGAGACGAGTGACATTTGGATTGCCAATGAACTGAATAAATGCTGGATCTTGGTTTGCTGACCTTGTTCGTCTTCATTGTTTATTCGGCCGATTATTTGACGTATTTGAGCATCTAGTGCCTTGAACTTCTGTTCTGCCGTCGCTTGGTCGTGTTTGATGATGTTTATGGTTGAATCGATTACAGATGTTTGATTTTTCAAGAGCCCTAGGAGATGTTGTTCATTCTCCTGAACCGACTTTATTGTTCTGGACATTTCTTCTGCATATTGGGAATCTAGAACGCCGAACAATGCGTTAGCTATATTACCGACGACGTTGATTGCCCCTCTTTTTTGTCTGTCTAGGAGGTGTTGCTGCGATATCAACTCATTCTCTTTATTTAATTCATCCAGTATATGCTCAAATTGGTGAACTAATTGTAGGCACGAGCCCTTGTTAGTTATAATCAATTGATTGCACAGGTGTTGTAAAGCTGTGGTCCCGTTTTTTAGTGTGCTGAATTCCATCCAATAAGGCTGCAAATCGTAGTATACTATCAGCTTCCACTCAGTTGTTATTAGGTTTATTGTTCCGAGATTTTCAAAGTGCATGCCAAGTTGGGTCTTAAATTGGGTAACTTCAACAGGATCTCCTTTTATAACTGGGAGTACGAGACAGGCAAGTAATAATGTTACTATTGAGCTACCTAGCGATGATCGTACTCTTTTTCTAGGTGACTGATTTGTTGTGGTGGGAATTTCAGCAGCATTGTGGTCTATACTGTGTCGTTTTGGAGGAGGTTGTTTAATCTGTTCCTCTTGATCTGCTAGGAATTCACTTGTATGCTCTTCTTCACATGGTAAAGGGGCGAGCTTATGTATTGCACGTCGTAATATATTCGTTGAAGTACGCACGTCGGCTACCCGTACTCGGCCGTCGTTGCCCTTGTGTACTTCTACAATCCTCCCTAAAGGCCATTTCATTACTGGTGCATTGTCTTCTTTTATCACAACTATTGTCCCTGGCTTAACATCTTGAGATGCTTGCTTCCACTTAAAACGATGTTGAAGCTCATGCAAGTATTCGACTGACCAACGTTTCCAGAATTGCTGCTTGAGGTGAGATACTGCCTTCCAGTGTCTCAATAGGTTGACGTTAGTAGGTTTCGCTTGAGCATCTACTGGGGTGGTTAATGGTTCCCCTACTAAAAAGTGCCCAGGAGTGAGTGCTGTGAGGTCATTTGGATCTGAAGACATTGCCGTCAGAGGACGTGTTCGTTGTAGCAGGTGTTTGGCTGACTTGACTGCAGCCTCCCACAATCCACCGAAGTGAGGGGCTCTTGGTGGAATGAAATGAAAATCGAGACTCTTGTTGCTACAAAATGATGTTATTTTCTCCTGAGCTGGGTCTGAATATATCTGATCCTGCAGTTCTGCTAATTGATTTTTTGCGCCTACAAAATTTGTGGCGTTATCACAGAATATATTTCTACAGTGTCCCCTTCTACCAATAAAACGTTTTAACGCTCCAATGAAAGCGTCGGTTGAAAGGTCGCTTACTACTTCCAGGTGTACAGCCTTTGTGGCAAAGCAACAAAACACTGCGACATAGGCTTTATGCGGTCGCTTGCCTCTTATTTTGTAGTGAACCCAGAGAGGACCACAGAAATCAACGCCTGAGTTGATGAATGGCCGGGCTGGTTGAACTCTCAATGGTGGAAGGTTGCCCATGATTTGTGTTAGCAATTGTGGTTTGCTTCTTGTGCATTTGACGCAATGTTGTACTACAGCACGCGCGAGGGTCTTACCTTTAATAGGCCAAAACCGCTGTATTGTTTTGGATAGTAGCCCCTGTGGGCCAACGTGGTAGTTTTCTCGATGCGTATCGACCATTAAGAATTTGGTTAATTCGTGTGCATAGGGCAGCAAGATAGGATGTTTTGCGTCATATGAAAGGATGGAAGCTTCCAAACGACCTCCTACTCGTAAGATACCTCTATCATCTAAAAACGGCGACAGAGTGGCCAATGAGCTTGTTTTGTTAACCTCATTGTATCGCTGTAGATGGTGAATATCTTCCTTGAATTCTTTTTCTTGCATTTTACCTACGATGAGGAATAATGAATCATCCATCTCTTTAGCAGTAAGTGACCTTCCCTTCATGAGTTTATCACCTAGTCCTTTACTTCTTTGATAAATCGTAGAATATATCCAACCACCCGTTGTAGCTTGCGGAAGGAATTCTTGTGATTTATCTTATGTATAAAGTGGATTGAACTGTCTTCATCTTCGATTGGTACAGTTACAGGGAAAGCCGATGCCTTTCTTTCTTCGTTACACTGAGCACTCTTTTTATAAGGCGGGGGCCATATGCATTCGTTTCCATGCAGATATAGAGGGCCGTAGAACCAAAGATTGCAGGTTTTTAACTTCTCTGGGTCGATTCCCCTGGACAGAACATCAGCAGGATTTTCTTTGGATGGTACGTGTCTCCATTGTTCGGGGATTGAAGCTTCTTGAATGGCTGCAATTCTATTTGCTACAAAGGTCTGGAACGAAGTGGATGTAGCGTTTATCCAGGCAAGCGTGATCTCTGAATCAGTCCAGAGATAACTAGGTGTTTCTCTGAAGTTCAAGTCTCCTTTTACTCGGGCCATTAACTCTGCGGCTAACTTGGCAGCACATAGCTCTAACCGTGGGAGACTTAGTTTTTTTGTTGGAGCGACTCTTGATTTTGCACATAGAAGATTGACAATGATTCTTCCTTCACTATTGATAGAGCGCACATATATAACGGCGCCATATGCCTTCTCAGAAGCATCAGCAAATCCATGCAGTTGTATTGATCTCGGTACTTCAGTTGAGAGGACATGTCTTGAAAACTGTATATTGTTCAGTGTTTTCAGACTATCTCGAAACCTCGTCCATTTAGTGTAACGTTCGATGGGAAGAGCGGCGTCCCAGTCAAGTTTAAGCATCCACAATTCCTGAAGGAATATTTTAGCAGTAACTATAATGGGCGACAAGATCCCAAGGGGATCAAATAACCGAGCAATTTCTGATGCGACTGTCCTTTTCGTTACCTTATTAGTAGATTCCCAATTGCTTCTTACACAAAACTTATCTGTTTTTGGCATCCATGTTAGGCCGAGCGTTTTAACAGAGAGGTCCTTTTCATCTGTGAAGTTTAGTTGAATTTCTTGATCTCCTAAAGGTATATTCTGCAGCAATCGTGGATGGTTTGCGCACCATTTTCGTAGTTTGAAACCTGCTTCTTTGAGTACACCGATTAGTTGTGTTTGCATCTCGAGAGTAGTGGCGAGGGAGTTAGCGCCAGTCATAACGTCGTCTACATAGAATCCTGTTTGTAGTATTTCGCTTCCAACTGGATATTTAGTTGCTTCTATTTGGGCTAACCGTTGAAGACATTTCATGGCTAAGTATGGTGCTGCAGATGTGCCATATGTAACAGTACATAGTTGGTAGCATTTCAGCGTTTGGTTTGGATCACTTCTCCATAAGATGGCTTGGTATTTTCTGTCTTCTTCATGTACCCTCACTTGCCGATACATTTTTTGTATATCCGCTGTGAATACAAAACGTGGCAAGCGAAACCGAAGAAGTGTGGTAAATAGGTCATTCTGTATTGTTGGACCTTTGTGTAAGATGTCATTTAATGAAATGTTTGTGGAGGTTTCCGTTGACGCATCGAAAACCACTCTTAGTTTTGTGGTGCTACTATCTGGCTTTATTACACAATGATGAGGAAGAAAGTAGTGTTGTGATGAAATGTGTCTTGAACTGACTTCTTCCATGTGCCCTAGTCGTATGTATTCGTCCATAAACTCGATATACTGTTTTCGTAAGTCTTCATTTCTTGCAAGCCTTTTTTCTAAGGCATTAAATCTTCTTAGGGCAATGTCTCTTGACTGGCCGAGGGTGCTTGGGTCTCCTGCAAATGGTAGGCGTACAATAAATCGTCCGGTCTCATCCCGTTGAAACGTTTGGTTGAAGTGTGCTTCGCATTGTTTTTCTGAAAGCGTGAAATTTTTTCTTGGAACTTCTTCCGCTTCCTCAATCTTCCAGAATCTTTCGATGGCCTTGTCTAAATCTACCTCAGAATCTGTACATATTCCACAAGTTGCCACAGCTGCCGTTGTACCACTAGTCTTGCCAGCTACGATCCAACCAAAAACAGTGTTTTGTAAGGTTGGCAGATTTGGTCCCAAACTGATTTGTCCAATAGATAAAAGTTGAAGATAAAACTCGGCTCCGAGGAGAAGGTCAATGCGATCTGGTTGATCGAATGCTGGATCGGCTAGTGCCATATTCTGTGGTATTTTCCAAGATGATGTGTCCATTGGTTGACTGGGTTGATTTGAAATTATATGAGTGAGGACAAAGGCCTCCAATCTGGTAGAAAATCCATTTATTCTGGAGTTCAATGTGGCACTTATTCTCTTCTGTGAGTGCTGCTTTCCACTTCCAATGCCTTGTATGTGCAATGATTCTTGCGTTGGGTTCACACCTAGCCTTTTAACAATTCTTGTGGTAATCAGGTTTATTTGTGAACCTGAATCAAGGATGGCACGGCATTCTATTTCCTTACCACTGTCACTCACTAATTTAACCCGTGCGGTACTCAGAAGTACATGATTCATCTTTTCTTTGTTCTTGTAGGCAGTTAAAGCAAGTGGCTGATTGCTTATGCCGATGTTAACTGAAGGAGAAGGGATGAACTCCTGAACGTTAGGCCTTAATTGATGATCTGCTGGCTTGTTGAATGCCCTCGGAGGTTCAGTCATTTGAGTTTGCTCTATGTGCACTAGGGTGTTATGCCTCTTAGCGCATCTGGTGCATCCTCTGAGGGTACAAGTCGAAACCGAATGACCTGGCTTTAGACAATTAATGCACAGGTTGTGTTTACGTAGTAAATTCAGCCTGCAGCTGGGTGACATTCGCAGGAATCTACTGCAGTGAAACAGTTGGTGCTTATCACTGCATGCTGCACATCTTTGATTTGATGATATTGTTGATGTTAGAGTTTTGGCTGTACTCTGTCTTTTGTTATAGTCATCTGGACCCTTTCCCTTATGGCCCAGTGCTTCCAGAGATTGAAAACGAGTTTCAAGAAATGCCAGAAATTCCTTAAGTGATTGAATCTCCTTTGGCTTGGCTAGCGATTGCTCGTAAAGCTGGTGTGTGGTCTTATCCACTTTTTTGAGCAAAATGTGGAGCAAAAGTGGATCCCAATTGTTGGTAGGTATGCCAAGATTTTCCAATCCTAATATGCACTCTTGCGTTGTGTCATGCATTGTCTTTATTGATGTAGCAGATGAGGTTTCTGCTGCATGAGATGACTGGTTTAGTAATTTGTTGATGAGTGCTGCGACTAATAATCTTTTGTTCTCGTATCTGTCCTGTAATAATTTCCAGGCGGTCGAGTAATTTTCATCAGATAGCGTAAAGTGTCTCACCAACTTCTCAGCTTCCCCCACTAGATTCATTTTCAAGTACCACATCTTTTGACAATTGCTCATTGTTTGATTGTGAACCATCTGAGAGAACAGATCGAAGAATTGTCGCCATTTTGCGTAGTCGCCATCAAACTTTGGTAACGTTATTTTTGGTAAACTTGCAATAGCTGTATTAGATGCTGGAGCCTGTGTTGATGGCAGTGGAGTATGGCCTTGTTTTTCTATTATTGCAGATAATTCGATTAGATGGCGATGCACAATGTCTTCTAGCTGAATATAGCCTTTGGTATCATAACCCAGTGTGGCGGGGTCCTCTACTAGCTCCCATATGGCGCTGTATTGCTCTTCCACTTGGAACCAGTAGTGCTGAATTGTCTTGAATTTTAACTCGAAGAAGGACTGTGGATGTTGTCCGGGGTCCAAATTCTCGAGTGTGGCGAATAAGCGATAAAGTGACTGAATTATCACTTTTTGTCTTCTCATTATTCTGGTTATTTCTGATAATGGCTTAGCAGATTCAGATAAATTGCCTGCTACCAAGGTCTTGGGCATAACTCCCTTGGAAGCTCCTTTTGTGGTTGATTTATTCGTGAATTGGTTTTGTTGTTCATCGTTGGCCATTGAAATTAGTGGCTCTTCAGATGTTTGACTATTGGCGTCTTTCTTCAATTGCATGATTTGTTCTGTGAAATGTGCAACATATTGTTCATACAATTGAGCCGTAGTTTCATAGCATCCCGTGGTGAAGTATGAATGACTTATAGGCGGAGAAGGCAGATTTCTGATTTCTTCATCGATCTTCTCGAAAAGCGACCATGCTGCTTCTAGACGGCGAAGCCTCTCTTCATAGTACGTTACTGTTGTTTTCCTGTCGAGTGGATCTTTATCGTAATTAGAAGTGACTTGTTTCACTCCTTTCGCATATTCCTTTTGCTCAGCAGCTAACTGATCCATATCTCTGGATTGCGTACCCTTTGACATGTTTCTTCTTGTAGAACTTGAAATTCTTCTGGATTGTAGCAAGCCGAAATCTCAGAAATGATGGTTGATGTGATTCAAGTGTTACACTTAAATCACGTCGGGGTCACCAAAAAATGTGAAATTCTTTTATTTCACGAGAATGTAGATGTAGACGCAGTCAAGGTTTTAAACCCTGGCTGTTAATTGATGGGGTGTATGCGGTACATAAACCACTACACCAGAAAATACTCTGAAAGGTAACGGGTTAATTATAAAAATGAAAAATGCCGATATCTCATTGAAAACAAACTGATTCATTTATTTAACTTGTTCCTCTTTATATTTAAAAGTTATTTAAAGTAATTCTTGCTAATCCAGCATTTCCTCACTGTCGCAAGTCGTGCTTGAAAATTATAGAATTTGCTGATGGTGAGAAAATGCGTGGTTGAAATTATCGAAGAATTCACATATGGAGCAATGAACTTTGTGCATATCCAACAAATTGATTGAATGACTTGTAATAAGCTGTAAGTATGACTGTGCTGACAATAAATTTGTTGGATATGCACGTACAATGACCTTACATTATTTTAATTCTAAGATTGTTCAGAGTACTCTCGAGTATGCTAGTCAGGTCTGGAGTCCATTTTACTCTTCTTTTAGTGCTCAAATTGAGGCTGTCCAGCGTAGATTCACCAGAGTTTTATTATATAAACTAGAGAATAACAATATAGAGTATCATGAAAGATTAGCAAAATACAACTTAATCTCACTAGAAAGTCGCATAGAGAATAACAATATGGAGTATCATGAAAGATTAGCAAAATACAACTTAATCTCACTAGAAAGTCGCAGAATCTACTTGGATAGCACATTTCTATATAACATTTTAAATGGTCGAGTATATTATCACGCACTTATCTCTAGTATTGATTTGAACGTCCCCCAGCGCAACTCGAGATTCCAGACCCTATTCAGACTACTTGCTTGCAGAACTAACATTAAGGAGAAATCACCTATCTACAGAATTAATAAATCGTTCAATACAAGATTTAACAATATAGATATATTTAGCACTAGTCCCCTGACATTTAAAAAATTTATTCTCCGCGAGATCGGTTATTAACATCTTTTCTGTTTTGCATTACTCTCTTTTTACTGCTTCGCTTTACTAATTTCCTAACTCCTTAGCATTTGTTGCCTTCCGCTTTCCAACTGTATTTTAGTCTTACTTTCTCTATTTGCTTTTTCTTATTTTCTAGTTTTTTCGTATTCTTTAGATTTTAGATTTAGCTTAATTATTTTTTATATTTTTTCTTTTTTTACATCATGTATTTAGTTTTATTTCTTTAGTTATTAATCTATTTTTTCATTTACTTCTAAACATTATTATTACTTTATCTTCTTCTTTAAATTTATTAAAATTCGTTACCCTTCTAATTGTAAGGTAGTATGTTATTGGAAATTTCGGTTTCTGTTTACTATCTTTTTAACTTACAAAATAAATAAATAAAATAAATAAAATAAAATTATTTGTTATTATAACAGCTATAGTATTACTCACACTTTGAAAATTTCATTACGGTTGAAGAGATACAGTGATTGTTAAGGTCGAGCAAAAAACGCCGAAAAAATCACGATTTTTGTATGACGGCCAACTTTAAATTTTAATTTAATTTAATTTTTATTATTTGTTATTAGCGGCAATAGAAATACACACTCTGTAAAAATTTCAACTGTCTATCTACTACGGCTCATGAGATACAATCCGCCGACAAACAAACGGACTGCGGAGGCTTAGTACGGGTACGGAACCCAAAAAATGAGCAAGGCGATGGCACGAATACATCCTTCAAAAATGAGCGACCAGGGCGAAACTGGTATTACCTTTTTCTGAAATGAAATCCAGAGCTAACACATCGAATTCTCGAAGGTGAAGAGGTTATTCGAAAATGGTTAGATGAGCTTCAAAATTATATAAAAGAGAAGAATGCGGGAGACTTATTTGGAGAAACAGTTTTTTTTCCTACATACGCCCACCTAGGGATGTAGTCAATAGCCATGCCTGATTTTAAGTTCGTTCTAACTCAGGCTGCATCATGAGAATATATCGCAAATGTGGTTAATGGTTATATGGTTAATTACTGAACAAATTCAAAAACATGTGATCTTTTTTGTTGAGGGCCTCAAGTCCAATTTAACATTGGAGCTATGCGAGTTTTTCAGGCAAAGGGGATAAATTTATACGTACTAACTCCTAACACAATAAATTTGCTACAACGAGCAGATGCTTATGTTTTCAATTAATGCTTAAACAAAAGTAACGGGAGTGGTTAAGATATGATTTTGTTTTAAGGAGATGAGTTGGATCTTAGGCGCATGGAATTCGACGCAATCACTTTACACAACCGAGGATATTGTCAAGATCGTGACATGAGATGTGATATTCCCTCGAAGTCCACTACCAGGTACTCTCATCGGCAAAACTATGGATGGGATTGAATAGCGTTTCGTATTAGCAGAAACCTTAATACTCGTCAGTATGGAGTGTAATTCATAACAGATTTCCACAAGAAAACATGCCATCTTTTCCAATTTACCACGAAATTCCTCTCCAAGCTTTTCAAATTTATCCATTTTACATTAGTCTCCACACGTTTATTCAGACAGGCACCTTCGTTTTCCAACACCTTGCACTAATTTTGAAAGAAAATTTCTTTCACTCATTTTTAATATTTTATAATAACCTGAGTTAATTAGTTTGAAAATGAAATATCGACTGATGTCAGTAAAAATCAGCAACATGCAAATCACCTGCTGATTATCAGCAGATCAGTACCACATCAGCACATCACTACGTTTTATAATGTAGCATGCCTCTAATGTAGCATGCCTCATTAAGATATTAGTGTTGCTGATAATTAGCACATCAGCTAATCAGTACATCAGCATATCAGTGGTCTGGTGTGGCACATCCCTGATACCGATTTCATACATTTTTTACTACAAACAGTAAACATGTAATGTTTTCATCTACACAGAAATCAAATAAAGCTTCGTTCTAGTTTGAAGCTTACGGTTTCGCTACTTTTCCCATGTATATACATGTTTAACATCAATGGTATCTAATCCCATCCATCCATATATGTATACAAATATTTGAATATATTACCCGTATAGATTGTTTGATTTTTTTTGTAAAAACTGTAAGCCTTGAATAGAAGTTTGGAAAAGTTCTTAAAAATGTCTGTAATGAAAAAACAGCTTTGGAAAGAAAAAGTGATTAAAAAAGTGGCTAATAGCTAAAAGTAAAAAAATGTGGCCAAATGCTTTAAAAAGGGCCTAAATCTAGCCACAAAGTGACTAAATTGGCAACACTGTCAAGGAGCTCAGTAAAATAGTTACTTGTCGTACAACCATATAATGTATACTCATATTGTCTTGACTAAAAAGTTGTTTTAGATAATATAACACCCCCGCCTGCACCGGTTCTAAAATTTTGTCAACTGATGAGCATAAGCTACCAGGGATGAGCTTTGAACTATGGATAACGCTAGCCACACTCTGAACAGGGTTAACTATAGTTTTTTTTTTTTTTTTGTTTTTTTTATTAACATAATTGAAGTTTTTGTTGGAACTTGATGGAACTTGTTAATAGTATTCATGTTTACAAAACAATGGAAAAATAAAACACTTGTTTTCGTTCCACAAAAAATGTTTCTTTAATTTTATTGAATTATTAAAGTTAAGTGACGCGTTTCGCCCTATTTAGGCATCCTCAAGCGATGGCAAATATTGTGAGACTGAATCAGTAACAAATTCAACAAATAAACCAGTAATCATTAAAACATACACAAGAGCTATTACAATGTCGATTTTTAAAGCAGTATAAGTAAGAACCGTAAGTTTTATTACTTTGTAAAATTTGTTTTAATTAAAGGACTGTTATTACGAAAGTCTAACTGATCATTCACCAAAAATGAGCCTTTATCTTTCTCTTTTTTAATTTCTAGGATTTCATATTTATCTAGAACTTTGCCTCCATATAAATTACGTATTAATTTTACGTTATCAATTGATGTAGTGTGACCTAGGTCAATTAAATGCTTACATAAACCAGACGTTGTTCTATTGTTTCTGGCTGCAGAAACGTATTCTAAAAATCTTTTTTTTAGTGACCTCTTAGTTTTTCCTATGTAAATCGCATCGCAATCGTTACATATTATACTATTTACCCCACTTCTTTCAATATCCTGAACTATAGGCTTTATTTTATTATTTAATAATAATTTACCCAGTGATGTATTACTGAAATAAGCCAGCTGAATATTGTGAGATGATAATGTTTTTGCATTTGGTCTGAAACCCCAACAACAAAAGGGATCTTTCTCCAAATTTTATTACTTCTGTTTGGAGTCATAGGGAACGCTAATCTAAGAACAGAAGATTTAGATTTTTGTTTTATTAACTTCATCACATTCTACCTCTTTGCCAGTAATATTAGTGGAGCAGATTCTGCAAAGTGCCATTACAAACCAACTAATTTATTTTATCTAACTGGCAGTACAATTGGAGAGAATTTATGTTATGATGCTGCAGTTAATGAAATTTGTTATTCACAATTAGCTTCAAAAATTTGCTGGTTTTCGTATATGATAAATCCCTGATTAGTAGTTATGTTTTATCGATTATGGTTGTGAAAATGGATGTGAAAGTCAAGCTCAACGAAAGGATCGAGTTTGCGATGCATTAAGATCGGCGTCTATGGTTGGTTAAGCTTTATGGCACTAAATAAAGCTTAAAATTATAATGAGAAGGGCGCAAAGAAAGTGTAAAGCCATGACCACGGTCAACAAAAGTAAACAGAAATCAGAACGAAAAAGAAATTGAAAACAAACAAAGTTTGCTCGACCTCAAGAAGAATTTGCAACGCAAGCAATTTCTTCTATGCAAGCATAATTTTTCATTGATAAAATATTCATACATGAAGTCATTGCTTTACAATATCGATACATTGTGATTCATTCAGAAATTGTGTGATCAGAAATGCTGACACTACAATTTCTGATTATTAATTTTTTATATTGCAATTCTGCAATAATCCCCCCTTTAGAATTGTAAAGAAATACTGATTCCCTTGTAATCGATTTATATAAAAAGCAGCTATTGTTCAATAAAAATTAGACTTAATCTGACTATCGAAAGGTGTCTTTTTGTTTCTTAAAATATAACATCGGCATACACTGCCATCATACTAAGGCAGCGGCATACTCTGCCTTAGCAAAATACATCACCGGCATACTCTGGCGGCACACTGCCACACATATTACATTGGCATACTCTGCCTTAAATTATATAACAAATAGCGGCATATGCTGCCATAGAAGGAACTCTGGCATATTCTGCCTTTTAATATCATTATTATAGCGGCTTCTTAGCCATCCAATAATAAGTACGGCAGCGCTCTGCCTTTTCGACATAACTTCGATACAAGTCATGATGAATAAATAAACATGAACAAATTATTGACAAATCATCGTGTAACATCAGAACAAGCTTATTACATGGCGATCAAAAATAATATTATTACATGGCGACCCTGCGAAACGAACCATCAGTGGAGAATTTTTGACTTCACCGTACGTAAAAAGACGGAACCAAGGCGTCTAATATGCACCAAGAAACGGGCAACGGAAAAAGTGATATGCAATAGACAAACAGAAGAGGGAACATGTAAAAAACAAACAATAGAAACTACATTGGAATAAAGGTATATGCCTACTACAAACAACAAATTACCAACTACAAAGAGTCTGGAATACGTTCCAAGGACAATAGAAGTAATCACCAAGCCACTACAGAAAATAGAAAATAAATACAGCCCACAGCAATAGAAAATGAAAATGTTCCAGCATACATACCATCTAGAATAGAAGTACCCATAAAAAATTCACTCGAGATCATTAAAAACAACAGCAGTATATATACTTTCTACACACAAAAAAATCAACATAGAGAATAATCAGCTTATAAGAAGCTATACAAAGTAATCCCACAGCTGGTCTCAAAGCGATAACTATCGCGCAGCATAAAGAAAAGCAGAAATCAGTAAATAAACTGAAAGAAGAAAAAACAAAAACAAGGAAGAAAGGCGGTATAGCAATTAAGCTCCGCCACAAGATAACAAAGCTATATAGAGTTATTCTGATAAATACAAAGACAAAACTTAAAAAAAAAGTTAAATCAAAAAGCTCAAATGGGAAAGCCACAATCAAAGGAAGTGATTGTAGCTCAAAGCGCAGCAGCAGCAGCGACAAGTCCCGGTAGTGCAAACAATTCCAAATCACGACGTATTGCACGTACCAACTGCTGTGACGATTGTTATCATAATAATATTGATAACAGTTGCAAGTTATGTTGGAAGAAGACTTCTAAAAAAATACATAGACACCAACATTAAGAAAAGCGTAGACACTATGGCTAGGGTCTAGTAGATAGATATAGCTGGAGTATAGCTTTAACAGATTAATTTTTTTTACAATCGTGTTTATACATTTTATAGATAGCTTTTAGAGATAGAATTGTAATATTTTTAAGAGGGATTTTCTTCAATGTAACATATCATATTTCCTTTAGACGGACGGACGGACGGACATGAAAAACTCAAAATAACTTTTAATATTATGCGTGGGTGTCCAATTCATTTTGCTCTACCATCATTATTTCGAGGTGTTACAAACGGAATGACAAACTTAGTATACCCCTATAGATTTCATCTAGGGTATAAAAAGCGCTCACGCAAGCTTTCAAAACAAAGTATACGTCGCATGCAAGTTCTGGATTTCTTGAATAAAAACAATCAAAATGAACTAAATACATTTGAAAGATGCTATATTGATGTAAATGAATTCAAGAAGAAATTCAATAAGCTGCAGCAGAATGATAAATGTGGTAAGGCAACATTGAAGATAATACTTTATAAATAAGGATCAAGGATCCAAAGATTGAATAAGAATTAGTTAAAGAATATCATGACAATAAGCATGGTGGACACGCAGCAATTAAACGCTGCAATAAAGGCACATATGAAACCTTAACAAAATGATAAAGAAGTACATAAACAAGTGTGATAACTGTGCAAAGAACAAATTCAAAAAGTACACAAATGAACCTCTAGTGATAACGGACATACCAACCAGTAGTTGCCAAAAGATCTCAGTTAACACACTAGGACCTCTGAGAATATATATTTACATACATTCTACCGCTACAATACGAATCAACAAAGTTCGTAGAGTCATACCAGATATACAAAAAAAAAAAAAAAACAAAAAAAAACGGCTGAGACTCAAGACTAAGTAATGATGTAAATTTACATAAAACAATCTTGGGAATAATGTAGCACAAACACTATAAATATATGTATCTTTAACCACTCAGAAGAATAACTGAAACTAAGTAATCCTATAAAAATATTAGATATCGTAAAATAAGTAGATAGATAGAAAGCAGAATATGTTTATAATAATTATATAAATAAAGATTAGAATATGTATAACTTAATTATATAAGATTATGTAACAAAAAAACAAAACAAAAATCTTTTTAACAAAACAAAATATATTTTTGTTCCTTTAAGAGTGAGGATGTAAAGCCATGAACACGGTCAACAAAAGTAAACAGAAAACAGAACGAAAAAGAAATTGAAAACAAAAAAAGTTTGTTCGACCTCAAGAAGAATTTGCAACGCAAGCAATTTCCTCTATGCAAGCATAATTCTTCATTGATAAAATATTCATACATGAAGTCATTGCTTTACAATATCGATACATTGTGATTAATTCAGAAATTGTGTGATCAGAAATGCTCACACTACAATTTCTGATTATTAATTTTGTAATTCTTAATTTTGCAATTCTGCAATAATCCCCCCTTTAGAATTGTAAAGAAATACTGATTCCTTTGTAATCGATCTATATAAATAAGCAGCTATTGGTCAATAAAAATTAGACTTAATCTGACTATCGAAAGGTGTCTTTTTGTTTCTCAAAATATAACATCGGCATACTCTGCCATCATACTATTACAGCGACATACTTTGCCTTAGCAAAATACAACATCGGCATACTCTGCCATCCCTCTATAATAGCGTCATACCTGCCTTAGTACAGGTATAAAAGCGGCATACTCTGCAATACATTATAAAGTGGCATATTCTGCCTTTAAATATAAAATAGCGGCACAGTCTGCCACACATATTACATTGGCATACTCTGCCTTAAATTATATAACAAACTCTGGAATATTCTGCCATTGAATATCATTATTACAGCTGCTTCTTAGCCATCCAATAATAAGTACGGCAGCGCTCTGCCTCTTCGACATAACTTCTATACATCATGACGAATAAATAAACATGGACAAATCACGGACAAATCATCGCGTAACATCAGAACAAGTTTATTATATGGCGATCAGAAATGATATTATTACAAAAGATTTCCTCAAAAATTACGAAAATATATATAAATCATTTTTGTTTTGTTTTAATTTTAAGAATTTAACTATATACTTATTAGCCACGCGAAATGAAAGCGAATTAGTCAGTTGAAAATCAATCACAGGTATACCAGGTCCCACGAAGTATGAGCAATAACAACACCCTTATCACCAAGAACACACTTCCAGCAAACACCAGGAAATCCTGCTAAATTTTGCAACGATCCTTATCAGCAACACCATACTTCTGCTATGACGTCACTTCCGGTCTAAATGTACATACACGTAGTCACTCACAGACCGGAAGTGAACTGTCAGACCTTATCAGCAATACTTCCGACACAATTCAAGGTCAAAAGTCAAATATGTACGTAGACGTACGAGTTCCTTTGTTTACATTTTGGACTTAGAATAATTTTTCATGTTTTGGCTTAGAATCGGTATAGCCTATCTACTACATATACTGTTACAACACTAAATGTAGTACTGTCAGACATTCGACACTGAAACAGCACTGAACAGCATCTAGCATCATTTAAAATATTCCAAACTACATTACAGGATAAATTGTCTGAAAGATATCCTGAAGGAGTGGAGAAGTTTGGACCATGAAGTATTTTAACGGAAACCTAAAAAAACTAGTTAAGTGTGAGTCGGATTCGCAGAGGAAGGTACAATATTTAACACTATGTACTTTTCACTTAATTTTTGTTTTATTTTCATTATTTGTTATTATAATAGCTATAGTATTACTCACACTTTGAAAATTTCATTACGGTTGAAGAGATACAGTGATTGTTAAGGTCGAGCAAAAAACGCCGAAAAAATCACGATTCTTGTATGAGGGCCAACTTTAAATTTTAATTTAATTTAATTTTTATTATTTGTTATTATAGCGGCAATAGAAATACACACTCTGTAAAAATTTCAACTGTCTATCTATTACGGCTCATGAGATACAATCCGCCGACAAACAAACGGCCTGCGGAGGCTTAGTACGGGTACGGAACCCAAAAAATGAGCAAGGCGATGGCACGAATACATCCTTCAAAAATGGGCGACCAGGGCGAAACTGGTATGACCTTTTTCTGAAATGAAATCCAGAGCTAACACATCGAATTCTCGAAGGTCTAACTGAAGCCAGAGACACGATTTCTGAAGAGGTTATTCGAAAATGGTTAGATGAGCTTCAAAATTATATAAAAGAGAAGAATGCGGGAGACATATTTGAAGAAACAGTTTTTTTTCCTACATACGCCCACCTAGGGATTTAGTCAATAGCCATGCCTGATTTTAAGTTCGTTTTAACTCAGGCTGCATCATGAGAATATATCGCGAATGTGGTTAATGGTTATATGGTTAATTACTGAACAAATTCAAAAACATGCGACCTTTTTTTTTGAGGGCCTCAAGTGAAGTTTAACATTGGAGCTATGCGAGTTTTTCAGGCAAAGGGAATAAATTTATACATACTTACTCCTAACACAATAAATATGCTACAACGAGCAGATGCTTATGTTTTCAATTAATGCTTAAACAAAAGTAACGGGAGTGGTTAAGATATGATTTTGTTATACTTATGGAGATGAGTTGGATCTTAGGCGCATGGAATTCGACGCTATCACTTTGCACAACCGAGGATATTGTCAAGATCGTGAAATGAGATGTAACATTCCCTCGAAGTCCACTACAGTAGATAAGCTATGTATGTTCTGGCGCACTTTTTTAAGCCTCCAGGATTTCACGACAGACGGCGCCACCGTCGCTAGGTGGTGTACATCCATACTAAATGTGGGTTTGTGTCTTGGATGTTCTGGTTTATGTCTTGGATGTTGGGGATACGAGACCACTTTTAGCACTCTCCAGCATAGGGAAATAGCATAGGATTTCGATTTTGTTTCTGAAGTTCGCTTATTTTTCATCTCGAATCTTGGGGATACGAGACCACTTTGAGGATACGAGACCACTTTTGTCTCTCTCCAGCATAGGGAAATAGCATGGGTTTTCAATTTTGATTCTGGAGTTCGCTTATTTTTCATCTCAGACTCGTAGCCTCTAAGTTTTTCATCTCGAGTTTTGGGTGTAATAAAATTGATGTGTAATATGGTTGATGAGTTCTGGAGTTGGGATGGCTAAAGAGCCGCTGTGTCTTTATTTTAATGAGGCAGAGTTTTGCCTGTATTTATATAGAAGGCAGAGTATGCCAAGTTATTCTTTATGGCAGAGTATGCCATTGTTTATTTTGGAAGGCAGAGTATGCCAATTTACTCCTTATGGCAGAGTATGCCGCTGTTTATTTGGAAGGCAGAGTATGCCAATTTACTCCTTATGGCAGAGTATGCCGCTGCTTATTTGGAAGGCAGAGTATGCCAATTTACTCCTTATGGCAGAGTCTGCCGCTGTGACGAGAATTAAAAGAACCTTGGGTAAAGTTAACTTAACTCTGTCTTTATTAAATCAATCGCAGGTTATTTATACAATTATTTTACATGCTACGATAATACAAAAGGGGGGCATTATTGCAGAATTGCAATAATGCATATCCAGAATTGCAATAATGCATTGAAAGAATCATTTATGTTGTGTCAGCTTTTCTGATCACAACATTCACATTGAATTATTGAATGATTCACATATAACTGTGGAATTTGTAAAGCGATGACCCCGGGTATAAATATTTTTCTCAATTAAGAATTATGCTTGCATAGCAGAATTTGCTTGCGTTGCAAATTCTTCTTGAGGTCGAGTAACTTTGTCTGTTTTTAATTATTTTTGATTTCAATTTCTGTTTATAATTATTGACCGTGGTCATGGCTTTACATCCTTACCCTTAAAAGAAAAAAAAAAAGTTTTTTTTGTACATTAGAAGAAAAAAAATTTTTTGTGTTTATTTACAGATGGTTCTTTTTAAAACTTATTCTTAACTGTTTAGTGTTCTACTCTAAATTATGAAAGTCTTTTAAATTTACATGCCTTATATCTTATTAATTTTATTGGAAATTGAAATAATGCCTTACTTTTTGTTAATTCTATTGAAATAATTATTTTATTAAATGCCCTAATTAATTCTATTGAAATAGCATCTTATTTAAATTTACATTTTAGTAATCTGTTGTTATGCACCTCTTTGGGTTTATTCTTTACTAATACTGTGGAGTTCACTCCTTTTTGTTTAGTGATCTTGAAGGGTCCGTCGTAGGGACTTTCATGTTTTTTTCTAGAGTTCATTCTCAAGTATACATAGTCGTTGACGTTAAAATCTGAGGGATTGGTGTTTTTGTCTTCAGTTCTTTTTCGCTCTATCTTAGCTTCTTCCAAGTGCTCTTTGCTCTTTTCGTGGGCTCTTTTTAATCTTTCTCTCAGTTCTCTTGCATAGCTGTGTATGCTGTCTATTTGTTCTTTATTTTTCAGAATTTCTGCTGGAAGTGTTGCTATCTTTCCAAATACTAATTCGAATGGTGTGTAATTCGTATCTGTGTGTGGTGTTGTGTTATAGCAGAATACGTAGTATGGAATTAGCTCATCCCAATTGTCTTCTTTCGAGAATATTCTTAGGTATTCGTTTAGCACTCTATGGTTTCGTTCGATGGATCCTAGCGTTTCGTGATGGAACGGTGTGGATGTGACATGTTTTATGTTTAGAAATTTGCAGATATTCTTAAGTAATTCATTCACAAATTCTGTACCTCTGTCCGTTTTCAGTGTCTTGAAACTTCCATATTTCAAGATGAATCTTTCAACAATCGTTTTTGCCACCGAGGAGGCTTCTTTTGTCTCCATTGGGTATGCCTCTACGAATTTAGTTAATTCGCATTGAAGAGTTAGAATATATCTAAAGCCGTTTGACATCCTTAAAGGTCCTACGGTGTCAATTGCGATCGTTTCAAAACTACTGTTCGGTGTATCCGTTATCACTAGAGGTTCTTTTGTGTATTTTTGGTATTTGTTTTTCGCACAGTTATCACACTTGTTTATGTACTTCTTTACCATTTTGTTAAGGTTTTTCCATATATACCTTTGTTTTAATTTATTTATGCAGCGTTTAATTCCAGCGTGTCCACCATGCATGCTGTCATGGTATTCTTTTATTAATTCTTGTTGTTTCTTTGGATTATCGATCCTTGTTGGGGGTTCATAAAGTAGTATCTTCAGTGGTGTTGCCTTACCTCGTTTATTGTTTCGCTGCAGCTTATTGAATTCATCTTTAAATTTATTTATACCAATATGATTAAATATAGCATCGTCTTTTGCGAGTGCTAATTCTTCAATATTATTCTCGTTCATTTCTTGTATCAGCTTCTCCATGATGTAACCAGAGTTGAACATTGGATTGTCGCTGTACTGAACGGTTACCCCTTTTTTTGTTATATTCATCTTTGGCAAACTTTCTTTATTATTCGCATTATTCTGTACATACGCTGTGTGGAATTGTAACTTTTTAATACTTCTTATATCGGAGATGGATGTGCATTCCCATATATATAGTTGGCCTGGCTCTATACTTTTTCTTTTCTTCGTATCGTTTTGCTGCTTTTTCGCCATGTTACGTGTGATAACATTTATTTCTGCCGGTATCATTGACTTTAATTTTTCGGAGTCTATTTTTATTCTTGACAGGGCATCTGCGTTTGTATTCATTTTTCCTTGTTTGTACATTATCTCAAAATCATAATCCATGAGATCTAAACGAATTCTCGTTAGTTTCGAAGACGGGTTCTTATGTGTGAAAAGGCTGACGAGCGGTCGGTGATCTGTTACCACCGTGAATCTGTTCCCATAGAGATAGGGTCTAAAAAAATTGATTCCCCAGTGTATACCAAGCAATTCTTTTTCTATTATAGATTTATTCAGCTCGTGCTTATTTAGTGTTTTACTTGCATAGGCTATTGGCAAATCTCGTCCTATTTCACCTTGCGAGAGCACTGCTCCAAGTGCAAAATTCGAGGCATCCGTCGTTAGGATGAATGGTTTGCTGAAATCAGGATATTGCAAGACTGGTGAAGTTATTAGCTTCGTTTTGAGTGTTTCGAAGGATTTCTTGCACTCTTCTGACCAAAGGAACAGTGTATTTTGCTTTAGGAGTGCATTGAGTGGTCGGTGTTAAATACCTCGTTACTTGTATTCCTTTTCTTCGAGTATTCCTGTCGGGCTTAGCACTTAACTGAATTAATAACACTTGTTTCTTTCCTTTTACAATTTTCTTTTATTTTTTCTCGTGGGTTATATTTTCACTATTTACACTTAATCCACTTGGACCCCTTATTTTATCGGTACGTATTCACGTTTCTCTTTTTTTATTTTACAAATTCACACTTTTAGCCCTGCCGAACCGCCGAACCACACCAGATCTTTCTTCTGGGATCCAACCTTGTTTTTGTATTTCACTACTTTCAATTTCAACAAACTAATTTTTACTTTTCCGTTGCTTCTTCAGATCTCACTCTTTTTGCTCAGAGCACGCGCTACCGCTCTACAAGAAAACCGACGACAATTTTTCACGTTCAAAAATCAACTCGCACTTAGGAA
This sequence comes from Dioctria rufipes, assembly GCA_963924295.1. Lineage (NCBI taxonomy): Eukaryota > Metazoa > Arthropoda > Insecta > Diptera > Asilidae > Dioctria > Dioctria rufipes. The sequence goes on from OZ002742.1 coordinate 134,853,310, forward strand.
ATTTAAAATTCAACTCGGCTCTTGATCACTTTTTTCGCGATCAAGAGCCTTCGTTCAGTGTAAAAAATGCATAGTTGCATTTTCACCCTGAGAAAATTTTCATTTCTTCTGGACTTGATTAAACAAGTCCAGAATATTTTTCGTTGGACGGAGGCTTGAAATTTGATGCTTTTATAAACATCAGCCACCGTCCCGTCGATTGAAATTGCGGCGCGCGTATACATGCAATGTATTTTCGCGGCGCGCATTTCTTATCGCGAAAGCTTTTTTTTTTTTTATATGTATGTACGTTCGTACATACATATTGTAATTTACACTACAAATCGTACTGAAGGTACGATTTGTCTTTTGTTTTATATTTTTTAAATTAAATATTTCTACTGACAAATTTTGCCTTCAGCAAAATTTGTCATGGGAACCTTTTTTGAAAACGAAAATGGTATGTGAAGAAAATTGCTGATGCAATTTTCTTCGGTGGTTTGGTAGCAATTTACTACGATTTTTTGATGCCAAGCTTCTATGGAATTTTTCCACACACAACATGCCTTCCCTCTATGAAGATGAGAGTTATCCTTGGGAGAGGGAGAACTCTCTAGGAAAAATATTCGTATGAACGGACTTCCTTCGATATTGTTTGGATTTGAAAACTGTTATCGATGCTATCAGGTTACCACTGCTAGTAATCTCTCGTCTGCTACTTTGTAGCGGCCGCTGATTTCAAAAGTTTAAGGGAGGACTTTGCTGGTTTATCTCATTCGAGTTTTGTTCTTGGCCAACTGCAGTTATGATGTTATTTACCGCAAAATTAAGCAACTAGCCTCTGTTTAGCCCGGAGGGTCTCACGTTGGTGGCCGGTGGGATTTTTGTTGTTCACGTGATACCCGGGTGGCGAGGCCCAATCCGACTGGTGTTACTCAGACGGGGGGAGCGCCCCTTTACTATGTGGGGCGAGGATGACGTGGCCGGCCGCACCTACAGGGTTAACTTACCGCTGTACCCCCACCAAGGACAGTCCTGGGTCGTCAGATGTGGGTTTTAAGCCTATTTGTTACTGTGTTTTGCTAGGCTTATTCTCTGTTGTTTTCTCTTTTTTCAGGCGGAACCTTAAACTTGACCGGAGAGTACGGGCTGTGTGCGTGCTGCCACCCGGTGTTCGGGCCGGCCGTGATGGCGATTCTCCGGCAGCTGATGGTCACCCCTCCCGTCCGGGAGATCGAGGATGATTCAGACGAGGACTGGGACTAGGAATGACGCCTCGTGTTCCATCGTTACTACCCCTTTTTTTTTTTTAAATTAGCTTGTCTTTCCTATCTTTCTTCTTTTTTTTTCTTTTTGCTACTAATAATTAATAACAATAAAAATTGTAATAAAAAAAAAATAATTAAATAAATGAAATTTCTGAACAAAATGCGCTCCTGTTCTATACTTCATCCCACCTTTTCCTTCTTCTTTTCGTACTTTTACAGGAGGATTCAAAGGAAGACAAGGGAACAATCGAAATACCCCAGCTTATTTTTTTTTTCTTTTTTCCGTGTTTGTCAGGTTGGTTCGGTCGGACGGTTTCGGCTTCGCTTTACAGCCTTATCTTTATTATAGCGTGTTCTTGTTAGTGCTAATTTTTAAAATTTTCTTCTTCTAACCTATTTAAGGCTTATTTATTTTTCTAATGGTAGCCTGGTATTTTATAATCTCTTATTTACGCTTTATTTCTACTTTTAAGAAATGTTTTATCTAGTTTTAGTACCTTACTGTATTTTTATAAATCTTTAATTCTAATGTATTTTACTTTTCTTTTGCTGCTTTGTGCATTTTTAGGTACAATTTATTTCTATTATTTTATTCCTAACTTCATATAATATCTTTTTATTTTAATTCTATTTTTTCATCTATCTTTTCTGTACATTTAGTTTTAATGGGTTTTAGGACTTTCCGCCTGTTCCATATTTTAGTATATTTTACTTTTTAGGTTAACATTTTTCTATGTATACCTTCAAAATTAATTTTATTTATATACTATTTCTCTTAACATTCTTTTGTTTATTTAACCATTTTTATTTTGGTTTGCTTCATCTTTGTTTTTATTTCTACTACAATTTAGTTTGTTATTTATTTATTATTTAGTTTTAATATAACTTTGTGTAAAATTTTTTTTTATTTCTATTTATTTTCATATTTATTTATTTGTTGATTTATGTTTAACTAACTCTAAATCATTTCCGTTTAAAGCTATTAGCTTAAAAACTTCCTATTTATAATTAGGTTTTAATTAATTTTTTAACTATTCTATCTATGGTTATTTCTATTTTGTTCATTTACGTCCACCTTCAATTTTACTTTTATTTCTACTCTATTTTGGGTTTATTTAAAATTTTGTTTTATTTTTATATATATGTTTACAATATATTTATTTAGGCCTTGCTGCCTGTAATACATGTTGTTTTATACCTTTTACTTTTTGTTATGGTACATTATCGCATCTATGTACGTTTCGTCTTTTACCAGGTCTACCTTTAATGTCCTTAATTAAGTTGATTGTCCATATTGACAGTGTCCGTGTTCCATTTTTTAAACGATTTGGACTGATTTTGTTTTCGGGAGGCTTCTGGCTCGCCTTAAACTGGGTTGGGGAGCATTAGCTCGCTCTAGAGTAGCTTGGGGAGCGTTAGTTTGCTCTTCCATAGGAATTCCCTCTGATAAAAATTCGGGGTTACCTTGTGGGTGTTTTGACCTCTGTTTCATTCTTGTGACAACAGGGTGTACATATTTCACTGCCACAACAACCATTATGGCCAGAACTAATAGGCTCGTAAATGATAAAGAGGTTGTGGACAGGATATGGGATTGTCGGCTTGATACCTTTTCCTGGTATTTAATGATTTTGTTTTGGATTTCCTCTAAGGAGTGTGTACCCTGGTAGACTGATTTGTGGATATCGTCCCCCGTTAAAATTTCCATTGAAACTTGCGTTTGGTTTTGAGGTTCTGGTAAAATGTCGGCCAGACTCAAATTCAATAAGGAATGATTGAATTGTGGAAATTGTTTGGGTTGAATTATATTCAGCGGGCGTTTACTTTGACCTTCGTATTTGAGCACCTTGTCACTTATTTGCACTTGACATGGTTGCGTTATCTCTAATATCCCTTGTCCTTCCAGTTTCGAGATCAGAAAGTGATCTGGACATGTGATGTGTAGCACCGTTGAGGTGATAAATGAAAATAGCCACGTATTTGGCTTGTTTAGTTTAATCAACATGTCCTTTTGGGGAGCTTGTACTCTGGTCCTGCATTTGGGCACTTCATTTAAAGGATTATATAGTAATTTAATGGCACATTCATTTGATGTTGCTGCCTTTATTATGGGCGTATTTAGTCGGCCTACATACGTGTTTTCTTCCAAATTACTTGTTATTTTCTTAAAGTTGTTCATGTCTTCGCCTTTTAATAGGAGAAATTCCTGGGTTTTAGCGCTATTGGCTATGTATGAATAACTAGGGTCTGGAATTAATGAATAATTTGCTGACTTGGGTACGGGATAGCATTGAATCTGTTGTAGCCTCATTTTTGGCAGATTAAAAATTGGGAGAGTAATTCTCACCACCAATTTGTTCCGCATAAGGAGTGATTGGGCTCCTGCTGTTTGGTAGAGGATGGCTAAACAATTCTGATCGTTAGGGCAATACGAAGTTGTTTTGCGATATATCTCCAGTAGATTTTTGGGAGACATTAGGAGTGGATGAATATGATTGGTCCTACTAGCCATTATTATATCCAGAAGGGCCTGTTGTCGATATTCAACTTCGATGATTTGGAGCAATAAGCTTGATATAATCTCTTGTCTTAGCTGCCTTTTAGTTAAATCATCGGCTACATGGTGGAGATCGTTTATCTGGTGTGCTATTTTTTGTTGTCTGTCTATTAACATGGCCAGCGGTTTTTGAATCTTTTCCAAGGTTGTTTTAACAACACTGATTTGTTGTTTCTCTAGCTCGGCTAGGGCTTGTGTATTCGATTCAAGTTCTTCTAACCTGCTGTAAATTTCTTTTTCGTTATTGCTGTCCATAGTGCCAAACAAATAGTGCATGGCATTGCCTATTCCATCAAATAGCGATCTTTGCCTTGCGTTTTGCTGGTGCTAGTTCCTTTATAGTTTCCGTGCGCTTTCTTACGCTGTCTATTATAGCGTGTATGTGTAGTTGCTGCACGTTACACAGGTCTTCTGGGTTGGTTACATTTATGCAGAGTTTATGCACTAAGTGCTCCGCATATTCTGCTAGCTTTATCTGGGCATCTAATTCATCCAAATCTATTTCGGTGAGGACATTCCAGGTGTCATGATATACCATGAGGCTTCCTAGGTCCTCGAAAAATATGCCCGAGCCATTTAGTTGGGTCCTTATATAGGGTTTGTCAGCGATCTCTCCTGCTGTGTATTGGATGAGGAGGGCAAATACGATGAATTTTAGCGCCATTTCTGTGGACAATTCGGAGGAAGAAAACAATTCTTTAAGTATATTTGTACTTGCATTGTGCCGTTTTAAACTGGGCAGTGGAGTGACTCCACCGCAAATGTTTCTGGGGAGGTATTGAAATGACGTTTAATGGACATTGAAGTAGGAATTTTAATTCAACCTGGTTCATTTTTGTTCAACATGATCTTACTCGAAATATGGTTTTAAACGATTATTATGTACCGTTACGATACGTTTACCAATTTTGATTGTGGTATTCACATCACTTGGGATTGCTATTACCTGATAAGGTCCTACCCAGATTTGAGAAAGCTTATGTTTCCTGCTTTCGTTCTTGATGAGGACCTTGTCTCCTACATGGAAAGTTAGGGGCCGTACTGTCTTATCGTAGTACCCCTTTGAGCGCTGTTTACTTGCCAATAAGTTCTTTCTTGCCGTGGCATATGATTTTTGGAGCTTATACTTCAGTATATGATAATAGCTCTCATGATTGTAAACGGGTTCGGGATCCCGTTTTAAATTTGATGGGACATCCGCTGTGAAGCCGTATAGGCAGTCCATTGGGGTAAGTTTAGTACCCTCGTGTACACTATTATTATACACGAATGCAGCGGTTCGTAGGAATTGGTCCCATGTTTTGGGATTTTCGTCTACGATTGTTCGCAGGTATTCAATCAGGGGTCTGTGGGCAAGCTCTAGTGCTCCGTTAGACTGCGGGTGGTATGCCGAAGTCTGTAACTTCTTTACCTTTAGAAGCGTACATACCCTTTTGAATAATTCACTCAGGAAATTTGTTCCCTGATCGGTGAGTATTCTTTTGGGTATGCGATAGCGCGTAACGATTTCATCAAAGAAAACTTGCGCTACTGTGACTGCTTCGGCATTAGGTATTGCATACCAGTCTACAAATTTTGTTAGATTATCTTGGAAGGTCAAGATATATTTGTTACCTGACGTGGTCTCTTCTAATGGACCTACAATATCGAGGTAGACTTTGTCGAACGGTTGTTCTGCGATGTCCGTGATAACCATTGGCATTTTATATTGTGGAGAAGCTTTCATCGTCTGGCACTTTGGGCATTTTTTTATGTATTTCTTGATGTCGCTAAGCATGTGTCTCCACCAATACTTGCGTCTTATGCGTTTGTAAGTTTTTATGACACCTTGATGGCCACCAAATGGAGAATCGTGATAATCTTTTAAGATTGTTTGGATCTCCGTGGGGCTCGTAATAACTTCGGGTGTCTTATCAGTACTTACTTTTTGCTCAAGCGATGCTGGGTTTAGTGTTACCGCCTCTGTGAGTTGAATTTCGTTTTGGTCCGCTTTCGTGTGCTCTTCTGTCTCCACACTGGAGCTATTTATTGTCTCTTGAGCCTTTTGCTTCTGAGCTCGAGTCACGACGAAACAATGAGCGGATTTCTTCTTTCTCTTATTATTTGTGGAATTGACTTCCTCCACATCTGAGTCCATCGTGTGGTGGACTAGGGCTTTTACCGTTAAGGTATTGCCTAAACTGTCTTCCTTTAATGCTTGAGGGATGCGACTTAGTGCATCGGCATTAGTGTTGTACTTCCCTGGTTTATATTCGATGTTGTAATCGAATTCAGATAATTTGTGGTGAAATCTCACCAAACGGGAAGTAGGGTCTTTCACATTGAAGACACCTTTGAGAGGTTTATGGTCAGTGTAGACCGTGAATTTCCGGCCTTGAAGATAGCACCTGAAATTCTTGGTAGCCCAAACAATAGCCAATAACTCTTTCTCTATAGTAGAGTAATTTCTTTCGGCTTTGTTTAATGTGCGGCTTGCATAGGCAATGGGCTGGTCCTTTCCGACTTCTCCTTGAGAAAGAACAGCTCCTAGAGCCTCGTTACTTGCGTCAGTAGTAAGATTAAATGATTTTGTAAAATCAGGGTAAATTAAAAGTGGTGGAGAAATTAAAGCACTTTTTATGCTCTGAAATGCTTCTTGGCAATTTTACATCCTTTCGGAGTAAATTCGTAATTGGGCGTACAATTTTGGAGAAGTCTGGAATGAATTTCCTGTAGTAATTGGCAAGTCCTAAAAATGACTGAACTTGCCTTACTGTTTTTGGAACAGGAAATGTTTGGACGCAAGCCGTCTTACTTGGGTCTGGTAGGGCTCCTTCGCTAGAACATTTATGTCCTAGGTAAACAACTTCTCTTCGTAGAAACTGGCACTTCTCTGGCTGCAGTTTCAAGTTGTTCTCTCTCAACTTATTGAAGACTTTCCTCAGCTTTTCGTTGTGGTCGTTTAAATTTTTACCATAGATAACGATGTCATCTAGGTAAACAAAACATTCGAGGCCTTGTAGGCCTGTTAGTACGAAATTCATTAGGCGTTGAAATGTGGCGGGGGCTCCTTTGAGTCCGAATGGCATACGCTTGAACTCGTAGTGCCCATAACTTGTGCTGAAAGCAGTTTTATGGCGATCCTTTTTGTCGACTAGTACTTGGTGATAGCCGTTGGCCAAATCGAGTGTGGTGAAATACCTTGCGTGACCTAGTTGGTCGAGAATATCCTCGATTCGGGGTAGCGGGAATGCGTCTCCAATTGTCTTTTCGTTTAATTTACGAAAATCGACAACGACGCGCCACCTTTTTTCACCGTCAGGTCCCGCTTTCTTGGGGACAACTAGTAGAGGTGAATTCCAAGGGCTTTTACTAGACTGGACTATCCCGCTGTCTAGCATTTCTTTTAGCTGCTCGTTAATGACTTTCCGCTGTATTTCAGGTAAGCGGTACATTTTTTGATTGATTGGTGCTTGATCTTGCACCAAGGGAATATTATGCGTTATCGCATTTGTATAGGTGAGTTTGTCACCTTTGAGGAAGAAGATATCGTTATACTCTTCGCAGAGTTCTGATATCGAAATTTTTTCTTCCGCGGTTAAATTAGTGTCTAGGCTGAGTTCTTGCTCTAACCTAGAAATACGCGGGTATTGTTTTGGATCGTCCGGAGTCTCATTATCCGGGTATAGGTATCGTACATGTTGTAATATCGCCGTCTTGTCGGCTAAACCTTGGTTTGACTTCCTATTCCTTGTAAATTTGTGTCTTGAAATTGGATTGAATTTAGTTAATTCCTTATGAGGCTTTATTTTGTTGTATTTAGCATGTAACAGGGTACTTGCTTCCTGCTTTGTTGACGGCTGAGTTTGATACACCTGTGTGGTCTTTGCCTTAGGTTGTGTGATATACTCATGCACGTCAATGCTATTGCTTTTTGACCATGTAGAATTTTTTGTGCTGTGGGACGGTGGAGTAATATGCACCTTTAATATAGGCTTTGGCGACTCGCTACCGTTCTTATATGGCCGTTGTTTGTTTAATAGTGATTTATGCCTCGGGATTTTGGACGGAAGAGTTATATGCACCTTTTTGGCAGGCTTTAGACACTCAGTTCCGTCTCTTGTGTTGTTTGGTATTGCCTCTTTATTTGGTATTGGAATGTGCGTATGGTTGTGGTTTTTTGTGTGTATTAATGGGACTATGGTGTAGTCGTTTATGGGATATAGCTGTAACTTTAAGCTATGTATGACTACTTGATGACTGTTAGCGTTGAGAATACTAACCAGCACTAATTCTTCTCCAGATGACAGCAAACTGTTTGCCAAGAAGACTCCATCGCTTATCTCTTGGGATAAACAGAGCATTTCTTCTTGAGTTTGTAACGGCACTGGGGCCACAATTTGAGAGCGCGCAGGTATGCAGATTGGTTCCTTAAAGGGGAACCAATTGCTGCCTGCCTTCATCGGTCTCTTGCTCGCCCAGACAGCTTTTTTCACATTCCTTGGGCCCTTTTGGAGCTTGGCAGCCAGCTTTTCTCGTTTGAGAAGCCTTGAAGACACTGCAGGTGGATAGTTCAGCCTGTTTAGACTCTACCTCTTCTGCAAGTGTTCTTACTTCGACTGCTTTTTCAGAATGTAGCTTGTCCGTTTCAAACTCTAATGGCAAAGCAAATTCGTCTGGATTAGTTTCCGTGCGAGGGAACCTTAGTGCCTTATTAGGACCCTCAACGTTACAGTTTTTTGCTAGGAAATCATTTCCTAGAAGTCCATCATCGGAAAGGCCAGGCAAGTTCTTTACGACTTGAAACTTGCAGGGAATTTTGTTTTTGAAAACGAAGTTTCCCTGGCAATTTCCCAGCGTCTTTCCCGTACCAAATGGGGTCTGGAGTGTACATGCCTCATTGTGGTTAATTTCCTTGAGATCTTTTAATGACCTTTTCTTTATTATACTTACCTCAGCGCCTGTGTCTACTACTAGTTTAGTTTGGCCGTTCAGGCCTATGTCTAAAGGAAGTTTTACTGTAGCGACACTGGAATCGGGCTGCTGAGGGGACCCTAATTTATTAGATGGGAGATTTATAGTCGAGCCGGGGAGTTTTGGGTCGACTGTACGTCGTTTCCCTGACTCCGGGCTTCCCATTTACGTTTTTGTTGGCAGTTATTTACTGCATGTCCAGAACGACCACAAAATTCGCACTTTTTACGCACGTTATAGACTCTGGAGTTGTTGGGGTTTTGCGGCTCTCTAGGACGTTGGTTTGTTGCTTCTCTGTTTTGGGGTCTTTGAAAACTATTGTTGTTCCTTCTGCAGTCACGCACGTCATGATTATACATTTTGCAGTTCACACAATAAGGCGTATTTTTCCTTTTGAGGCAATCAGCATATGTATGGCCTCTTAAGTTACAAAAACTACAACTGATTGTATTTAAATAGGTATTTTTATTATTTACATTATAATTCTTATTTGGCGATCTTGGTTCCTGTTTGATATATGCTGTGCCTCCCTGTGTGAACTGTGACGTTGGTATGTGACTGCTTGGGTTAATGGGCATATTGTTTTGGAGGGGGGCCTGTGAGTATGAGATGATGCCAGGATTGTATACGCTTTGATTTACTAGGGTACTGCTTGGAGTTAAATGTGTGTTACTGGGTACACTAGTACAGGCAGAATTTGGCAATGTATTCTGCATCATATTTGTTTGGAACTGTCCTGGAGGTTGCAGGAATAGAGCACTTTGCTGGAGACGCTCCATGTCAAGCGCTCTTTGTACGAGGTCATCCACCGTGCCGTCTGTCATGATCAGGAGGTATTGGCACATATACGGGTTATTGACTCCTGTTTTTAGTGCGTTTTTCGCGAAATCTTCCAGCTGCGTTTTAGCAGCTGGCGCTGCTGTGGCTCCGTATTTGGATTCTGCTGCTTCACTGCAGAGTGCCAGCATTTGTTTCACTCGTGCCGTGAAGGCTGTGAGGTTTTCCAAAGGATACTGCCTTGTAGTGATTAATTTATTTACCAGTTCCTGGTAAGTTTCTCTAGGCGGGTATGTGCGATTTAGCCGTTCTTCTACTTCTTTGAAAGTAGTGGGCATATTTGAGGCAAAAAGCTGATAAGATTCGCCTCGAAGTCTGGTGGGGAAGATTTGCAAAAATGCTGTTAGTTCATCCACCGAAATGCACTGGATTACCTGCCTGCAGCATCCTAGGAACGTTTGGAGCTCAAGGCTCAATTTTGGGTGCTGCTCTCCCGAGAATAGGGGGACGAGCTGGGCAGTCAGTTTGGCGATTTTAGCGTAATCTGCCATGTTTATACTGGGGATTCTGAAGCTAAAGTTTGGCACCTTTGGGGAGCTAGTTTCTTCTATGCTGGTTTCCAGAAGGGAGACGCCCAGCCAATTTAAAAGAATTTCACTCACGGTAGAATCACTGACACTGTCCTCAATGGCACCTTCTCTTAATTCTACACTATTATTTGTAATTTCTGTTTCGAGAGAGTGCGAGAGTTCTCCAAACTGCTTTAAGCTTTCTTTAAATTTTTCCGTACTTTCTTTGAATTGCGCGATTTGCTCAAGCCGCCGTTCACGGGACTTTTTGAGCTGTTTATCGATAGAATCGCACTGTATAACAGAAAGTTCGGAGGAGTCTCGCACTTTCCCCTCTAGATATTTTAAATAATTTTCTAAATTTAAAGTAGAAGGTCTTACTTGTTGGGGACCTGTAAGGATTGTCCCACTCCTGAGTGTTACCCCTTTTTTTGTTGAATTTGTTGGGGGTGTTTGATTAGCACCCTCTGTTGCGGATGTTGCTCCCGCGTTGCCTCCTTCGTACCGGGACGGATCTTCCTGTGCGTCGCCCGGCGAGGAAGATTGTTGAGGAGTTGATGGAAGTTGGATTTCCGGCGGTATTTCTTGGTGGGAGCTTTCCTCGCTCATGGACCACCGTGTGTGAAATTTGCAGCTAGGGGGGCTTCTGCCGTCTTAATTCCCTTGGTTCAAATTGAGAGGGGGGCTTATTGCCTTCTTCGAGGTCCCTCTCAATTCAGGATCGTTGGTTCGGTTTCTTGAAGTTCTTTTGCTGCCGGGGGGGCCCGTGGCCTACTTAAATTCCCCTGGATAAAAGCTGAAAGGGGGGCGCGTTGCCTACTTCGAAGTCCCTTTCAGCTCCGGATCGCAGATAGCGGATGGTTTCCAAACTTCCTTCCTTCAAGTGTAAATTTCGAAATTTTGGGTTGTGGACTTTTTTATCCTGGGCTGGGATGAAGCCCGCTATTGTCCCACGTTGGCACTTTGTGCTTTGATGAGGGGGTGGCTGCGTGTTTTGCAAACAGAGGCAGTTAAAGCTGTCCGACCCCGAGCGTTGGGAGCCGACAAGATCGAAATACTCCTGAAGCCAGACTCAACTTCAGGCGGAGGGTAGGGTGTCTTGCCCAGTATTCGATCTCGTCCTAAACTCCTTTTAGATTCGTAGGATAGAGGGTTTTCGAGCGCTTATACTTTTTTTTGTTTTTCAAAGTAGGCTTCCTCTATCCTACCGGCTGCGCCAATTGTTAAATACCTCGTTACTTGTATTCCTTTTCTTCGAGTATTCCTGTCGGGCTTAGCACTTAACTGAATTAATAACACTTGTTTCTTTCCTTTTGCAATTTTCTTTTATTTTTTCTCGTGGGTTATAATTTCACTATTTACACTTAATCCACTTGGACCCCTTATTTTATCGGTACGTATTCACGTTTCTCTTTTTTTATTTTACAAATTCACACTTTTAGCCCTGCCGAACCGCCGAACCACACCAGATCTTTCTTCTGGGATCCAACCTTGTTTTTGTATTTCACTACTTTCAATTTCAACAAACTAATTTTTACTTTTCCGTTGCTTCTTCAGATCTCACTCTTTTTGCTCAGAGCACGCGCTACCGCTCTACAAGAAAACCGACGACAATTTTTCACGTTCAAAAATCAACTCGCACTTAGGAAATTTAAAATTCAACTCGGCTCTTGATCACTTTTGTCGCGATCAAGAGCCTTCGTTCAGGGTAAAAAATGCATAGTTGCATTTTCACCCTGAGAAAATTTTCATTTCTTCTGGACTTGATTAAACAAGTCCAGAATATTTTTCGTTGGACGGAGGCTTGAAATTTGATGCTTTTATAAACATCAGCCACCGTCCCGTCGATTGAAATTGCGGCGCGCGTATACATGCAATGTATTTTCGCGGCGCGCATTTCTTATCGCGAAAGCTTTTTTTTTTTTATATGTATGTACGTTCGTACATACATATTGTAATTTACACTACAAATCGTACTGAAGGTACGATTTGTCTTTTGTTTTATATTTTTTAAATTAAATATTTCTACTGACAAATTTTGCCTTCAGCAAAATTTGTCATGGGAACCTTTTTTGAAAACGAAAATGGTATGTGAAGAAAATTGCTGATGCAATTTTCTTCGGTGGTTTGGTAGCAATTTACTACGATTTTTTGATGCCAAGCTTCTATGGAATTTTTCCACACACAACATCGGGCTATTTCTGCAAAGTTCTGTATGAAGCGCCTGTAATAATTGCAGAAGGCTACGAATCGTCGTACGTCATCCACATTTTTTGGTACTGGATACGTCTTTATTACTTCGTGTTTGCTTGGATCTGTTTGGACTCCATTCTTCGTTATTAAGTGTCCCAGATATAAGACTTCTGGTTTTAAGAAGTTGCATTTGCTTGGATTAAGTTTCAAGTTGTACTGCTGAAGCCTTTTTAATACCTTTTCTAGAGTTTGGTTGTGGTTCTTAAGGCTGCATCCATGTATTATGATGTCATCTACATATATGAATGCACCGTCATCCAAGCCACTTAATGCAATTGAGAGCATTCGCTGAAAACTGTTCGTGGATATTTTCAGCCCAAAAGGTAATCTTTTGAATTGATAATGCCCTTGATTGGTTGAAAATGCTGTTAATTTTCTTGAATCTTTCTCGAGCTCTATTTGGTGAAAGGAGTTCGTCATATCAAGTGTTGAGAAGTATTTCGCTCGTCCTAATCTGTCTAGTATGTCTTCTAATCTTGTTAGTGGATATTTATCATTGACCACTTTCTTGTTCAGCTGCCTGAAGTCCACAACTAATCTCCATTTTTTTTTGTCACCTGATTTTTTTGGTACTATCAGGAGTGGTGAGTTGTATGGACTCACTGAAGGTTCAACTATATCATTTCGTATTAGCTTCTCGACTTCTTTGTTTATTTCATTAATATGTGAATGTGGCAGTCTGTAATTCTTTATGTAGACGGGGTTCTTGTCTATTGTATTTATATTTTGTGTGTAAAAATTCTTTGTGGTTAACCCCTCGTCTTCCAAGTGAAATACCTCTTGATACTTTCTGCAGAGTTCTTTGATTGAATTCTTCGCATTCTCGTCCAGTCCTTCCAGTTTAAGCTCTTTTAATAATTTATGGAATCGTAAATCGGTTTCACTACTTTGAACATATTGCTTTCTACTTGGTGCTCTTGTTATTCTGTAGTTTTTCACCGGATGTAGCTCTGCTGTGAATGGTTTTAACGTCACCATATGGTTGTTCGTATTTAGTAGCTTTACGTGTTGAAATCCTTCCTTTGGTATAATTGTGTTGCTTAGAAATACTCCTTCTGTTAATTCTTCACCACAAACTAAGCTATCTTCATTGATGCTGATTGAAATTGCTTGGATTATTTCTGTCCTTGCTGGTATTGTGATTTCGTCTGTAAGTCTACTTATCATGGGTATTGTAACATTCTTCTTCATTCAGATTTGCAGTTATTGTGAAGGTTTCATAATCTATTTTACATAGATATTTCATTAGGAAATCTCTTCCTAGAATCCCATGTGTGGTTATCGGTTTTCTTGAATCCACTATGTGAAACCTGTGTTCTATGACGTGCTCTTCATATGCTAACTGCAATATAGCTGTACCCAAGGAGTGAGTTTCATTATTCGTTATGCCCGTTATCTTGCATTGGTCACTCCTGTTTATTTCATATTCCAATGTGTTTATTTTACAAATCGAGATGTCTGCACCTGTGTCAACGAGAAAATTTAGTTTTGCGTTTGAGAGTTTGTCCGTCAGCGTTATGTAGTTTGTTGTACAACTCCTGATGTTGTAAATTCTCGAATTTTGTCTTATTCTTGCTGACCTCGTCCTGGACTTTGCGCATTGCTCGTTTCTTTGAGAAAATTTACCCTTCCTCGTTGGTTTTGCTGGGGGTTTCTGAAAAAAATTCCTTCCTCTGTTATTTTGATAGCTATTCTGCCAAACATTATTTCTATTTTGGCTATTTCTCTGGTTGTTATTGTAACTGTTATTATAGATTTACTCTGTTTTGCCAATTAGTGGTTCTGTTCTGGTAGCTATTGTTGTTATTTTTATATCTATTGGCATTATTTCCGTTTTGCCGGTTACGGAGATTTCTGTTGAAACTAAAAATTCTTGTTTCATTCGTCAGAGGATGTTCAATTTGATTTGCGAGGCTTATCGCGTCATTCAGAGTTTTCGACTGTGCGGCTAGGATGGTTGGTTTTAGTGCGTCTTTCAACCCATTTTGAAAGGTATTTAATCCTATCTTGTCATTTAGTTTACAGATCACCTCTCTGTGTTCTTCTCCTATCTCATTTATCTGAACTTTGTTCAGGTCCGCGACTATCTCTAGTATCTTATCGGAGAATTCTTGCACTGTCATGTTGTATTGCCTACAACTTGATAGTTTTTGTTGTAGATTCTGTGAACTATCTTTCGTTCTGAATGCTTCTGTCAGAACTCTTTTCAGGTTTTCTAGAGATGTCGGTTTGGCTATTGCAGACATCTTGTTTCGTACTCTTTCGCTTAGGCGTGCTAGCCATACGAATTCAATTAATTGCGGCTGGGTATCATCCTTCAGCGTCTTGCTGTACATTTCTACGAGGCTTAGAAAATTTGACAGCTCTTTTGTATTGCCCCCAAATTCCGGCAATATTTTTATAGCTACACTCAGATCAAAAGTATTTGTGCCCATTTTTACTTCTTTTTGTATGGTATTTGCCCCTTGATTTGTTTCTTCAGATTCCGAATCTTCGGTGCTATTTAGAGTTTCTTGTGTTTTCTCTTCTAATATTGATTTTAGTTCAATAAACTTTGTATTGAATTTGTTCTGCAGCTCGTCTGCTTGTTTTCCCTTTTGAGTGACTGTTATTAGATCGAAGTCTTTCTTGATCTTTCTGGCTAGAGCTTGCTTTTGTAGCAAATTTCTACTCGTGAATGTTCTCTGTGGATTTTTCGTGAAAGTTTCTAATAATTTCTTTAATTCGGTGAAAAGATTCTCGTATGTTTCCATCAGTTTATTTATTTAAATATATTATCGAAGAACCCAAAGATAGTTAACATTATTTTTTAAAGTCATGTGAAATAAAAATTGTTGATTTATTATTTATTTATTTTAAAAGTAATTTTATTGTTCTATAATATCATATTAAATTTACTCTAATGTAATCTAGGACCCATATAACTAACTCTATTCCCAAGAGCTATATTCATAAACTCATAAGTTATAATTATTTTATTATTAAGGCGTTTTAAATAACCCTAATTTTTTTAATATTTTATCACTAAAAGCTATTCAATATAAAAAGTTAATTTAAGGTGGCTATTCTAATATATTGCCACTCTCCTAGACGTTAGCCATATTAATCACACGTTCTTGTATGTTTTTGCTGATGTATTTGTGTAGCACTTTTTTTCCAAAGTATATTGCGATCATTAATGGGACTAGCAGTATCGCTATCGTTAAAGCAGTCGGTACGTGAAGAATGTCGTGGATAGAAACTGATTGAACTACTGGAGCTGTTGCTGCTGCTGCTGCATTTTGAGCTACAATCACAATCCTTCGATTGTGGCTTTCCCATTTGCGCTTTTTGATTTAACTTTTTTCTTTAAGTTTTGTTTTTGTAGATATCGTAGTTATTCTATATAGCTTTGTTATCTGTTGGCGGAGCTTAACTGCTATACCGCCCCTTTTCTTCTTTGTTTTAGTGTTTTTTTTTTCAGTTTATTTACTGATTTCTGCTTCTCTTTGTACTGCGCGATTGTTATCGCTTTCGCACCAGCTGTGGGATTATTTTGTATTATGTTTAGCTATTGTAGTTGTGTTTCCATTTGTTGGTTTTTCGGCATATTAAGGGCCTTGGTTCCGTCTTCTTACGTACGGTGAAGTCAAAAATTCTCCACTGATGGTTCGTTTCGCAGGGTCGCCATGTAATAAAATTGATGTGTAATATGGTTGATGAGTTCTGGAGTTGGGATGGCTAAAGAGCCGCTGTGTCTTTATTTTAATGAGGCAGAGTTTTGCCTGTATTTATGTAGAAGGCAGAGTATGCCAAGTTATTATTTATGGCAGAGTATGCCAATGTTTATTTTGGAAGGCAGAGTATGCCAATTTACTCCTTATGGCAGAGTATGCCGCTGTTTATTTGGAAGGCAGAGCATGCCAATTTACTCCTTATGGCAGACTATGCCGCTGTTTATTTGGAAGGCAGAGTATGCCAATTTACTCCTTATGGCAGAGTCTGCCGCTGTGACGAGAATTAAAAGAACCTTGGGTAAAGTTAACTTAACTCTGTCTTTATTAAATCAATCGCAGGTTATTTATACAATTATTTTACATGCTACGATAATACAAAAGGGGGGCATTATTGCAGAATTGCAATAATGCATTGAAAGAATCATTTATGTTGTGTCAGCTTTTCTGATCACAACATTCACATTGAATTATTGAATGATTCACATATAACTGTGGAATTTGTAAAGCGATGACCCCGGGTATAAATATTTTCCTCAATTAAGAATTATGCTTGCATAGCAGAATTTGCTTGCGTTGCAAATTCTTCTTGAGGTCGAGTAACTTTGTCTGTTTTTAATTATTTTTGATTTCAATTTCTGTTTATAATTATTGACCGTGGTCATGGCTTTACATGGGATACGAGATCACTTTCAGTTCTATATATTTGTGAAGGGGTGGGAAGCTTTATTGATGGATTTGGTCTTGACTGCGCCCTAGCGGCATTAGCCGGTACTAGCAGCATGCTCCGGTTTTTTTGGATAGATATGTGGTGCGCCTAAATGTAGGCTTTTGGTTTTGAACTAATATTAGTAATAATTAAAGATAACGGCAGGAAATTTTTGTTCATGCCAATGGATTCTAGATGGGTGGTTTGGGAGGGGGATAATGAAATTTTCATCAGAAATCCTCTACGGGCTCTGGTTTTCGAAATATTAGCGTATTAATAATTCAAGTTATTTTTGTTCATGACAATGGATTTTAGGTGGTGTAGGGTGGGAGGGGGACGAAATTCTCATCAGAAATCCTCTACGGGCTCGCCATTTCTTGAGTAAGGTTACTTAGCGGCATTAGCCAGAACTACTAGCATGCATTGGTTTTGCTGTTTTCTTTTATTAGTGGGGAAGTTCTAGATATCAGCATGACGTCATCTTGGTTTTGTTGTTTTCAAGTGCTGTTGTAGATATCAGCATCATTCGAATTTCACAACATGATATCACCTTGGCTTTATGTTTTCTTATTATTATTGGATCCTGGGGGTGCGTGTATTGAAAAGTAACAGTTGCTCTTTCGAGTGCAAGCACCATTTCTTGAGCAAGGTCCCCTAGCGGCATTAGTCGGTACTTACATATGTTCTTCATCTCGGGCTTGGGGATACGAGATTACTTTCAGCACTCTCCAGCCCTAGGATATTTTTTGTCCATGCCAATAGTATTAGTACTAGTGGGGTAAAATTTTCATCAGAAATCCTCTACGGGCTATGGTTCGAGATATTAGCGATCTTACCTTCTCAGGTGTAATTAATATTAGTAGCTCAAAAACAAAAAAGCAACAACAACTATAACCTAAGTTGTGGATTAAAGATTTGATGATATTAATCTGTCGGTGTTTTTTTTTATAAACAAGATTGCACCATATGATCATATATCTAAAAATAAATCAGGCGAAGCTGATTGGGGCGAAATTAGGTAGATATGTTCACTTAGATAAGTAGTGGAAATTAGTACATGTGTAATTTTGCTCTTCAGGTGGAATGCTTCTGATTTTATTCTTGCATAAACAAATTCGCATAGTCCAGCAAAGTAAACAAATTCGCAGTCGAATAATGTAAACAAATTCGCACAGCAGCCGAGTAAAGTAAACAAATTGAGCGATTTATGTAAGATTCCCAATTTCTTTAACTGAAAGATATACTTGAAAATTTCTTTTGCTGAAAAAAAAAACAACAACAACAACTATTATGTAAGTTGTGGTCTGTAGGTGTCTTTTATAAGCAAGAGTGATCATGTTATGATATTCGATGTATAAAAATTGATAACGGCTGCTTGGGATGGTAAGACACATGAAATCATTAGAAGTAATGGAAATTAAAGCATTAGAAAAGGTGGCCAGGTCGCTGGTAATTTGATATCTTGCGTAAACAAATATAGCCGAGTAAAGCAGGCAAATTGAGCGATCAATGTTTTTTTTTTGTATCTAGGAGTTTGTATTGAAAAGTCTTTCTGACGAATTGTTTTTTATTTTCAATAAAATTTCTCAATCAGTCACACTGTTATGAGATTTGATTGATTCCCCGATATCATAGTTCACATGAAGCTGATAAGAATATGAAAATTTTATCTTCATACTATTGGGGGCAGGTGCATTGTTTACTTAACAATAAGTTGAGAGTGGGTCAAATTAAAAGCTTTGATAGAAGAACGCTGTGTTATAATATTAATGTGGTATGATATGTTGTCTGAGGTGAGTAGTGGAAGTTGTATGGGAGCTATGAATAAGTAGTAAAATCCTAATCAGCAATCTCGCTGGATATTTGATAATTCTCTAAGTTCATAGTGATGCTCGTGGTGGTGTTGTGTGACCGACCTCTCGTGCTTCCTGATAGAAGAGATTGGAGAGAAAACTAGGACACAAAATTATTAAAACAATAATTTAGCTTTGGGGAGATCTTTCTTTTATTTTTTTTTTGTTATCCAACACCACACCTTAAATACAATTTGTCGTATTTTCTTTTTAGCTTGAGATTAGGTCTTAATACAATTTTCTCAATTGTTTATTTAGAATTGGGGTTTCCACGCGTCAAATATCCGTTTCAAGCGCCATCCAAGACCAGGCGCCCAACACCGCAACTAATACCACCACCACCACCCACCACCACCACCCCCACCACCACCAATCACCACCACCACCACCCACCACCGCCAACCACCACCCGTTGTAGTGGTCAAACATTATTCGGGAGTTCCGGACTTAGTATGGGAAATTGAATAAAAAGAAAGCCATATATAAAATATCATTTATTAAAAATTAAAAAGTATTAATTCTTATAATCTTATGGTACAGAGCTGTATATAATCAAAATTTCCTGTGTTTTATGAATCTGTTGTTGAAATCAACATCTGCATACAGTGTAAGTTTACATGATCCTTTATGTGCTCTCCAAGTATACAAAATGGGAATTTCTAGTGCTAAGTTAAATCGCACTTTTTAAGGCATGCCCCGTAATTACTTTTTGTCAATGTTTGGTAGAATTTACATAGCTTCACAGCTTGTTTTAGGCATCTAGCAACACCACAACATTCACATGTATCTGGTCCATCCGTTGAATCATCTCTTGACCAAGGGCAGCTTATATAGTGTTCACCAAATTTTGATTCGACTTTTTCAATATTTTCATATAATTTTAAAAAGTTATCGCATTCTTGAATTTGTTTCTTATGCTCATCGAGTAAAATGTTATTATATTCTCCTAAAAACTCTTCTCTTCAATATCCATCTTAACAGTTCAGCATTCGGGAATACACTAACCACTAACCAAACTCTCGTGCAATTTTCCCTTCCCCTTTTAGATTTTGTGTAGAACATACCAGATTCCTATAAAATTGTCTGCTACCTAGTAGATTTTGGATTTTGGTTCTCGGCACCGTTTTGGAAATATGAATTTTGTAAAATCACTATATACCCTAACAAATTTTTTAACAGATATTTATATACCGATTTTTTATATAGAACATATGGATTTATATAAGGCTTACACATCAGGAAATGCATAAAATCTTGGATTTTTCTTTGGAACATACTGTTACAAGATTCTAATAAAATTTTCTTCTGCCTGTTAGATTTTGTATGGAACATACTATTACCACATTCTTATACAATTTTCTTCTACTTTTTAAATTGTGAACTGAACATGGTACCAGATTCTTATAAAATTTTCTTATGGTTATTAGATTTTGTATAGAATATACTGCAACCAAATTCTTACAGCCTTTTATTTTGCTGCTATCTATTTTCAGATATTATATAATGTGCATTCATCTAGAACAAAAATTTATAGCTCGGTTTGGTCACATATGAATTTATATAAGGTTTATAAGGAAATGCAGTTGCCAGAATCTTATAAAATTTCCTTCCACCTGTAAGATTATGTATGGAACATACTGTTACCAGAAATCTTCTTCTTTACAGTTTACTCACAGCTAATTATAATCTCCCATACAACTTGCACTACTCATCATCCAAGTGAACCCAAGAGCAGACACTTTCGGTTTCAAAGGTTAAGGTGACGTCAGAGGTCAAGACAATGTGCCAAATACATATAAATAGTAGTTTCATAACTTGTTTTTTCAATCGATATTTTGCTCTTTACCCAAACAGATCACTGTTTCTTGGCAAGCTAATTACGCAATAATTTCAACATGAGCTCTAAGGACACTACAAACCTTCTAAAGCCTACGGATGAAAGGAGTAAAGAATATTCATATAAGGCTTAGTCTACATCTATGAAATCGATGCTTTCCAGAAATAAAGAAGAAAGTTTTTCATCCAAAAACGAGTCGACTGTCCCCTACCAACAGGTCGAAAAATCAGGATATTCCAACAAAGATCGCAAAAAGTAAAGATGGAGAGATGTTATTTGTGAAAGTGGTGCACCACGAAACTTTTAACGCCACATTGGTGTAAAGGCATAAGGAATATTCATTATAAGGATCAATCTATATCTATGAAATCTTGGCCTTGCTGAACTAAAGAAAAAAGACTTTAGACTTAAGCTATAATACAATTAAAACAAATTATTTCAATAAATGGCATTATAACCATGATACAATTTTTATTTACAATACATATTTTAGACTAGGCTAGACTTAATATATTTTCTGCGGCACACATCGCTTAATAGTGATAATTGAAGCAAGAATGATTATTGCTCACACCGTGTGTCGCTTTCAGCCATATTTGTTGTTTGCAGATGAAGTGAACCTACTTTCCTTATGTAATCCATTGGTATCACTTTTGATATATATCATGAAGCTTTCTTAATCATATTATGTAATTTTTTCAGACTTGGTAAGATTTAAAGATGAATAAATAATACTTCCATATCCTACTAGAATTATATCATTCCAAATACCCACTCTCAACATCGGGGTCTACACTATTGAACTTGAAGCATTATCAACTTTTTTTTTACCTTTCTGATACTCATACAACACTATTTCGATGAGATAAATACCAAATACCATCCATCAAAACTTTTAACGTAATACATAGCTTACAGTACCTACTCTCAACCCCCCACCACGAGCATCACTATGAACTTGGAGAATTATCAAATATCCAGCAAGATTGCTGATTAGGATTTTACTGCTTATTCATAGCTCCCATACAACTTGCACTACTCACCTCAGACAACATATCATACCACATTAATATTATAATACAGCGTTCTTCTATCAAAGCTTTTAATTTGACCCACTCTCAACTTAATGTTAAGTAAACAATGCACCTGCCCCCAATAGTATGAAGATAAAATTTTCATATTCTTATCAGCTTCATGTGAACTATGATATCGGGGAATCAATCAAATCTCATAACAGTGTGACTGATTGAGAAATTTTATTGAAAATAAAAAACAATTCGTCATAAAGACTTTTCAATACAAACTCCTAGATACAAAAAAAAACATTAATCGCTCAATTTGCCTGCTTTACTCGGCTATATTTGTTTACGCAAGATATCAAATTACCAGCGACCTGGCCACCTTTTCTAATGCTTTAATTTCCATTACTTCTAATGATTTCATGTGTCTTACCATCTCAAGCAGCCGTGATCAATTTTTAAATATCGAATATCATAACATGATCACTCTTGTTTATAAAAGACACCTACAGACCACGACTTACATAATAGTTGTTGTTGTTGTTTTTTTCAGCAAAAGAAATTTTCAAGTATATCTTTCAGTTAAAGAAATTGGGAATCTTACATAAATCGCTCAATTTGTTTACTTTACTCGGCTGCTGTGCGAATTTGTTTACATTATTCGACTGCGAATTTGTTTACTTTGCTGGACTATGCGAATTTGTTTATGCAAGAATAAAATCAGAAGCATACCACCTGAAGAGCAAAATTACACATGTACTAATTTCCATTACTTATCTAAGTGAACATACCTACCTAATTTCGCCCCAATCAGCTTCGCCTGATCTATTTTTAGATATATGATCATATGGTGCAATCTTGTTTATAAAAAACATCGACAGATTAATATCATCAAATCTTTAATCCACAACTTAGGTTATAGTAGTTGTTGCTTTTTTGTTTTTGAGCTACTAATATTAATTACACCTGAGAAGCTAAGATCGCTAATATCTCGAACCATAGCCCGTAGAGGATTTCTGATGAAAATTTTACCCCACTAGTACTAATACTATTGGCATGGACAAAAAATATCCTAGGGCTGGAGAGTGCTGAAAGTAATCTCGTATCCCCAAGCCCGAGATGAACAACATATGTAAGTACCGACTAATGCCGCTAGGGGACCTTGCTCAAGAAATGGTGCTTGCACTCGAAAGAGCAACTGTTACTTTTCAATACACGCACCCCCAGGATCCAATAATAATAAGAAAACATCAAGCCAAGGTGATATCATGTTGTGCAATTCGAATGATGCTGATATCTACAACAGCACTTGAAAACAACAAAACCAAGATGACGTCATGCTGATATCTAGAACTTCCCCACTAATAAAAGAAAACAGCAAAACCAAGGCATGCTAGTAGTTCCGGCTAATGCCGCTAGGTAACCTTACTCAAGAAATGGCGAGCCCGTAGAGGATTTCTGATGAGAATTTCTTCTCCCTCCCACCTTACACCACCTAGAATCCATTGTCATGAACAAAAATAACTTGAATTATTAATACGCTAATATTTCGAAAACCAGAGCCCGTAGATGATTTCTGATGAAAATTTCATTATCCCCCCTCACAAACCACCCATCTAGAATCCATTGGCATGAACAAAAATTTCCTACCGTTATCTTTAATTATTACTAATATTAGTTCAAAACCAAAAGCCTACATTTAGGCGCACCACATATCTATCCAGGAAAACCGGAGCATGCTGGTAGTACCGGCTAATGCCGCTAGGGCGCAGTCAAGACCAAATCCATCAATAAAGCTTCCCACCCCTTCACAAATATACAGAACTGAAAGTGATCTCGTATACCAAAACTCGAGATGAAAAACTTAGAGGCTACGAGTCTGAGATGAAAAATAAGCGAAATCCAGAAACAAAGTCGAAAACCTATGCTATTTCCTTATGCTGGAAAAAGCTAAAAGTGGTCTCGCATCCCCAAAGTGGTCTCGTATCCCCAAGATTCGAGATGAAAAATAAGCGAACTTCAGAAACAAAATCGAAATCCTATGCTATTACCCTATGCTGGAGAGTGCTAAAAGTGGTCTCGTATCCCCAAGATTCGAGATAAAAAAGAAGCGAACCTCAGAAACAAAATCGAAATCCTATGCTATTTCCCTATGCTGGAGAGTGCTAAAAGTAGGCACGTATCCCCAACATCCAAGATATAAACCAGAACATCCAAGGCACAAACCCACTTTTAGTATTGATTTACACCACCTAGCGACGGTGGCGCCATCTGTCGTGAAATCCTGGAGGCTTAAAAAAGTGCGCCAGAGCATACATAGCTTATCTACTCACTACCAGGTACTCTCATCGGCAAAACTATGGATGGGAAACATACCATCTTTTCCAATTTACCACGAAATTCCTCTCCAAGCTTTTCAAATTAATCCATTTTACATTAGTCTGCACACGTTGATTCATACAGGCACCTTCGTTTTCCAACACCTTGCACTAATTTTGAAAGAAAATTTCTTTCACTCATTTTTAATATTTTATAATAACCTGAGTTAATTAGTTTGAAAATGAAATATCAACTGATGTCAGTAAAAATCAGCAACATGCAAATCACCTGCTGATTATCAGCAGATCAGTACCACATCAGCACATCACTACCTTTTATAATGTAGCATGCCTCTAATGTAGCATGCCTCATTAAGATATTAGTGTTGCTGATAATTAGCACATCAGCTAATCAGTACATCAGCATATCAGTGGTCTGGTGTGGCACATCCCTGATACCGATTTCATACATTTTTTACTACAAACAGTAAACATGTAATGTTTTCATCTACACAGAAATCAAATAAAGCTTCGTTCTAGTTTGAAGCTTACGGTTTCGCTACTTTTCCCATGTATATACATGTTTAACATCAATGGTATCTAATCCCATCCATCCATACATACAAATATTTGAATGTATTACCCGTATAGATTGTTTGATTTTTTTGTGAAAGCTGTAAGCCTTGAATACATAGAAGTTTGGAGAAGTTCTTAAAAATGTCTGTAATGAAAAAACAGCTTTGGAAAGAAAAAGTGACTAAAAAAGTGGCTAATAGCTAAAAGTAAAAGAATGTGGCCAAATGCTTTAAAAAGGGCCTAAATCTAGCCACAAAGTGACTAAATTGGCAACACTGTCAAGGAGCTCAGTAAAATAGTTACTTGTCGTACAACCATATAATGTATACTCATATTGTCATACTTGACTACAAAGTTGTTTTAGATATTATAACACCCCCGCCCGCACCGGTTCTAAAATTTTGTCAGCTGATGAACATAAGCTACCAGGGATGAGCTTTGAACTATGGATAACGCTAGCCACACTCTGAACAGGGTTAACTACTGTTTTTTTTTTTTTTTTATTAACATAATTGAAGTTCTTGTTGGCAGTTGATGGAACTTGTTAATAGTATTCATGTTTAAAAAACAATGGAAAAATAAAACACTTGTTTTCGTTCCACAAAAAATGTTTCTTTAATTTTATTGAATTATTAAAGTTAAGTGGCGCGTTTCGCCCTATTTAGGCATCCTCAAGCGATGGCAAATATTGTGAGACTGAATCAGTAACAAATTCAACAAATAAACCAGTTATCATTAAAACATACACAAGATACCTAGGACTGTTATTACGAAAGTCTAACTGATCATTCACCAAAAATGAGCCTTTATATTTCTCTTTTTTAATTTCTAGGATTTCATATTTATCTAGGACTTTGCCTCCATATAAATTACGTATTAATTTTACGTTATCAATTGATGTAGTGTGACCTAGGTCAATTAAATGCTTACATAAACCAGACGTTGTTCTATTGTTTCTGGCTGCAGAAACGTGTTCTAAAAATCTGGTTTTTAGTGACCTCTTAGTTTTTCCTATGTAAATCGCATCGCAATCGTTACACATTATATTATTTACCCCACTTCTTTCAATATCCTGAACTATAGGCTTTATTTTATTATTTAATAATAATTTACCCAGTGATGAGTAGTATAACTATGTTCATTCTGGCGCACTTTTTTGAGCCTCCAGGATTTCGCCACAGATGGCACCACCGCCGCTAGGTGGTTTGATCCCACACTAAATGCAGGTTTGTGTCTTGGCTGTATTGGTTTGTGCCTTGGATACACCATTGTGTCTTGGGTGCATCATATGTTGGGGATGCGAGACCACTTTTAGCAATCTCCAGCATAGGGAAATAGCATAGGATTTCGATTTTGTTTCTGAAGTGCGCCTATTTTTCATCTCGATTCTTGGGGATACGAAACCACTTTAAGTACTCTCCAGTATAGGGAAATAGCATAGGATTTCAATTTTGTTTCTGGAGTTCGCTTATTTTTCATCTCAGACTCGTAGCCTCTAAGTTTTTCATCTCGAGTTTTGGGATACGAGATCACTTTCAGTTCTATATATTTTTGAAGGGGGTGGGAAGCTTAATTGATGGATTTGGTCTTGACTGCGCCCTAGCAGCAGTAGCCGGTACTACCAGTATGTTCCGGTACTACGGTTTTCTTGGATAGATATGTGGTGCGCCTAAATGTAGGCTTTTGGTTTTGAACTAATATTAGTAATAATTAAAGTTAACGCTAGGAAATTTTTGTTCATGCCAATGGATTCTAGATGGTTGGGGTGGTGGTACTTTTCTTGGATAGATATGTGGTGCGCCTAAATGTAGGCTTTTGGTTTTGAACTAATATTAGTAATAATTAAAGATAACGCTAGGAAATTTTTGTTCATGCCAATGGATTCTAGATGGTTGGGGTGGTGGTACTAGGGGGGACGAAATTTTCATCAGAAATCCTCTACGGTTTTGGGAAGTTTTTTGCTTCACTTTTTTGGATGTGTGGTGCGCCTAAATGTAGGCTTTTGTTGTTTTCAAATTTTGCGCCTGGTTTTGAATTAATATTAGTAATAATTGATTTTTCTTGATCGCCTAAATGTAGGCTTTTGGTTTTGAACTAATAATTGAAGTTAATAGTAGGAAATTTTTGTTCATGCCAATGGATTCTAGATGGTGGGTATGTGGGGGGGATAATAAAGATAGGGAGGGGGGGTAATGAAATTTTCATCAGAAATGCTTTCGAGATATTAGCGTATTAATAATTCAAGTTATTTTTGCTCATGGAAATGGATTCTTGGCGGTGTGGAGTGGGAGTTTTCATCAGAAATCCTCTACGGGCTTTGGTTTTCGAGATATTAGCGACATCTGTTTGAGCGCAAAACGCCATTTCTTGAGTAAGGTACCCTAGCGGCCTCAGCTGGAACTACCACCATGCCTTGGTTTTGCTGTTTTCTGTTATTAGCGGGAGAGTTCTAGATATCGGCATGACGTTATTATGGTTTTGCTGCACCTAAATAAGTTTTCTTAACAGGGAAGTTGTAGATATAGGATTATATAGGTGTGTTGGATTGGGCTACGTTACCTGTTCCAAGGCTTGGGTAGAATGTGTGTGTGTGTGTGTGTGTGTGTGTGTGTGTGTGTGTGTGTGTGTGTGTGTGTGTGTGTGTGTCTGTGTGTGTGTGTGTGTGGCTTATCATATTATCAGCGGAACGACGGATACTCTACCATGGGGGCATTACTGCATTTCATCAGATCAACAAGTGGCAACCGCTGAAAGAATCTAAGTCTAGTGTAAATAAATTATAATGTTGCGAAATCTCCATGTTTCTCCCCGCAATGAAGAAAAAAAGGCTTGCTAAAATCCTATGTGTTGGCTACGGCGCCCATGACGGAAACGAAGCAATGCATCCGAGCGGGGAACCAAGAAACCCAAGAGATGGCGCGGCTGCCCCCCCCCCCCCCCCAATGCGGCGAATTCTGTCCCCAATTTATCTGGCAACGCAGGCCCCAAAAGAAAAATTGCCCGGATGACAAGCGAGAGAACGAGGTAAGTTGGATTGGAAAAACCACGAAGACAAGAAGTCAAAGTGAAGCAGTGAAGCTTTTTTTTTTTAGAATTGAATCCGAAATTGTTTTCTTTGTTAAAGTTCTCTATTTTTTGCTTTTGTAAAGTGTTATTTTTATAAAATTATAATAAAGCAGTTAAGACAAAAGAAAGAAAACCGCGTTAAAAATCTGCCCTTATATAAATTAGGAAAGTTCCAGCGACTGCCCGAGGAACGGGACTGGATAACCAGAGGAATTAGGGGTACCGTTTGTCTGGATTAAGAGGATAAGTAGCGTTTCACGTTATTTTCTTTGAGTAGTTTTATTTCTTTTAGGAAATTTTATCTATATTTAACAAATTCTAACACCTTTATTAAAATATAAATTACGTGAATCTCGACATTGGAATCAACTGCAGTAGCTGTACACAGTTACTGAGAAAACTCTCTGTTTTTTGAAATGAGCTACGGTATCTATACACAGTTACTGAGAAAACCCTTTGTTTCACAAACTGTGCATCGAGTCCTCAAAGCGACAAAATTTCTTAGATCAAATCATAACATTACAGCCTCAGTAAACGTTGAATTCTAGAAGTACATCGAACTCTTGAATTGAAATCGCATACAGTATCTGTACGTAACTACAGTGCTTCGTAAACTGCACATCGAGTTCTCAAAGCGATATAATTTATTAGATCAAATCATTGCATTACAGCCTCAGTAAACGTGGAATTCTAGAATTGAAATTAGATGCAGTACTTGCACATAGCTACTGTGAAGATTCCTTGTCTCACAAACTGCGCAACGAATTCTCCAACCGACATAATCTATACCATCGAATCATTGTATTGCACTCTAAGTACACAAAGACTACATTGGATTTCTAAACTTAGTATAAGTTGTTCGATTTAAGCACTACATATTAGTATTTATATGAATTGCATTTTAAAACTACCTCGAATTCCTAAAATTAGTATAAGTTACTGAATCCAATCACTACATTTTAGTATTTATACGAATTGCATTTTAAAACTGCCTTGAATTCCTAAAATTAGTATAAGCTACTGAATCCAATTACTACATTTTAGTCTTTACACGCATTGCATTTTAAAACTACCTTGAATTCCTAAAATTAGTATAAGTTACTGAATCCAATCACTACATTTTAGTATTTATACGAATTGCATTTTAAAACTGCCTTGAATTCCTAAAATTAGTATAAGCTACTGAATCCAATTACTACATTTTAGTCTTTACACGCATTGCATTTTAAAACTACCTTGAATTCCTAAAATTAGTATAAGTTACTGAATCCAGTCACTACATTTTAGTATTTATACGAATTGCATTTTAAAACTGCCTTGAATTCCTAAAATTAGTATAAGCTACTGAATCCAATTACTACATTTTAGTCTTTACACGCATTGCATTTTAAAACTACCTTGAATTCCTAAAATTAGTATAAGTTACTGAATCCAATCACTACATTTTAGTATTTATACGAATTGCATTTTAAAACTGCCTTGAATTCCTAAAATTAGTATAAGCTACTGAATCCGATCACTACATTTTAGTATTTATATGAATTGCATTTTAAAACTGCCTGGAATTCCTAAAATTAGTATAAGTTACTGAATCCAATCACTACATTTTAGTATTTATACGAATTGCATTTTAAAACCGCCTTGAATTCCTAAAATTAGTATAAGCTACTGAATCCAATCAATACATTTTAGTCTTTACACGCATTGCATTTTAAAACTACCCTGAATTTCTAAAATTAGTATAAGCTACTGAATCCAATCACTACATTTTGGTATTTACTCGAATTGTATTTTAAAACTACCTTGAATTCCTAAAATTAGTATAAGCTACTGAATCCGATCACTACATTTTAGTATTTATACGAATTGCATTTTAAAACTGCCTTGAATTCCTAAAATTAGTACAAGCACTATCCGTCACACCCGAACTCTGCGATATCTATAAGCTTACTTGAGGGAGTATTGCTTGGATATCACATTTACAAAAATTATTGTGACGCTATTTGAAATTACAGAGTTATATATTTGTTTTCTTAGATTTTTGTCTAATTTAACCTGTAATTTTGCTGGCTTAATCCGTGCTGAAGGGAACATTTCAGACGAGCCTGTAAACGACGAAAATTAGTGTAACTCTGGTTGAAGTTACAGAGTTATATTTCAAGTAATTATTTACATTTCGCTTCTTAAATTTCTATCCGATTTAACCCGTAATTTTGCCGGCTTAATTTATATTAAAAAGAATATCTCAGCAGGGAATGCAAACGACGAAGATTATTGTGGCAATTCTAACTTTTTCCGAAACTGTAGCTTGTAAAAACTAGAGAAGTGCTCCTCTAAGCGAGAATCCACTTAGCGTGAAACGCCTTTCCAGCTATAACTCTCTCTGAAAGTACAGAGTTATACATCAAGTAATTTCACATTTCCGCCTGTCTCTCGTGCTGTATCCAGAAAGTGGGCCGAGCACCTACAAAGAAAGGAATCAAAAACCTAATCCTAGTATATAG
Source organism: Dioctria rufipes (assembly GCA_963924295.1). Taxonomy (NCBI): domain Eukaryota; kingdom Metazoa; phylum Arthropoda; class Insecta; order Diptera; family Asilidae; genus Dioctria; species Dioctria rufipes. The sequence goes on from OZ002742.1 coordinate 134,883,261, forward strand.
AGAACTTTTACGAATATAGAAAGGTTTCAGGAGCCAAGTTCCACTTTCAGGAGGCATTTTAGGAGGCGTTCATGAGAGATCGCAATAGAAAACCCGAATACCATTCACAGGCTATCAAAAAGAGATCCCCCGAGCCCGACTTCCTAAGAGACTGGTCACAGTAGAACCCAGCGTTGATCGAAGACACTCTGTGGACTTCGCCGCTGTCTTACTGTAGGTCGATACGTACCTCGTCCGGAAACTTAGAACTCTGGCACACAGAAGAAAACACAAGCCGAATTAGTTACACGGAAGCACTCTCAATAAAATCCGAAGATGTTTTCACGGCAAACGAACCGGCGTACTTTCTTCTAATAGTGTTGTACGAATTCTATTAGATAATTCACAAAAAAATACACAAACCGAACCAGTTAGGTGAGAAGACAAACCAGGCAACAAATAAACTAACTAGTTAATTATTCAAAGAGATAATCAGACTCGGTGTCAACAGTCGATCAGCTGATATATCGGTTCCCTTTCACTGTCAATGGTGCCGTTGACCTTACAGAAATTTGACGAGGAATTCTTTCGTCGATTTGCGAGCTTTTCCACAACTTCATCTCGCTTGTAAGCTTTCGCAGTTGTTTTCGTCGCGTTCTTCAACCAGCGGAGCCTTCGCGAATAGAAAGTGAAAGCGGAAGCTGTCGTTCTGCATGTGCGCAGCTTTTAGTGGAGACGCATACTTCTCACCTCTTAGCTGTGGTGAAATAAAATCGGAGTGCTCCCCAGACATCGTCCTAGTAACGGATAGGTGGAGCGCATAGCGGACGAAATTCACAAAAATTACGCCCTTTAGTATATAGCAAAAACTCGAATAAAATTACTCCCTCGCTACCGCTCGGCCGGAGCAATTTTATTAGCAATAATAAAAGTGTTACATTTGGTGTCAGGTGTGGGGTACTTAGAAAATATCCCTACAGATATTTCTCCCACGTAATATTTCTCTCGTTCATAAGTTTAGTATAACTTGTTTTTTTTTATATACTTGTATGAGATCAAATTACAAAATTTTTATTTCTTTATAATTGCATACACTTTATTTCAACTAAATATTATTTTTACATTGATCTTGTTGTTATTAATAAAATAAAAAAAAAATCTGCCAACAGATATATCCATAACCCGATATTTTTCTGTTTCTTTTGATTATTTGTAAGTACACATTTTTCCTCTGATAAAATGAATTTTCTTACTCTCATGCACTTTTAGCGTTGAACATTTATTTTACGCCTGTTTTGATTATCTCTTTACATAAAATCTATTTTATTAATTCATATTTGATTCGGGCACGCATCCGAAAGGCCCAAAACTTTCGTCAAAACGTGCGATTTACCTTTGAGTATTCTAAATATTTTTTTTTGTTGCATCGCATTATAATTAAGTCTAATTATTATCATTCGAGTCGTGAAGAGTAGCTCTTCTGTTCTCGGTTACATTATACACCCTTAATTCGTCAATTTAAAAGATTTTTTTTATTCCACTTCATTTTTACAACGTGTGAGTCTGGGATAGACGTTATCGACTGTTGGGTTGTGCTGGTGTTAATATTTTGTTTACTTTACACTAATAGTGGTGGGCACGATGGACGCCGAACAACTTCGCGAACTAAAAGAGGAAATAAAGGCCATTGCGACGACCTTAGTCAAAAGCGTAGTTAACGAAATTAAAGATGAAATCAGATCGGAGCAAGCTGCGTCCATGGCTGTAATAGAATCGGGTATCAAGCGGAACCCAATTCGTGAACCGCGTATTTGAAGAACTGTCCCCTGCAGCTCATACCTCGTCTTCCACTCCACAAGTACGACGACTTCAACAACAACTTCGACGGCGTCGATTTCTGCTTCTTCTCCTATTCAAGCGAAAAATCTAAACTTCTTCACGATGCCTACTAATAGCTGCCACTCTACAGTACCCACGTTCACGCACAACCACGCGCCTATATTTTCAGCTCCGACAAGTCAAATGTTTAACTACCCTCTTCCGACAGCTGCTAATTGGAGTAATCGAAATAGCTGGGGCTTCACTCCATACGTAGAGCAATACCCACGACCTTCCGGGTTTTATCAAAGTTCTGCGTATCCACCCTGTTCAGGAAACTACATCACACCTGAAACGAAAACAAATAAACCACAAAGAATCATTTCATTCAATAAAAATATAAAACTAATTACCTAATTGAGTTTTAAAGGTTTCCAATGAAATAAAGCCGGCAGATAAAATTTTCCATGTCAGCTGTCACGTCAATATAATTATATCACACAATGTTGACAACTTAGAGAAATGAAACACTCTTCAAGACAAAATGGAAGGACGGTACGAAGTGGAACGAAATAGTGCCATCTACATTGCACTAGAGACATCGAATCTAACACAATTCCATGGATCAATCAAATTTCCCTATTTCTCTGAATCAAGTTCGAGGAAGTAAATATGATTCGCAATCTTATTTGATATACTGGACAAATTAATTTGTTTTCGTTGCAAGTAAGTATATTTAACAAAGCGAAAATCATTTTATACCATATTAATTGAAATTAACATTTAAATTACTTTAAATATATTTAGCAAAAACAGCTTGATACCAGCAATGACTAATATGGTAACACTGCATAAACACATGATGAGTTGCAGTTGCTATGCCGAGTTATTGTTGCTATGCTAGGTTATTGTTACTATGCCAATTATTGTTGCCATGCGCCTTTGACTACCGTTCTTTGGTGCCGTGTGCAAACCATGGCTATATAAACAGCAATTTAACTTGATTCGCTCTCTTTTTTTCAGTTTGGCAGTGCAGTGAGTAACTTGATAATTTTTTAGTGGTATTTCCTAGTGTTGTGAATTTTTATTAACAGTTTAACACTTTGTTTGGTTGACGATTGGAATAAATTTTTCTTATTCTGGGTTGCGACTAGATTAGGAGATTTATTTGAATAGCGACTAAAGCAAAGATTCTTATTACGGGTAACGACTGTACTAAGAAATTTTACTAATAAAACACTTTATTGTGGGTAACGACTACAATAAAGATTCTTGTTACGGGTAACGACTGTATCAAGAAAATTACTAATAAAACACTTTATTGTGGGTAACGACTACAATAAAGATTCTTGTTACGGGTAACGACTGTATCAAGAAAATTACTAATAAAACACTTTATTGTGGGTAACGACTACAATAAAGACTTTATTGTGGGTAGCGACTACAATAAGGATTCTCATTACGGGTAACGACTGTAATAAGAAATTTACTAACACTAAACACTTTATTGTGGGTAACGACTACAATAAAGATTCTTATTACGGGTAACGACTGTAATAAGAAATTTACTAACACTAAACACTTTATTGTGGGTAACGACTACAATAAAGATTCTTGTTACGGGTAACGACTGTAACAAGAAAATTACTAATAAAACACTTTATTGTGGGTAACGACTACAATAAAGACTTTATTGTGGGTAACGACTACAATAAAGATTCTTGTTACGGGTAACGACTGTAACAAGAAAATTACTAACCAACACTTTATTGTGGGGAACGACTGCAATAAAGATTCTCTGTGGGTTTCGACTGCAGTAAGAATTATTCACCTCACTTTATTCTGGGTATCGACCAGAATAAAGAATATCCCAATCCCAACCTCAGTAAAAATTATTAAAATCAAGTTAATCAACTGCCAAACATAGATCAGGTGAGTACAAGTTATTTGCAACAAAATTACTATATTTATTATATATTTTATATTTCTCATTTATTGAATATTGATAAATTAAACTATTTGTATCTAAGATTTATTGCGTATTAAAGCTCTAGTTTAACATTAAAGTGTAGAATTTGTAGATAAACGAATACAACCACTAACTTTATACCAGTGGCATAAATTTTATCACATCTTACAATTTTTGTATGTACGCTCTGACTACGGGCAGTACATTTTATGGTCCTTCGAGCCGGATTTAAAGTCTAGTGGTATATATTCTTAAATTTTCAAACATGGCTACACTGCAAAAACTTCTCGCTAATCAAGCCACCTCAGCTCAAATATTCCAAAAATCGTTCAATAACTACAAAAATACTGATGTAGAAAAACGAACAAGAGGACTTATTTCTGAGCGGTTAATCGCCCTAAACGAAATTTGGTCCGACTATAAAAATACGCATTATACGATTCTCCAAGCTACTCAGGCTTTAGAAGATAGCGAATTGCAAAAATACGATTATTTTGTAAAAGATCAGTTTTCAAGCGTGGAAGATCAATACTACACGTTTCGAGGTATTCTCAGAGATGCACTAAATGCATTCGAAACAAAAGTAGATTCAAAACCAAACACGGAGAATGAATCTTCTTCGTATCTGAGGTTACCTAGCATCACAATCCCAAAGTTCTCAGGGTCATATGAATCATGGAGGTCATTTCACGATCTATTTCATTCCTTGGTTCATACAAATTCTGCACTATCACCAGTGCAGAAACTTCATTACTTGAAATCAAGTGTTTCTGGAGAAGCAGAACACTTATTGCGTCAACTTCCTATGACTAACTCGAGTTATGACAGCGCATGGAAGATATTGCTTAACAGGTACGACAACAAGCGAGTGTTAATTAATGCTCAGCTAAAAATTCTATTCAATTTACCTAAAGCAACACAAGAGTCAGCCAGAGCTATAAAAACAGTGCTGGACAAATCTTCCGAATGTATATACGAACTCGAAGCATTAGAAGTCCCCACTAAGCACTGGGATACAATCTTGATTTATATGCTAGTGCAGTGCTTGCCAGCAGAAACTCATCGCTTATGGGAACAAGAGGTAAACAGTGCAGATGGACTGCCTACCCTTGAATCTTTGAAGACGTTTCTAGAAACAAGATTTAGAACTCTCGAAGCAATCTCAGACGCAAAACCAAATTCAACCAATAAATCAGCTCAAATACCAAGAGCATCAACTCACTTTACATCATCTGGTGACAGATGCATAATGTGTAAAGAGCAGCATCGATTATTCAAATGCCCCAAATTTATTAAATTGGACGTTGATTCAAAATTCAAAATTGTCACGTCAAATCGATTGTGCATTAACTGCCTTTCAAAAAGCCACAATACAAAATATTGCGCTAGCAAGTTTACGTGCCAGCGATGTGGAAGGAAACATCATTCCTTACTACATAGGAATATCACAAATCCACAGGGCTCACCTAAGCAATCAGACAACCCACAACTACAAGTACAACCTTGTAATTCGCCTTCCACATCCAAGGGATCAATTCAAACACTTCACGCGAATCAAACAATGCGAACTACACAAGCCTTGCTTGCCACAGCATTGCTTAAAGTTCCATCAAAAAAGGGCACCATGCTCACTTTACGAGCTTTAATTGACTCAGGCTCTCAAGTCACGTTCATAACAAAGGCTGCTGCACGCAAGCTGCAATTGGCCACTATGAACACATCGATGCAAATTACTGGCTTAGGAAAGTCAGAAACTATGAGTGTTAGCAAACAAGCATCAGTAAACATTCACTCTTATTCAACTTCGAATAAGATAACCACGATAAATGCCCTTATCGTGAACACCATCACGGACATACTGCCTCCGTCCACCATTCCAAGCAAGGAATGGAGCCACGTACATGGCCTGCAACTAGCAGATCCACTCTTTTTCAAGCCAGGAAAAGTCGACCTGCTTTTAGGAGCAGATGTTTATGGAGAAATCCTTTTAGAAGGGTTGCGAAAAGGCCCCCCAGGTACACCTATAGCACAAAACAGCACCCTAGGCTGGATCCTTTTCGGCAATTTAAAAAACACTCACACAATGTCCACTGCGTCCACCTTAACAGTAAACGCTCAGTACGAGGAAGAGTCTTCCCTCGATAAACTTCTGCGGCGGTTCTGGGAAACCGAAGAAGTTACTCCAGGAAGACAACTGTCTAAGGTAGACCGCGATTGTGAAGAATTTTATCAAAAAAATCATCTTCGAAATGCAACCGGCCGTTACGAAGTTCGCTTGCCTTTTATTAATGAAGCTCCCAGCTTGGGTGACTCTCGTGGCATGGCTCTACGAAGATTTTATTGTCTAGAGCACAAATTGCAACAAAATCCTGAGCTTAGTCAGGAATACAAGGCTTGCATTAACGAATATAAATCATTAGGGCACATGATATTGGCTGATAAAGAAGCCAGTCGTGATAAATGTTATTATCTTCCTCACCACGCCGTCATCAAGGATAGCACTACGACCAAGGTTCGAGTCGTCTTTGATGCCTCGGCTAAATCCACTAATGGGAAAAGTTTAAACGAACAGCTGCATACGGGTCCAGTACTGCAATCTGAGCTTTTCTCAACATTACTTCGATGGCGAAAATATAAATACGCTATGTCAGCCGACATAGAGAAAATGTACCGAATGATTAACATTCAACCCCCAGATCAAAATTTTCAACGAATAGTCTGGAGAAATAGTCCCAGCGAAAGCATCAGAGACTATAAGTTAACCACGGTCACATTTGGCACAACGCCAGCTCCATATTTAGCCATCAAGACCCTTCACCAATTAGCAATTGATGAAGCCGCAAAATATCCTATAGCTGCCAAAATTATACCGCGTGATTTTTATGTTGATGATCTGCTCACTGGAGCAGATTCCATCAATGAAGCCTTGGAAATACAAGCGCAGATGATTAACATTCTGTCGTCAGCAGGCTTTAACCTAAGGAAATGGGTAAGCAATTCATCGGATCTCCTATCAAGCATTCCGGAAGAACATAGGGAAGTACAACTTCCATTACGGTTAGCAAGTGATGAATCTGTAAAAACCCTGGGAATACATTGGCACCCAGGAACTGACCATTTCACTTTGCAATATAAACAATTCGCAGATCGCAGCTCTACAAAGCGTTCTGTGTTGTCAGAAATTGCTACACTTTTTGACCCACTAGGTTGGATATCTCCGATCATAGTTACAGCCAAAATTCTGATGCAAACCTTATGGCTTTCGGGATGCTCATGGGACGAGCCGATACCTTCACATATCGACATGCACTGGCGACAATTTAAAGAAAAGCTATCTCACATTAGCTCAATCCATATACCACGGTGGATATTCACCACTAGTGATTTATCAATGTGCCAGATACACGGATTTTCCGACGCTTCCAATCACGCGTATTCGGCGGCAGTATATATCAGGGCTATAGATCAAGAAGGAAACGTGCATGTTAATTTACTTATTGCAAAATCCAAAATAGCACCTGTCAAACCTATTACGCTTCCTCGCCTCGAGTTATGTGGCGCAGTACTTTTAGTTCGACTCATTGATCGAATTAAAACTGATCTAAATCTTACAAAGATCCCCACATTCGCTTGGACAGATTCCTCTATTGTTCTATCGTGGATTCGCAATCATCCGAACAAGTATAAAACTTTTGTTGCAAATAGGATTGCAGAAATCCAAAATTTAACTGATATACAGTCATGGCATCACGTGCGATCTAATGAGAATCCTGCCGACTGCAACTCCAGAGGAATTGAACCTGCCTCATTAAATTCCCACCAATTGTGGTGGCATGGACCTCAGTGGTTGATGGATCCTAAAGAAAAATGGCCTCAATTACTACCTATTACGGAAAGCAACATAGAATCTGAACAAAAGCGAGTAAGCTGTTTATCCACTACTCAGTCAAACACTCATGAACTTTTTAATAAATTCTCAACGTTTGCTAAACTGCAACGAGTCACTGCTTACTGTCTCAGGTTTATCAACTACTGCCGCAAAATAATTCCCAAAACTCATTACAACAATTCACTCCTCCAACCTGTTGAGATGGTTCAAGCAAAACAATTGCTAATCAAACTAGCTCAAAGGGATATATTTAAAAGCGAAATTAAGCAATTACAAGAAAAGCGTTTATTATCGCCCAAAAGTAAAATTCTCTCCCTTAACCCATTTCTGGATAATCATGGATTATTACGTGTCGGCGGTCGTCTACAAAATGCCAATATATCCTTCAATCAAAAACACCCAATCATATTACCGAGAGAACATAATCTAACATCATTAGTAATCAACCATTTTCATATGAAAACTTTGCATGGAGGTCTACAATTGGTTCTATCAACAATGCGAAATGAATTCTGGGTTCCACAAGGACGAAAAACCGTCAAAGCTGTCTTACACAAATGCATAATTTGCTTCAAACATTCCGCCACAAATAGGAATCAAATCATGGGGAATCTACCTGCCTCAAGAGTTAACATATCAAGACCGTTTCAACAAACTGGGGTGGATTATGCTGGTCCCATTAGCTTAAAAATGTCCAAGCATAGAGGAAATCGGTTCTATAAGGGCTATATTTGTATTTTCATCTGCATGGCCACTAAGGCCATCCACATAGAGCCTGTATCAGATCTCACCACAGCAGCCTTTATAGCAGCATTTCGACGATTTTCTAGTCGACGAGGACTATGTACGGATATATACTCCGATTGCGGCACAAATTTCGTTGGAGCTGATAGAGTTTTACAAAAGGACATTAAGATTGCCATACAACAAGCAAATCAAGAAATCGCATCAAAGGTAGTACACGACGGAATACGGTGGCATTTTAACCCGCCTTCAGCACCACATTTTGGGGGCCTCTGGGAAGCAGGAGTTAAGTCAATCAAGCACCATCTTAGGCGCATCTTAGGAAATTCAGCATTAACTTACGAAGAATTCGCAACCGTCTTAGCGCAGATTGAAGCCTGCTTAAACTCCAGGCCATTATGTCCCGTCTCAGACGACCCAGATGATCTTACCACGTTAACACCTGGACATTTTTTGATAGGCAGTGCATTGATCACTCCTCCAGAACCTATAAAAGAAAGAAACATTTCATCAATAACAAGATGGAATTATGTGCAATCACTACAACAACAGTTTTGGAGCAAATGGTCCCAAGACTATCTAAACTCCTTGCAGAACAGGCCAAAATGGCAAACTCCAGCCTCCAATCCTAAAATAGGAGACCTAGTCGTCATAAAGGAATCCAATATGCCAGCATGTCATTGGATATTGGGACGTATTATCGATATACATCCAGGAGCAGACAAACTAGTAAGGGTCGCAAGTATTAAAACTCAAAACGGAGTTCTTAAAAGACCAGTTACAAAGTTTGCTATACTTCCTCTGGCCTAAAGGACGTTTCAAATGACTTTCCTCTTAATATATTATTTTGTTCCCGAATATCTACCCTCCACCCATATTAGCGTCGTCATCAAAGTATATACAGCAAGTATTCAACCATAGCATTAAAATTTTCAAAAAAAATTAATTAATTTTCATCAACTACATATAATTGCATAAATTTCCTATGCAATAATCAGAATCGGTAAACAATAAAACAATATTCAACAATTTCATATATCTATGTAATAACAAAAAAAAACACACGATCACATTCCTCACCAAATGCAATGCACAAAACGCATTACAATGAATTGTTAAAACAATAGCTAATTGTTGTCTGTAAAACAATTCTTTAACCGTTAATCTGATAAGCAGTTTGTGCCAAAATCAAATAGGAGGAAACTAACCAGTTAGTCTAATTTAAAATCTTGTGCGACACAGACTTAAATTTAAAATTATAATGGAATCCTCTGACGGGAACAAAAGCTCTCCTCCAACTCCAGGAAGAAGTATAGAGCAGGAAGTCAAGAAGATTTGGACCCTGGAAAAGAAACTTATGCAGTTGCAGGCAGCAGTTCAAGTTAATAAAATCAGTCAAAGAATGAAATATCTACAACTTGATGATCCGGACATCATTGAAATCGAAGATTCACCACCACCTTCTCCAAGGCACCAACAACAGGAACCAGTTCCAGGACCATCTAGTGCACCTTCTCCAAGGCACCAACAACAGGAACCAGTTCCAGGACCATCTAGTGCACCTTCTCCACAGCACCAACAACAGGAACCAGTTCCAGGACCATCTAGTGCAGGATTCTCAGCAGGAACTTCAGATTCTAAATTAAAAATCTTGGAAGATCTTGTATTGGTGCCGGCTAGAGCACAAAGTAATGATTTGTACATAACACTGACAAATCCGATGGGGACCAGTGAGACCATTACCGTATCTTGGGATGCCCTTCGAAAATCAAAGAAGCGCAAGCAACGATTCACCACCCAAGATGGGACAAGGTACAACGTACGCCTAATGCAGGATGGCACCATTAAAGTTTTAAGTTCATTAAAAGGTTAAAACATAATATTTTTTTTATTTCTAATATAACCCTTCTTTTCTTCATTTTACGTTGGTAAATGGGGCGTTACAATTTTCAATTGGTTCTGCTTGCTCAAACAAAAGAAATATTTCTACATTTTTTATTTAAAACCTTCAGCAGTCTACGTTGGACAGCGGGGCTATACAAATAAAACTGCGTTGAAAATGAAAAACATAAAATAATGTTTCTTTCGTTTTTTTTTTGTTTTTATTTCTTGTATTACACATACATCATATTTTAATGAGTAATATAAATGCTTGCTATTATTATGCTTGCTATTATTGTCATCATAAAGCTAACCATATTAATGTTGTCTCAATCTACCGCAGTGAGCCTGTTCATTGCTCATTTTTAGTTTGGTGAATAACTTTGTACAATGCCAATTATGCCAATCATCTAATGTTAACTCGATGTACCTAACGTCGTTACGTAGCTAGGGCTGGGTTCTTCAATAAATGATTTTCCTATTCTATTCTCTTCTATCATTAAATCGCATTTGAAAGGCATTTTAGCCTTTCAACGGGGGGCAGTATGTTCAGGAAACTACATCACACCTGAAACGAAAACAAATAAACCACAAAGAATCATTTCATTCAATAAAAATATAAAACTAATTACCTAATTGAGTTTTAAAGGTTTCCAATGAAATAAAGCCGGCAGATAAAATTTTCCATGTCAGCTGTCACGTCAATATAATTATATCACACAATGTTGACAACTTAGAGAAATGAAACACTCTTCAAGACAAAATGGAAGGACGGTACGAAGTGGAACGAAATAGTGCCATCTACATTGCACTAGAGACATCGAATCTAACACAATTCCATGGATCAATCAAATTTCCCTATTTCTCTGAATCAAGTTCGAGGAAGTAAATATGATTCGCAATCTTATTTGATATACTGGACAAATTAATTTGTTTTCGTTGCAAGTAAGTATATTTAACAAAGCGAAAATCATTTTATACCATATTAATTGAAATTAACATTTAAATTACTTTAAATATATTTAGCAAAAACAGCTTGATACCAGCAATGACTAATATGGTAACACTGCATAAACACATGATGAGTTGCAGTTGCTATGCCGAGTTATTGTTGCTATGCTAGGTTATTGTTACTATGCCAATTATTGTTGCCATGCGCCTTTGACTACCGTTCTTTGGTGCCGTGTGCAAACCATGGCTATATAAACAGCAATTTAACTTGATTCGCTCTCTTTTTTTCAGTTTGGCAGTGCAGTGAGTAACTTGATAATTTTTTAGTGGTATTTCCTAGTGTTGTGAATTTTTATTAACAGTTTAACACTTTGTTTGGTTGACGATTGGAATAAATTTTTCTTATTCTGGGTTGCGACTAGATTAGGAGATTTATTTGAATAGCGACTAAAGCAAAGATTCTTATTACGGGTAACGACTGTACTAAGAAATTTTACTAATAAAACACTTTATTGTGGGTAACGACTACAATAAAGATTCTTGTTACGGGTAACGACTGTATCAAGAAAATTACTAATAAAACACTTTATTGTGGGTAACGACTACAATAAAGATTCTTGTTACGGGTAACGACTGTATCAAGAAAATTACTAATAAAACACTTTATTGTGGGTAACGACTACAATAAAGACTTTATTGTGGGTAGCGACTACAATAAGGATTCTCATTACGGGTAACGACTGTAATAAGAAATTTACTAACACTAAACACTTTATTGTGGGTAACGACTACAATAAAGATTCTTATTACGGGTAACGACTGTAATAAGAAATTTACTAACACTAAACACTTTATTGTGGGTAACGACTACAATAAAGATTCTTGTTACGGGTAACGACTGTAACAAGAAAATTACTAATAAAACACTTTATTGTGGGTAACGACTACAATAAAGACTTTATTGTGGGTAACGACTACAATAAAGATTCTTGTTACGGGTAACGACTGTAACAAGAAAATTACTAACCAACACTTTATTGTGGGGAACGACTGCAATAAAGATTCTCTGTGGGTTTCGACTGCAGTAAGAATTATTCACCTCACTTTATTCTGGGTATCGACCAGAATAAAGAATATCCCAATCCCAACCTCAGTAAAAATTATTAAAATCAAGTTAATCAACTGCCAAACATAGATCAGGTGAGTACAAGTTATTTGCAACAAAATTACTATATTTATTATATATTTTATATTTCTCATTTATTGAATATTGATAAATTAAACTATTTGTATCTAAGATTTATTGCGTATTAAAGCTCTAGTTTAACATTAAAGTGTAGAATTTGTAGATAAACGAATACAACCACTAACTTTATACCAGTGGCATAAATTTTATCACATCTTACAATTTTTGTATGTACGCTCTGACTACGGGCAGTACACACCCAGTGGCCCAACCTACCCTGCTTTCAATCAGGTGCCCCCTAATAGTCAGCAGCCGAACTCTGGAAAACTGTCTCACTACAATTTCGCCCAACAATCGAATCACAGCTCGGCGCAGTCGGCTGGCACCAACGTCACACAGAAACCAATGATACAGGCCACTTTGAACACTGAATCCGGGTCGCCAGGTCTTACCTGTAACCTCTCTCCCTTTGATGGAACCGTCTCGTGGTCTGATTATCGCGTCCAATTCGAGATAGTCGCTCACAATAGTCAGTGGTCAGAGCAACAGAAGGCCGATGCCCTGGCGACCCAGTTAAGAGGTAATGCCCTGACTGTGCTCAGCGTTTTTCCAGCGGGGCACCACATCCAATATGGAGAATTACTTGCTCTGTTAGAGCAACGATTCGGATCCGATTCTTATTCTAGCCAGGTACAATTCGCTAGTAGGGTGCAGGGTCTCAGAGAAAACTTCTCCAACTTTGCACTAGAATTGCAAAGACTGGCTACAGCCGCGTTTCCGTCCTGTCCGACAGACATTGTTGATAGAATGGTTACTCAGCGTTTCTTGCAGGGACTGCGTGACGACGAGCTGAGGACTTTGGTTAAAGTGCGAGGCCCAAGGACTCTTCACGAGGCAGTGAGTGCAGCGCAAGAGTTGGCCACCGATACCAATGTTGGAAGGAATTCCAGAGTCCATTTGGCGCAAGTATCCCCTGCCCAACATTATAACAGTCGACGTAGGCGACATAGAAGAAATTTTCGACCTCCTCCGGAATCGCAGGCACCGAGATTGCCCGAGAGCTCAAGATTTAATGGAACACCAAATCTGTACGAAACTTTTAAGCCTGCATCGCATGTCGAGGTTCCTAATTCAACACACGTAAACCAGGGGAACCCCTCAACGTCGGCTCAGTGGGGTGCGAGTCGATGAATGTTCTAACGCCCCCAGTACAGAGATACATAAACGAAGACCTTGCAATTCCTCCGGCTAACGCTAAATTGTCTCAACAGATTACAGAAGGCATCCACGAGAAAACTTTGTGTAAACTTCCGCAGAGCCTACCAAACTAGAAGTTACAATTTCGGCTATAGGTCCATCAACCAATAGCCTCACCGTTGACGGTCTGCTAAACGATAAGCCTTGCACTTTTATTTTGGACACTGGCGCGACAATTTCTATCGTACATCCAATTTTCCTGAACCAATCGTCACTTACGGAACTAAAAAATTCAAATGTCGTGGTCAGGAGCGTGACAGGAGATACTATTGAAGTCCTGGGTAAACTGGCAGTAGAGATCCGCTTGGAGAACCACAGGTTCCCACACACAGTGTTGATAGCCAATATAGAGCCTGTGTGTATTCTCGGCGTAGATTTCCTAGACCAGAATCAGTGTCAATTAGATTTCGAAGCAAATATCCTTCAATTAGGTCAAATTGCTGTTGCTCTCGTTAAACCCAAGTATCGAGGTACGAAAGTTTTCCTATCTGAAAATGTCTTATTGGCTCCTCGTAGTAAATCAATTCTGCCAATGAACAGAAAGAAGATACGATCCGAAGACTCGTGCTTATTAATAGACTCCGAATTCGAGTCCGAGCTGCCTTATGGGGTACTTTGTGCTCGTGTCCTAGTGGAATCCAGTTCGAAAAATATTCCTTTAAGATTAGTAAATCTGTCTGAGAAAGAAGTCTTCATCTCACGAGGCACCTTAGTCGGATCTGTCGAGCCCGTCTCCATTTTAAACGCGCTTGCACCCACCTGTGATGTAGGACAGGATGCACTCGAAATAATTCTCAACGATTTCGACGATGGCTTACCCAGCGAAGAGAAGCTGAAGCTCATTGATGTTTTAGAAGAGTACCGAGATATATTTTCCACTGGTCCAGGAGATACTGGCCGTACAAAAGTGACGAAACATCACATAGATACCGGGGAGGCGCCACCCTTTAAAATACCTGCGAGAAGGGTGCCTTTAGCGAAAAGAGCGGAAGTGGAACAGATGGTGAGAGAAATGGAAGATAACGGCGTTATACGGCCTTCCACGAGTCCCTGGGCATCACCGGTAGTCCTCGTAAAGAAAAAGGACGGGACTACGAGGTTCTGCGTTGACTATCGACGTCTAAACGACATCACTAAAAAGGACTCATATCCACTTCCCCGCATCGACGATACCCTTATGTCCTTTACAGGATCCAAATGGTTCTCCACCTTTGACCTACAAAGTGGATATTGGCAGGTGGAAATGGGGGAAAGTCATAAAGAGAAAACTGCCTTTACAACTGGCACTGGTCTGTGGGAGTTCAATGTGATGCCTTTCGGTCTCTGTAATGCTCCAGCTACGTTCGAACGCTTGATGGATGGTGTATTCAGAGCTATAGGACCAGAAATAGCTCTCGTTTGTCTAGATGATATCATCGTACACGATAGCGATCTAGAAGATCATTTCAGAAACCTTAAATTAGTATTCCACCGACTACGTACCGCCAATCTAAAGCTCAGCCCGAAAAAGTGCCATCTACTTCGTCGGGAGGTAAAGTATTTGGGTCATGTAGTGTCCGCAGAAGGTCTAAAAACAGATCCCGAAAAGACAAAGGCTATCGAGTCCTGGCCGATTCTTAAAACCAAGAGAGATGTGCGAAGTTTTCTTGGTTTAGCGTCATATTATCGAATCGCGACTTTTCAACTATTGCAAAAGCGCTTTCAGAATTAACAGAGGATAAACGGAAATTCCAATGGGAGGAGAGACAACAAGATGCCTTTGTACACCTAAAGCTTCGACTAACCTCCCCCCCCCCCCCCATTTTAACCTTCCCCAAGACAGAGGGCGAGTTTATATTGGATACGGACGCCAGTCAGAATGGAATAGGAGCCGTACTTAGCCAAATGCAAGACAACAGCGAGAAAGTCTTAGAATATTACTCCAAAACACTGGATAGAGCAGAGCGAAACTACTGCGTGACTCGCAAGGAGCTCTTAGCCGTAGTGAGAGCAACAGCTCATTTTCATTATTACCTATTTGGTAGGCCTTCAGACTTCTAAATTTTAAAGAGCCCGACGGCCAGATAGCAAGATGGTTAGAACAGCTACAGCAGTATGACCTCCTTATTGAGCATCGCGCCGGTCAAAAGCATCTAAACGCAGATGCTTTATCGCGACGTCCCTGTCACTGTGACCAGAAAGAACAAAGGGAACAGGAGCGTACAATAAACCTGGTACGCGTTGAAACCACCATTGATTTAGCTGCTTGGATCGGAAGTAACCATAGACCGACCCGAGAACAAATAGTTTCCGAAAGTCCTTATTTGAAGAGCTTCTGGGCAAAATGGGAGTCTCTGCGAGTGGTGGATAAAGTCTTACACTTAGTCAAATATGGGAAAAAGGGCGAGACCCTTGTAAAAGTAGCACCTCCTGGCCACATTCACAAAATCCTCCTCGATCTTCACAACAAACCAGAAGGGGGGCATTTCGGCGTGAGAAAAACAACCGAAAAAGTCAAAGAACGTTGGTTTTGGCCCATGTTGCAAAGAGACGTCGAGATATGGTGTGCTAAATGCCAACTATGTCATGCAAAAAGAAGTCCTTCTAGGAAAACCCGCGGGAAGCTGCAAACCTTTAACGCAGACGCGCCATTCGAAAGAATTGCGATCGACGTTTTGGGCCCATTACCGAAAACTGAAAGAACAATAAATACGCGGTAATAGTCATGGATTACTTCACCAAGTGGCCGGAAGTTTTCGCAACACCGGATCAGAGAGCAGAAACTGTGGCTGACGGACTAATAGAGAATGTGCTCTCCAGATTCCGGATGCCTTTTCAGCTTCACTCAGACCAGGGACGAAACTTCGAGGCAGATGTGTTTCAAAGCGTATTAAAACGTTTCGGCATCGAAAAGACCCGAACAACGGCCTTGCATCCCCAATCCGATCGCATGGTTGAGAGATTTAACCGCACGCGCCTCGACTATTTAGCCAAATTCGTCGATAAGAGTCAAACCAACTGGGACAAATACCTCCCCTTAGCCCTGTTAGCCTACCGTTCTTCCATACACGATGGTACCCAATTCACGCCTGCACAGCTCAACTTCGGTCGGGAACTAAGACTCCCAATTGACATCGCTTATGGCCATACACACAATAACCTCACTAGCACCCCAGCGGAATACGTGGAAAAATTAGTCCAAACCCTCGAAAGGGTCCACTCATTGGCTAGGAAAAACTTAACTTTGTCCTCGTTTCACATGAAAACACAATATGACCTCAGGGCCCACCCCCTTACCTTCGCAGAAAACGAAAAAGTCTGGATATACAACCCTAAACGACGTAAAAGAAAAAGCCCTAAGCTTCAAAGAGGTTGGGAAAGCCCAGGTGCTGTCCTGTCTCGTTTAAACGATGTGCTGTATAGAGTTGAGTTCCCGGGGGGCAAGACAAGGAGAGTACTCCATATAGATCGGTTAGCTAAATTTAACTCTGAATATAATTCCGATAGTAACACTTTCCAAGCCGATGCGGTGTCCATTAATCAAAATCAATTAGAAATTACCGATATCGCCCCATGGAAAAATGATACAAAAGAGCAGCTTAACCGAATGGTAAACAGAACGAAGTTCTGAGCCAGGACAACAAAAGCTGATGACGATGATTCTAAATCAGGAAAAATTATACAAAAGAGCAGCTTAACCGAATGGTAAACAGAACGAAGCTCTGAGCCAGGACAACAGAAGCTGATGACGATGATTCTAAATCAGGAAAAATTATACAAAATAGCAGCTTAACCGAATGGTAAACAGAACGAAACTCTGAGCCAGGACAACAGAAGCTGATGACGATGATTCTAAATCAGGAAAAATGATACGAAAGAGCAGCTTAACCGAATGGTAAACAGAACGAAGTTCTGAGCCAGGACAACAAAAGCTGATGACGATGATTCTAAATCAGGAAAAATTATACAAAAGAGCAGCTTAACCGAATGGTAAACAGAACGAAGCTCTGAGCCAGGACAACAAAAGCTGATGACGATGATTCTAAATCAAGAAAAATTATACAAAAGAGCAGCTTAACCGAATGGTAAACAGAACGAAGCTCTGAGCCAGGACAAAAAAAGCTGATGACGATGATTCTAAATCAGGAAAAATTATACAAAAGAGCAGCTTAACCGAATGGTAAACAGAACGTAGTTCTGAGCCAGGACAACAAAAGCTGATGACGATGATGTGCAATCTAAAAAAAAAATAAAAAAACATAAGAAAAGAGTAGGCGAGTAGGCAGCATGCTGAAGACCCCCAGTTTACTTTTCTAAAAAAAAACAAAAAAAAAAAAAAAAACAGAGAAGTGCCAAAGCTGTGTGTTCTGCCTTATCTACGCACAATCAAATAGCTCCATGCGAATATTTTGAGCCTTATATACATAACTTGGAACACTTCGGGTTTCTACCCTCGCTTACGACCGGGACATCGGCCAATCAAAACTAATAATGTACGATAGAGCAAATAGGAACGGAGTTGAGAGATATGGGCAAGAAAGACCTATCTGCTGAGGTCCTTTCCTTGTCCCACTCCCCCCGGATTCGGCGACGAACCCGAATCCCCTCGATCAGTGGACCGCCCTCCGGTGACACAGAGCTGTCGTCAGTCTTTGTAAATCCAGGGAGAGTAGAGGCCTCCACAATCACCTCAAGCTTAAACACGTAAACTTATTATACGATGACAAGAATTTGAACCTCAGTTTCAATAAATTATCAGAGAACCATACTAATATATTCTTTAGTAGGTAACTGGTACCGCTGAGAGATGGGATACCTCATAAGCAGAGAATCTGCGGACTACAGGAATACCCTGCCAAGATGCAAACACCATTCTACTCCAACCGGACACAGGGATAAATAAGTTTAAACCCTTCGCTTTTCTCTTTCTTGGAGACAGATCTAGATACGGCTCTCAAAATGTTTTTTTTCCCGTTACAGATACTCGGTCGGAACTTCGAGTCTGCAGAGGGGGCAATGTTGCGAAATCTCCATGTTTCTCCCCGCAATGAAGAAAAAAAGGCTTACTAAAATCCTATGCGTTGGCTACGACGCCCATGACGGAAACGAAGCAATGCATCCGAGCGGGGAACCAAGAAACCCAAGAGATGGCGCGGCTGCCCCCCCCAATGCGGCGAATTCTGTCCCCAATTTATCTGGCAACGCAGGTCCCAAAAGAAAAATTGCCCGGATGACAAGCGAGAGAACGAGACAAGTTGGATTGGAAAAACCACGAAGACAAGAAGTCAAAGTGAAGCAGTGAAGTTTTTTTTTTAGAATTGAATCCGAAATTGTTTTCTTTGTTAAAGTTCTCTTTTTTTTGCTTTTGTAAAGTGTTATTTTTATAAAATTATAATAAAGCAATTAAGACAAAAGAAAGGAAACCGCGTTAAAAATCTGCCCTTATATAAATTAGGAAAGTTCCAGCGACTGCCCGAGGAACGGGACTGGGTAACCAGAGGAATTTGGGGTACCGTTTGTCTGGATTAAGAGGATAAGTAGCGCTTCACGTTATTTTCTTTGAGTAGTTTTATTTCTTTTAGGAAATTTTATCTATATTTAACAAATTCTAACACCTTTATTAAAATATAAATTACGTGAATCTCGACATTGGAATCAACTGCAGTAGCTGTACACAGTTACTGAGAAAACTCTGTGTTTTACAAACTGCACATCGAGTTCTCGAAGCGATATAATTGACTAGATCAAATCATTGCATTACAGCCTCAGTAAACGTTGAATTCTAAAATTACATCGGATTCTGGAATTGAAACTACATACAGAATCTGTACGCAGCTACAGCGAAAACTCTTAGTTTCTGTTCGTTTTATCAAATTTTATTAAAGTAGCTAAGACAAAAGAAAGAAAAACCGCGTTAAACATCTTGTCCTACATAAATTAGGAAGGTTCCAGCAACTGCCCGAGGAACGGGACCGGGTACCCAGAGGAATTTGGAGTACCGTTTGTCTGGATGATTGTTTTTTTTAGTGGTCTTATTTCTTCTATGAAACTTTACCTATATTGCATATTAATTTAACAAATTTTAACAACTTTATTAAAATATAAATTACGTTGAATCTCGACATTGAAATTAGCTACGGTATCTATACACAGTTACTGAGAAAACTCTTTGTTTCACAAACTGTACATCGAGTCCTCAAAGCGACAAAATTTCTTAGATCAAATCATTACATTACAGCCTCAGTAAACGTTGAATTCTAGAAGTACATCGAACTCTTGAATTGAAATCGCATACAGTATCTGTACTTAACTACAGTGAAAACTCTTAGCTTCGTAAACTGCACATCGAGTTCTCAAAGCGATATAATTTATTAGATCAAATCATTGCATTACAGCCCCAGTAAACGTGGAATTCTAGAATTACGTCGAATTCTAGAATTGAAATTAGATGCAGTACTTGCACATAGCTACTGTGAAGATTCCTTGTCTCACTAACTGCGCAACGAATTCTCCAAGCGGCATAATCTATACCATCGAATCATTGTATTGCACTCTGAGTACACAAAGACTACATTGGATTTCTAAACTTAGTATAAGTTGTTCGATTTAAGCACTACATTTTAGTATTTATATGAATTGCATTTTAAAACTAACTCGAATTCCTAAAATTAGTATAAGTTACTGAATCCAATCACTACATTTTAGTATTTATACGAATTACATTTTAAAACTGCCTTGAATTCCTAAAATTAGTATAAGCTACTGAATCCAATTACAACATTTTAGTCTTTACACGCATTGCATTTTAAAACTACCTTGAATTCCTAAAATTAGTATAAGTTACTGAATCCAATCACTACATTTTAGTATTTATACGAATTGCATTTTAAAACTGCCTTGAATTCCTAAAATTAGTATAAGCACTATCCGCCACACCCGAACTCTGCGATATCTATAAGCTTACTTGAGGGAGTATTGCTTGGATATCACATTTACAAAAATTATTGTGACGCTATTTGAAATTACAGAGTTATATATTTCTTTTCTTAGATTTTTGTCTAATTTAACCTGTAATTTTGCCGGCTTAATCCGTGCTGAAGGGAACATTTCAGACGAGCCTGCAAACGACGAAAATTAGTGTAACTCTGGTTGAAGTTACAGAGTTATATTTCAAGTAATTATTTACATTTCGCTTCTTAAATTTCTATCCGATTTAACCCGTAATTTTGCCGGCTTAATTTATACTAAAAAGAATATCTCAGCAGGGCCTGCAAACGACGAAGATTATTGTGGCAATTCTAACTTTTTCCGAAACTGTAGCTTGTAAAAACTAGAGAAGTGCTCCTCTAAGCGAGAATCCACTTAGCGTAAAACGCCTTTCCAGCTATAACTCTCAAGTAATTTCACATTTCCGCCTGTCTCTCGTGCTGTATCCAGAAAGTGGGCCGAGCACCTACAAAGAAAGGAATCAAAAACCTAATCCTAGTATATAGAGAACTTTTACGAATATAGAAAGGTTTCAGGAGCCAAGTTCCACTTTCAGGAGGCATTTTAGGAGGCGTTCATGAGAGATCGCAATAGAAAACCCGAATACCATTCACAGGCTATCAAATAAAGATCCCCCGAGCCCGACTTCCTAAGAGACTGGTCACAGTAGAACCCAGCGTTGATCGAAGACACTCTGTGGACTTCGCCGCTGTCTTACTGTAGGTCGATACCTACCTCGTCCGGAAACTTAGAACTCTGGCACACAGAAGAAAACACAAGCCGAATTAGTTACACGGAAGCACTCTCAATAAAATCCGAAGATGTTTTCACGGCAAACGAACCGGCGTACTTTCTTCTAATAGTGTTGTACGAATTCTATTAGATAATTCACAAAAAAATACACAAACCGAACCAGTTAGGTGAGAAGACAAACCAGGCAACAAATAAACTAACTAGTTAATTATTCAAAGAGATAATCGGTGGAGCGCATAGCGGACGAAATTCACAAAAATTACGCCCTTTAGTATATAGCAAAAACTCGAATAAAATTACTCCCTTGCTACCGCTCGGCCGGAGAAATTTTATTAGCAATAGTAAAAGTGTTACAGTATTATAGTTTTAGTTTCATTTATTAAAGTAATTAAAATATTATAATTATAAATTTATTTGAAATTGTATTATAGGTGTTTTTCAAGAAATTATAAAACATCTTTTTTATTAATCCAAGAATTGTGTTTTGATGAAAATCCGAGCCATTTAACGTAAGCTTTATCTCCACTCTTCTTTAAGATTTTCTCTATGAGGTATAGGTTTGGGTGTTTAACTTTCAGCAGCTCCAATTCGTAAAAGCATCCTGTGATTGGATTTCCTTGATAATCTTCCAGCCGATATGTGATGGGATTTGTGTTTTGAACTTTAATAATTTTAGAAATCTCAGCTGTCCAGTTTGGTGTATAGCCTTTCTCAAATATATGCTTGTATTTGCTGATGCGTACAAAATCCCCAACTTTATACTTTGCAGGAACAACAATTTTTATATGATTGTATACAGTTGAAAGCAGTTTTTTCTCATTGGAGATGTTGATATCACGGGGTCTCATTTTTGTAGTTCGATGTATTCTTGAGTTGTATTCATTGTGCAGTTTCTTTACCATACTAATCCACTGATAAGTTCCATTAAAACTGAATTCCTTCCACATCATATCCTTCAGAGTTCGGTTAAATCGTTCCACTATTGATGCTTTGAGGAAACTGTACGTAGAGTAATGATTAATTGCATGCTTCATCATTAGATTTTTAAAGAGGCTGTTGTAGAATTCCTTTCCATCATCAGTCTGCAGGTTTTTAGGTATTCGTCCCTCGCTTAATATAGATTGCATGGCATCTCTTACTTCTGCACCAGTTTTTCTTTTAATTGGAATTGCCCATGCATATTTGGAGAAGGTATCAATTACTGTCAGCAGATAGCGGTAACCCTTGTTCACATACTTGTAGGGATCCATTTCAACCAAGTCTGCCTGCCACAAGTCATCTAGTCCTTTGATGATCACACGACGCCGTTTGAAATTTTTTCTCGCTGGTTTATGCAGCTCATTTACCACTTGTCTCTTACTCATCGTAATTATAAATGAAACCGATTTCTCAAGAGTTTTTACTCATATACACCATCTTTCGGTGTCAAGCTTTTCTTATTTATTACTGAAGTAAGCAGATAGTTTTCAATCTTCGTTATTTCATCATTGATATGTAGCGTTAAATTTGCTACCTCTATGTTAATAGTTTTTTTTATTTCTTCAACACTTATTTTAATTTTCTTATCAACATAGTCTTTGGTAGTAGCATCATCATTTTCAAGGGGTTCACCAAGTCGATTTATACACTTTGAGTTTAGATCGTAGTCTCCGTTTATCGTTAAATTAAATCCAATACCCCGCTCTCCTTGTTCACCAGCTGGACCTTGTGCTCCTTGTTTACCAGCTGGTCCTTGAATTCCTTGTTCACCGGCTGGTCCTTGAGCTCCTGTTGGTCCACGTTCACCTGCTTTCCCAAAATATCCCCGCTTAGAGAAACGTCCAAACTTGTCAACGCTCATTTGTAGATTGTGGAGAAGTATGGCAATGGAGTAGTATTTAAACTATAATATCTGCTTCTCGCAACTCCTCCAGTATAGATACAATTTCATTGTTGTGACTGTTGTTTCCAGCCTGCTTTGATGCCATTAGAAGGCGCAGTCTATCCACTAATTCATTTGGATCATCCCAGTAAATGTGATCAATGTTTTCTTTAGGCAGACGCATTAGTCCCATGCCTTTATGCTGTATAAGTTTACTGATTATAGCTTTATGCTTAGCCGCTCTAGTACCTTTTATTTGTCCATCTTCAGCATAGTCACGTTTATATGCATTGGTATCTTTCAAAATAGATCCATAATTAGTTAAATCCTCTTTAGTATATAGACTTTTTACAGGATCTTTCATAAATAGCAGCTCACATAACCCCAAAGTTGTTTTATAGCTCTTCCCCTTGATAACAATATTTCCTACATCATCAACATCAAACGTTGAATTACCGATTCTCCACGCGCTATCATCATAGTAAACTCCATAGGTTGGATCAATTTTAGGGCTATTATCAGTGAATAGCTTTAAATAGTTTGAAACTATGTATCCAGACGTATCGGGGGAGGTGACAGGAGACCTTTCTGTCAATGTTCTTGAATGTTCAGGTGTTGCGAATTCTTCCTCAGATGTTAAGGAATAATCTCCATAATTTATGGGTGTGCTACTAACCCCCATTTTAACATATTTTCGTTTTGGAGGGGTAAAAGGTTCCACAACCTCATTGGATTTTTCTTCTTCTTCTGCTTCTTCTTCTTCTTCTTTTACAGCTTTTGTCTCAAATTTGACTATATCCGGTGGCTCGTATTTAACTGTTCTAACAAACTCTTTTAAGGGTTTATTGATTGGCTTAAAGGTTTCTTCAAGTCGAGCTTCTGCTTCAATTTTTCCCATCCTTAGGGCTTTTAATTTCCTTCGAACTGCATTCCTAGTCTTGATAATTTCTTTTAATAGATTTTCATTCATCTTCATTATTAACTCAATAACAGCTTTCCAAACAGCTCTGATAACAGCTTAACAGCTTTCCAAACAGCTCTGATAACAGCTTAACAGCTTTTCAAACAGCTCTGATAACTGCTTAACAGCTTTACAAACAGCTCTGATAACAGCTTAACAGCTTTCCAAACAGCTCTGATAACAGCTTAACAGCTTTCCAAACAGCTTTGATAACAGCTTAACAGCTTTTAAACAGCTCTGATAACAGCTTAACAGCTTTTCAAAGAGCTCTGATAACAGCTTAACAGCTTTTAAAACAGCTCTGATAACAGCTTTCCAAACAGCTCTGATAACAGCTTAACAGCTTTTAAACAGCTCTGATAACAGCTTAACAGCTTTTCAAACAGCTCTGATAACAGCTTAACAGCTTTTAAACAGCTCTGATTACAGCTTAACAGCTTTTAAACAGCTCTGATAACAGCTTAACAGCTATTAAAACAGCTCTGATAACAGCTTAACAGCTTTCCAAATAGCTCTGATAACAGCTTAGCAGCTTTCCAAACAGCTCTGATAACAGCTTAACAGCTTTTCAAAGAGCTCTGATAACAGCTTAACAGCTTTTCAAAGAGCTCTGATAACAGCTTAACAGCTTTTAAAACAGCTCTGATAACAGCTTAACAGCTTTCCAAACAGCTCTGATAACAGCTTAACAGCTTTTAAACAGCTCTGATAACAGCTTGACAGCTTTTCAAACAGCTCTGATAACAGCTTAACAGCTTTTAAAACAGCTCTGATAACAGCTTAACAGCTTTTAAAACAGCTCTGATAACAGCTTAACAGCTTTCCAAACAGCTCTGATAACAGCTTAACAGCTTTTAAACAGCTCTGATAACAGCTTGACAGCTTTTCAAACAGCTCTGATAACAGCTTAACAGCTTTTAAAACAGCTCTGATAACAGCTTAACAGCTTTAACACCTATAATACAATTTCAAATAAATTTATAATTATAATATTTTAATTACTTTAATAAATGAAACTAAAACTATAATACATAATTTAGTTACACTAGACTTAGATTCTTTTAGCGGTTGCCACTTGTTGATCTGATGAAATGCAGTAATGCCCCCATGGTAGAGTATCCGTCGTTCCGCTCATAATATGATAAGACACACACACACACACGCGCACACACACACACACACACACACATACACACACACATTCTACCCAAGCCTTGGAACAGGTAACGTAGCCCAATCCAACACACCCATACAATCCTATATCTACAACTTCCCTGCTAAGAAAACTTATTTAGGTGCAGCAAAAGCATAATGACGTCATGCCGATATCTAGAACTCTCCCGCTAATAACAGAAAACAGCAAAACCAAGGCATGGTGGTAGTTCCAGCTGAGGCCGCTAGGGTACCTTACTCAAGAAATGGCGTTTTGCGCTCAAACAGATGTCGCTAATATCTCGAAAACCAAAGCCCGTAGAGGATTTCTGATGAAAACTCCCACTCCACACCGCCAAGAATCCATTTCCATGAGCAAAAATAACTTGAATTATTAATACGCTAATATCTCGAAAACCAGAGCCCGTAGAGCATTTCTGATGAAAATTTCATTACCCCCCCTCCCTATCTTTATGACCCCCCCCCCCCCCACATTCCCACCATCTAGAATCCATTGGCATGAACAAAAATTTCCTACTATTAACTTTAATTATTAGTTCAAAACCAAAAGCCTACATTTAAGCGCTCAAGAAAAATCAATTATTACTAATATTAATTCAAAACCAGGCGCAAAACTTGAAAACAACAAAAGCCTACATTTAGGCGCAAAAAACTTCCCAAAACCGTAGCATGCTGCCACGTGTGGGCAAAAGTGAAGCAAAAAACTTCCCAAAACCTTAGCATGCTGCCACGTCTGGGCCAAAAGTGAAGCAAAAACTTCCAAGAGAACCGTACCACACATCCAAGAAAGCCGTAGTACCGGAGCATGCTGGCAGTATCGGCTAATGTCTCACTGACATCTTCTGGAATCTGTTCATGGTGATGGCATGTTGTGAAATTCGAATGATGCTAAGGCCGCAAGGGGAACCTTACTCAAGAAATGGCGTTTGCGCCCGAACAGATGCCGCTAGAAAACCGGAGCATGCTGGTAGTACCTGCTAATGCCGCTAGGGCGCAGTCAAGACCAAATGATACATCCCGGTAGTACCGGTTACTCCCGCTAGGGCGCGGTCGAGACTCAATGGTGCAAGCCAAGGTGATATCATGTTGTGAAATTCGAATGATGCTGATAGCTACAACAGCACTTGAAAACAACAAAACCAAGATGACGTCATGCTGGTATCTAGAACTTCCCAGCTAAAAAAAGAAAATAACAAAACCAAGGCATGCTAGTAGTTCCGGCTAATGCCGCTAGGTAACCTTACTCAAGAAATGGCGAGCCCGTAGAGGATTTCTGATGAGAATTTCGTCCCCGCCTCCCACCCTACACCACCTAGAATCCATTTCCATGAGCAAAAAATAACTTGAATTATTAATACGCTAATATCTCGAAAACCATAGCCCGTAGAGGATTTCTGATAAAAATTTCGTTCCCCCTGTAACCCGCGCCACTATAACACCTTCTAGAATCTATTGGCATGAACAAAACTATCCTAGGTAGCTTGAATTATTAATAATATTAACTATATCTGAAATGGTAAAATCACTAATATCTCGAAATCCAGAGCCCGTAGAGGATTTCTGATGAAAATTTCGTCCCCCGTAGTACCACTACCCCAACCATCTAGAATCCATTGGCATGAACAAAAATTTCCTAGCGTTAACTTTAATTATTACTAATATTAGTTCAAAACCAAAAGCCTACATTTAGGCGCACCACATATCTATCCAAGAAAACCGTAGTACCGGAACATACTGGTAGTACCGGCTAATGCCGCTAGGGCGCAGTCAAGACCAAATCCATCAATAAAGCTTCCCACCCCCTTCAAAAATATATAGAACTGAAAGTGATCTCGTATCCCAAAACGCGAGATGAAAAACTTAGAGGCTACGAGTCTGAGATGAAAAATAAGCGAACTCCAGAAACAAAATTGAAATCCTATGCTATTTCCCTATACTGGAGAGTACTTAAAGTGGTCTCGTATCCCCAAGATTCGAGATGAAAAATAGGCGCACTTCAGAAACAAAATCGAAATCCTATGCTATTTCCCTATGCTGGAGAGTGCTAAAAGTGGTCTCGTATCCCCCAAAGTGGTCTCGTATCCCCAACATATGATGCACCCAAGACGCAATGGTGTATCCAAGGCACAAACCAATACAGCCAAGACACAAACCTACTATGGGCTCAACCCACCTAGCAACGGTGGCGCCATCTGTGGCGAAATCCTGGAGGCTCAAAAAAGTGCGCCAGAATGAACATAGTTATACTACTGTGATGTATTACTGAAATAACCCAGCTGAACATTGTGAGATGATAATGTTTTTGCATTTGGTCTGAAACCCCAACAACAAAAGGGATCTTTCTCCAAATTTTATTAATTCTGTTTGGGGTCATAGGGAACGCTAATCTATGAACAGAAATTAATTTAATCTAACTGGCAGAACAATTGGAGACAATTTATGTTATGATGCTGCAGTTAGTGAAATTTGATATTCACAATTAGCTTCAAAAATTTGCTGGTTTTCGTATATGATAAATCCCTGATTAGTATTTCAGTTTTATCGATTATGGTTGTGAAAATGGATGTGAAAGTCGAGCTCAACGAAAGGATCGAGTATACGATGCATTAAGATCGGCGTCTATGGTTGGTTAAGCTTTATGGCACTAAATAAAGCTTAAAATTATAATGAGAAGGGCGCAAAGAAAGTGTAAAGCCATGACCACGGTCAACAAAAGTAAACAGAAATCAGAACGAAAATAAATTGAAAACAAACAAAGTTTGCTCGACCTCAAGAAGATTTGCAACGCAAGCAATTTCCTCTATGCAAGCATAATTCTTCATTGATAAAATATTCATACATGAAGTCATTGCTTTACAATATCGATACATTGTGATTCATTCAGAAATTGTGTGATCAGAAATGCTGACACTACAATTTCTGATTATTAATTTTGTATATTACAATTCTGCAATAATTCCCTCTTTAGAATTGTAAAGAAATACTGATTCCTTTGTAATCGATTTATATAAATAAGCAGCTATTGTTCAATAAAAATTAGACTTAATCTGACTATCGAAAGGAGTATTTTTGTTTCTTAAAATATAACATCGGCATACTCTGCCATCATGCTATTACAGCGGCATACTCTGCCTTAGCAAAATATATCACCGGAATACTCTGCCATCCCTCTATAATAGTGGTATACTCTGACTTAGTACAGGTATAATAGCGGCATACTCTGCCATACATTATAAAATGGCATATTCTGCCTTTAAATATAAAATAGCGGCAAACTCTGCCACACATATTACATTGGCATACTCTGCCTTAAATTATATAACAAACTCTGGAATATTCTGCCATTGAATATCATTATTACAGCGGCTTCTTAGCCATCCAATAATAAGTATGGCAGCGCTCTGCCTCTTCGACATAACTTCGATACAAGTCATGACGAATAAATAAACATTGACAAATCATGGACAAATTATCGTGTAACATCAGAACAAGGTTATTACATGGCGATCAAAAATAATATTATTACAAAACATTTCCTCAAAAATCACGAAAATATATATAAATTTTTTTTTTGTGTTGTTTTAATTTTAAGAATTTAACTATATGCTTATTAGCCACGCGAAATGAAAGTGAATTAGTCAGTTGAAAATCAATCACAGGTATACAAGGGCCCACGAAGTATGAGCAATAACAACACCATACTTCCGCTATGACGTCACTTCCGGTCTAAATGTACATACACGTAGACACTTACTGATAGGAAGTGAACTGTAAAACCTTATCAGCAATACTTCCGACACAATTCAAGGTCAAAAGTCAAATATGTACGTAGACGTACGAGTTCCTTTGTTTACATTTGGGACTTAGAATAATTTTTCATGGTTTGGCCTAGAATCGGCATAACCTATCTACTATACTGCTACAACACTAAATGAAGTACTGTCAGACATTCGAGAATGAAACTTTTCTATTAGAATAGCATCTAGCATCATATAAAATATTCCAAAATACATTACAGGATAAATTGTCTGAAAGATATCCTGAAGGAGTAGAGAAGTTTGGACCATGAAGTATTTTAACGGAAACCGAAAAAAACTAGTTAAGTGCGAGTCGGATTCGCACATGAAGGTACAATATTTAACACTATGTACTTTTCACTTAATGTTTGTTTTATTTTCATTATTTGTTTTTATAACAGCTATAGTATTACTCACACTTTGAAAATTTCATTGCGGTTGAAGAGATACAGGTCGAGCAAAAAACGCCGAAAATTTCACGATTTTTGTATGGGGGCCCACTTTAAATTTTATTTTAATTGAATTTTTATTATTTGTTATTATAGCGGCAATAGAAATACACACTCTGTAAAAATTACAACTGTCTATCTATTACGGCTCATGAGATACAATCCGCCGACAAACAAACGGACTGCGGAGGCTTAGTACGGGTACGGAACCCAAAAAATGAGCAAGGCGATGGCACGAATACATCCTTCAAAAATGGGCGACCAGGGCGAAACTGGTATGACCTTTTTCTGAAATAAAATCCAGAGCTAACAGATCGAATTCTCTAAGGTCTAACTAAAGCCAGAGACACATTTTCTGAAGAGGTTATTCGAAAATGGTTAGATGAGCTGCAAAATTATATAAAATGCGGGAGACATATTTGAAGAAACAGTTTTTTTCCTACATACGCCCACCTAGGGATGTAGTCAATAGCCATGCCTGATTTTAAGTTCGTTCTAACTCAGGCTGCATCATGAGAATATATCGCGAATGTGGTTAATGGTTATATGGTTAATTACTGAACAAATTCAAAAACATGTGGCCTTTTTTGTTGAGGGCCACAAGTCCAATTTAACATTGGAGCTATGCGAGCTTTTCAGGCAAAGAGGATAAATTTATATGTACTTCCTCCTAACACAATAAATATGCTAGAACGAGCAGATATTAATGTTTTCAATTAATGCTTAATCAAAAGTAATGGGAGTGGTTAAGATATGATTTTGTTTTAAAGAGATGAGCTGGATCTTAATCGCATGGAATTCGACGCAATCACTTTGCACAACCGAGGATATTGTCAAGATCGTGACATGAGATGTGACATTCCCTCGAAGTCCACTAGAGTGTCAAAGGACTAAAAGAAATGCAGGTACTGTCATCGGCAAAACTATGGATGGGATTGAAGAGCGTTTCCTATTGGCAGAAACCTTAATACTCGTCAGTATGGAGTGTAATTCATAACAGATTTCCACAAGAAAACATGCCATCTTTTCCAATTTACCACGAAATTCCTCTCCAAGCTTTTCAAATTTATTCCTTTTACATTAGTCTGCACACGTTGATTCAGACAGGCACCTTCGTTTTCCAACACCTTGCACTAATTTTGAAAGAAAATTTCTTTCACTAATTTTTAATATTTTATACTAACCTGAGTTAATTATTTTGAAAATGAAATATCGACTGGTGTCAGTAAAAATCAGCAACATGCAATTCACTTGCTGATTATCAGCAGATCAGTACCACATCAGCACATGACTACCTTTTATAATGTAGCATGCCTCATTAAGGTATTAGTGTTGCTGATAATTAGCACATCAGCGCATCAGTACATCAGCATATCGGTGGTCTGGTGTGGCACATCCCTGATACCGATTTCATACATTTTTTACTACAAACAGTAAACATGTAATGTTTTCATCTACACAGAAATCAAATAAAGCTTCTTTATAGTTTGAAGCTTACGGTTTCGCTACTTTTCCCATATATACATATACATGTTTAACAGCAATGGTATCTAACCCCATCCGTCCATACATACAAATATTTGAATGTATTACCCGTATAGATTGTTTGATTTTTTTTTTGTAAAAACTGTAAGCCTTGAGTAGAAATTTGGAAAAGTTCTTGAAAATGTCTGTAATGAAAAACAGCTTTGGAAAGAAAAAGTGACTAAAAAAGTGGCTAATAGCTAAAAGTCAAAAAATGTGGCCAAATGCTTTAAAAAGGGCCTAAATCTAGCCACAAAGTGGCTAAATTGGCAACACTGTCAAGGAGCTCACTAAAATAGTTACTTGTGGTACAACCATATAATGTATACTCATATTGTCATACTGGACTAAAAAGTTGTTTTAGATAATATAAGACCCCCGCCCGCACCGGTACTAAAATTTTGTGAACTGATGAGAATAAGCTACCAGGGATGAGCTTTGAACTATGGATAACGCTAGCCACGCTCTGATCAGGGTTAACTATATTTAGTTATATTTGAGTTTTGGAAAGCGCGCAAACCTAAGTTCATTCGAATTTTGCCACCCACATACTCACGATACTTTCTTTTCCGTTCCTATTTCCTTTTAAATTTTTTTTTTTCGATAAATTAGTTTAATACCATTATCTAGTTTTTTATTCTTTTATTTAAATTATTCCTTTCATTTTATTTTTTTGTTTCTATTTCTCCGGGGTACCTAAAACGCGGGGGAAAGCCTTCATACATATCCATATTATTCATGAAAATTAGCCCTTTGGTACTTTTCGATAAGCATAAAAAACCTGCAAGAAGAGAAAAATAAATCATTTCCAAAAAGGAAGAATTTAATTTGTGCAGAACGCGCACAAATTATATTCTTCCTCATAAACCCTGAAAAAAGGAACAATACAAAAAAAATCAAAAGGCCTGCAAAACGCATAAGTTATATTTTTCTTCATAAATCCTGAAAAGAAGAAACAATACAAAAAAAATTCAAAAGACATGCAAAACCTAAGAATTTATTTGAGTAAATAATTCGGCAACGTAGCAAAAATCTTTCTTTCCCAAGTCCACCTGAAAAACATAAAAACATAAATTTGGCATCTATGCCCCATCTTCAGCGCAAAATTTCCAGGCAGACACCGTTTGGCATGGAAAATTCAAAAAAAGAAACGGCAACTCGCCTAGCCTTAAAATTTCGCGGGAGACCAACAGACAATGTATTACAGCAGGCCTGTCAGAAAAATTCCGAGAAAAGTTTCGCCCGACAGCGGCAATTCGAGATTTGTTCGACCAACCTACAAAGAAAACAATCAGATTAATTTAAAAACAAAAAAAAAATCTTACCAGCATCTGGCGTGTCAACAGATGCAAAGGTCCCACGACGACCTGAAATAAACAAATGATTAGAATATGAACTTAAAGGATAAATATACTATAGAAATAAATGAATTTTTTATACAAAAAAAGGTGTGTTTACATACATCGTACCTCACCATGCATGCAAACACCAAGAACAAAAATGCACTAAACTTTATGTTCAGCAACATAGAACATAAAGATAACTCAAGTACCCACGTACGGGCACATAATAAACCCATTTTCAATAGATTCGTGAATACCTGAGATGAGAATTTTACAAAACAAAAACTCACCTTGACAGGTAATCACGGTATTTGAAAATGTTGATATTTTACACAAAACCTATATAAATTAAAGAAATTTATACACTCACCTGTAGTTCAATGGATAATTCCCGCGATGAATAACTGAAATATACACAAATACTGAATTTAACACTTAATTTTATCAAAAGAAATAAATTCGCGCGCGACTGACACTTCGCATATAAACACCGACGTGAACTTCATAGTTTCGCGACGTTCAAAATGTCATACCGGGGTGAAAAGAGACGCAGAATCGAATGGGCGCGTTCGCGTCGCGTAATTTTTCACGGTTTACGGAATATTCGCGAATTTTCGAATTTCCCTTTGCACCAATAAGTGCGAAAGAGACACAAAGGTGTGAAAGGGACACGAATAAAGATGAACGAAAATGAATTATGAGAGGAATTTTGTAAATCGAACTAAAAGATGGCGTATCGATAAGTTATAGCACAGATTCGGAAAACTTATCATAATTACGTGAAATTAAAAGGGATTTCTATGGGAAAGATGTCAAAAAATGCAATTTGTAATTTGACATCAAATGACTACAACAAATTTACATATTGTAGTCAAATTAAGCCTAAAATTTGCATAATTCATTTTTATGGATATGAAATCGGAACGAAATTCTCTATAAAAAGGGGGTTCATTCTTCATTCTGTCTTCTTATTTTCAAAGTTGTCAAAGTGCGAGCACATGCAGTAGCATTCCTCCCACAATTTGCAAATAGTTCAAACAGTTCAAATAGTTTAAATCGTCATCAGGAAAAAGGAAATAGAAAGTTCAGCAAAAATTTAGTAATTTTTTTCAACAATCGAATTGTCAAAGTTTTGTTCAAGGAAAAGCAGCAGCAGCAAGAGTTCAAGTGAATTTATTGGTTAAATTTAATAGTGACAAATCTAAATTAAATTAAAGGTAAATTTGCATATTAGTTATTATTTTCAATTTGGGTTAAATTTCATTGTGTTTGCATGCCAGGTGTTGGTTATACACACATGTATGAATTTAACAAGAACGATTGAAATTTTTATTCTTAATCTTGTCCTTTCAGCCATTTTAACTAATTCACTCAAGTAAATCGACATTTCTAACAATTATTTATCGTGTGAAACATATGCCATTTGGTCAGTTTTTGCACAACATAATAATTCAGAAATTGGATCTACCTTGAGTTCTAATAATTATTTACTTTCAGCTACTAGTAAATATATTAGTTAAGAATCAGAAAGAAAAATTTATTTAGATATGCAATTGTGAAGTGGCATAATTTTTTTTTTTGAGTTATTATTATTGAAAAGAAAGAGATAGATTCGAGTAAAAATATAATTCCTTTGTACATTTGAATTTTCTTTAATTACTAAATACATAAAACATACAGTGAATCAGTGAATTTTAAGTGAAGTTTCCAAGCTTGTACGTCTAAGTTGAGGGAAGTAATTGTGTCATAGTGATAGAATTTTGCACGTAATTAATTTCTCATAAACTTAACATTTGTAGTTATTAGTATTATTTGTGGCAATAAATAATTAATTGAATAATAGAGTGACAAATTATCCT
This sequence comes from Dioctria rufipes, assembly GCA_963924295.1. NCBI lineage: Eukaryota > Metazoa > Arthropoda > Insecta > Diptera > Asilidae > Dioctria > Dioctria rufipes. The sequence continues at coordinate 134,917,621 of OZ002742.1, forward strand.
TTTTTATTTAACCGCTACACTCCACCAGAATATTTTCTTTCAGCATACGTGGATTCTCGTTTGCAATTGCAGTTTTCTTTCGAAAGTCAATTATAGGAATTGACAGATTTCATTAAACTGTACTTTGCGAACGCAGTCTATTTGTATTTGTCAATCAGTCGAATTGACATTAGCTGTGGGAAAACAAGATTCGTTGAACGAAAATGGCGCTCGCCTGTCGGTTGGTTGAATGATGGAACATGGAACGAAACGGGGCAATGTGGAGAGTATGTTTTGAGCAAGCGAAGAGTACGGTAGTTGGGCCGGGCGTCGTGCACGGACTTTTGGTATTGAATTAGAGTATGATATATGTAGTTTCCTGAAAAGGAAAGTCTGAAAATTTAATCGAATACATTTCGTCATTTAGTTTACGAAAATTAATACCTGCTTTGTCAGCCTTTAATGGTACAGTTTCCCGCGAGGCGAGGAAAAGTTGGAAAATCTACTCTACTCTAGATCAGTTTCTTTCTTTGTTCATTCCGGCTTAATCAGTTTGGATTATTGTACAGTTTCCTGGAAAGAAAAGTGGGAAAATTTCATCAATATAGTTCAGTTTTGTTTCGTGCAAATTCTTACCTGCCTTGTCAGTGTATGGGATAACTATACGTTCCTGAAAAGAAAAGTGGAAAAATTTAATCGCATACATTTCGTTATTTAGTTTTATACAGTTCATTATTGGTGCACATCGTACTGAATTTGTTTTTATGCCCTGAAACATAAATAGAAAAGGAAAATAATTTGTGCTAGTATATCATCGTAATTGTAATTTCTTCATGAACTCACCTGCATCGTAGTGAATTCTTTTTTCTTGTTGATGCCCTAAAACATAAATAGGAAAGGAAACTAATTTGTGCTAGTATATCATCGTGATTGCAATTTTGTTATATTTCTAAGTTCACCTTGGACATAAACTGTAATTTGTGGCACTGTTAATCCAATTCGTCTAAATTAAACACGTCTCGGCTTCTTATTAATCACTTTTAGTTCTTTAGATTCCAACTATTTCATTTACGCCGAACTAGTAAACTTATTTCACATAAACACTTTTCAGGGCGATTCTATATATTTATTTTCTCAGAAGTGTCTTACACGTCGACTGTATAAGCTTATTTTTAAACCATATATACCTCTTACTCGACGATTCTAGTATAAACTTATAATACACAAGTGACTTAAGTGATTTACACGTCCATTCTATAAACTTAATCTTCAACCGTATATATATTTAACACGACGATTTTATGAACTTATTTTTAAACAAGCGTCTTACACATTGACTCTATAAAACGTCCAATCTATGTTAATTTCTATACTTTTTTTTTAAAGGACCTCAAAATTTCGTGTCTTGTTCTCCTTGGAACTCAAAAACCAACTCCACTCAACTCTTGATCATCTTCATCAATAGCCGTTGTTCAGGGTAGAAAATGCTTAATTGCATTTTCTTATCCTGAGAAAATTCTGAAGTTGTTCAATCTTGTCCAGAATTATTCGCGTTGGACGGTGGCTTCAAAAAATGTAATCTTACACTTTAAAAAACATCAGCCATCGTCCCCTCGTTTGAAATCGCGGGGCGCATATACAAACAATGCATTTATGCGGTGCGCATTTCTTATCGTGGGAGCTTTGGACGTAATATGTATGTACGTATGTACATTGTAGAGCCATGACCACGGTCAAGAAATATAAACATAAATTGAAATGAAAAATAAATAAAAACTAACAAAGTTTGCTCGACCTCAAACGAATTCGCAACGCATGCAAATTCTGCTATGCAAGCATAATTCTTCATTGATAAAATATTCATACCTGAAGTCATTGCTTTACATACATATCGATACATTTTGACTCATTCAGAAATTGTGTGATCAGAAATGCTGACACTACAATTTCTGATTATTAATTTTGTATATTGCAATTCTGCAATAATCCCCCCTTTAGAATTGTAAAGAAATATTGATTCCTTTGTAATCATTTTATATAAATAACTTAAACTTAGACTTAAACTGACTATCGAAAGGTGTCTTTTTATTTCTCAAAATTCAAGATCGGCATTTTCTGCCATCATGTTATTACAGCGGCATACTCTGCCTTAGCAAAATTCAAGATCGACATACTCTGCCATCCCTCCATATAGCGGCATACTCTGCCTTTGTACAGATATAACAGCGGCATACTCTGCCATACATTATAAAGCGGCATACTCTGCCATACATTATAAAGCGGCATACTCTGCCTTAAATAATATAACAAGAGAGGCATATTCTGCCATCAAAAGTAAGTCTTCTGCCTTTTCTTGGTACAAGTCATGACATGTACAAAACATGGATAGATGCTTACGTAAAAACCTTAATATTATTACATGGCGACCCTGCGAAACGAACCACCAGCGGAGATTTTCAACCCCACCGTACGTAAGAAGACAGTACCAAGGCGTCTAATATGCACCAAGAAAGGGCAACAGAAAAAGAATGCCAAATACCAACAGAAGAAGATTGCATAAAACAAACAAAAGAGAAGATTATTGAAACTACATTTGAAGAAAGACAATAGAAGCAATCACCAAGCCTTATAATAGAAAATAAATACACGCCCACAGAATGAATGTGTTTCAGTATACCATACATACCATCTAGAAAAGAAGCATTGCAGAAAGTCCCCGATGCCGGACCAAAGCTAATATCAATAACCCAGTACAAGGAAAAGCTCAAACCAACGAGTAAATCAGAAAAGAAAACACATCAACCATACACATAAAAGAAGAAAAGGGGCGGTATAGCAATTCAGCTCCGCCAACAGATACAACAACAACAACAAAAAAGCTTGAAGAAACAGCTAATAGAAAAGCTGAACCAACTCAAATGGGAAAACCGCAATCGAAAGAGGTAATTGTGGCCCAAAACGCATCAGCAGCAGCGACAAGTCCGGTAGTACAAACGATTTCAATACACAACATTATACATGTACCAACCGCTGCAACAGTAATAATACTACTAATATTAATAGCAATCGCAACATATATTGTAAAGAGACTTATGAGCAAGCACATTAACAAGAGCGTGAAGAAGAATATGGAAAGTATCGCCAGCGTTTAGTAACTTAGGGGCGTAGCAATATATTTTTTTTTTTATGTAGATAGCTTTTAGAGATTGTAATATTTTTTAAATGGGTTGAAATTGATTCTGAATAGATAGATTATGAATAGATATAGAATGACAGAATAAAATAAATAAATAAACAGTTATATGAGTAGTAAAATTATTTAAATATAGTCTTGTAGATTAGAATCTAGCAATAAATCAGTACATCTAATACGAATTTTTTTTTATACGTTATGAGGTTTCTTTGGGTTTTAAAAACAAAAAACGATACACAAAATAAAAGCAGTAATTTATAAATGGAAATATACAAGAATCCATTCACTGAATTAAAGAAAACAAGACGTAAAGTTCATAAAAAGACACTTATTACTAGACATGCTAATTTAAATGTAAAGTCAATTACAAAATGTTGACAAATCCGCAAACGAATACGCCACGTCTCCGGCGAAGAAACTCGGATGCCATAGAAAATAAAAATTCACAAGAAAACCAGTTAAAGGATAACAAACATAAAGAACGAAAAAGAATGAACGTTGAAAGTAATCACAGAACTAATCATATTTGAAAGATGACTAAGTAAGCCGAACATTATGTCAGCTTAACCAAAGGCATCGATAGAGGCGATTAGTGTTACAATTCAGATTGAGCAATCATTTGCAACGAGAATATTTCAATAATGATGAGGTCTAATCACATCCACATGAATTATAATCTTGATATTGTGTACACACAGGGAAAAATAGATACAAATGCAGATGCCCTGTCAAGAATAAAAATGGACTCTGAGAAACGATACCAAAAGAAATAAACGTTATCACTCGAAATATGAAGAAAAAGCAGCAAAACGGAATGGAAAATTGAGACAATATAGAATCAGGCCAATTCTATATATGGGAATACACATCTATCTCCGACATAAGAAATATTAAGAAAATACAATTTGATACAGCGAACGCACAAGAGAATGCGATAGATAAAAGTTTGCCTGCATTATATAAGCAAGGGGTAACCGTTCAGTACAGCGATAATCCTGCATTTAACTCTGGTTACATCATGGAGAAGCTGATACAAAAGATGAACGAGAATAATACTAAAGAATTAGCACTCGCAAAAGATGATGCTATATTGATATAAATGAATTCAAGAAGAAATTCAATAAGCTGCAGCAGAATGATAAATGTGGTAAGGCAACACCACTGAACATAATACTATATGAACCCCCAATAAGAATCAAGGATACAAAGATTGAATAAGAATTAGTAAAAGAATACCATGACAATAAGCATGGTGGACATGCTGGAATTAAACGCTGCAACAAAGGCACATATGGAAAAACGTTTGATAAAGAAGTACATAAACAAGTGTGATAACTGTGCAAAGAACAAATTCAAAAAGTACACAAATGAACCTCTCGTGATAACGGACACACCTACCAGTAGTTGCGAAAAGAGCTCAGTTGACACACTAGGACCTCTTAGAAGATATGTATTTGCATACATTCTAACGATACAATACGAATCAACAAAGTTCGTAGAGGCATACCATATATAAAAAAAAAAAAAAAAACAAAAAAACAAAAAGAGAAAGAGAAACCGGCTCAGACTCAAGAATACGCAATCTAATAAAATGTAAATTTAAATAAGATACTATTTCAATAGAATTGATTAGGGCATTTAATAAAATAATTATTTCAATAGAATTAACAAAAAGTAAGGCATTATTTCAATTTCCAATAAAATTAATAAGATATAAGGTATGTAAATTTAAAAGACTTTCATAATTTAGAATAGAACACTAAACAGTTAAGAATAAGTTTTAAAAAGAACCCTTTGTAAACAAACAAACAAAAAATTTTTTTTTCTTCTCATGCACAAAATTTTTTTTTCTCTTAATGGTGAGGATGTAGAGCCATGACCACGGTCAAGAAATATAAACATAAATTGAAATGAAAAATAAATAAAAACAAACAAAGTTTGCTCGACCTCAAACGAATTCGCAACGCAAGCAAGTTCTGCTATGCAAGCATAATTCTTCATTGATAAAATATTCATACCTGAAGTCATTGCTTTACATACATATCGATACATTTTGACTCATTCAGAAATTGTGTGATCAGAAATGCTGACACTACAATTTCTGATTATTAATTTTGTATATTGCAATTCTGCAATAATCCCCCCTTTAGAATTGTAAAGAAATATTGATTCCTTTGTAATCATTTTATATAAATAAGCTGCTACTGTTCAATAAAGATTAGACTTAAACTGACTATCGAAAGGTGTCTTTTTATTTCTCAAAATTCAAGATCGGCATTTTCTGCAATCATGCTATTACAGCGGCATACTCTGCCTTAGCAAAATTCAAGATCGGCATACTCTGCCTTTGTACAGATATAACAGCGGCATACTCTGCCATACATTATAAAGCGTCATACTCTGCCATACATTATAAAGCGGCATACTCTGCCTTAAATAATATAACAAGAGAGGCATATTCTGCCATCAAAAGTAAGTTCGGCAGTCTTCTGCCTTTTCTTAGTCATGACATGTACAAAACATGGATAGATGCTTGCGTAAAAACCTTAATATTATTACAACATACACTTTGTGTTTTTCGCGGCAATATTTGTCGTGGTAATTCTTTCTGTTAAAACGACTTGGTTGAAAGCTGACACTTTTGTTTCCTAAGTCGTTTTATGAGAAAATTTTTTATAAACTATGTGGAATGTGAAGAAAATTGCTGATGCAATTTTCTTTATCCTTTTGAGAATTAATGTAGTCATGTTTTGTGCATGATGAGTTTATTGAAATTTGATGATTTATGATTTTCTTTTCTTATTTAAATACCCAATTTTAGGTTTTTCAGATATATAGGGCTTATTAAGTTTTTTTTTAAAAACTTTACATGTTAGGCACTAACGTTTTGTGTATGTATACATATATATACATATATGTACATATATATACAGTAACCTAGATCTTTATATACAACATTCCTTCCCTCGCTAAAACGAGAATTATTCTTTGAAGTGGAATAATTCTCAAAGAGACTGTGTGGGTGTATATTTTGCATTAGGTATTGAATCGAATTAAAATGAATTTGATATCTTCCTCAATAAAATAACAGGAAGTATCATGGGGTACGTAGTGTCAATATGATACATTGAAATGCATCTTGTACTGGCTCTGAAGAGAAGAAAATTCAGTGAGATTTGTGTTTTGTAGCTGCCTACATACATATTGCACAAATTGCAGTTCGTGTCGTATGTAACTAATATTGTGTGGTTCGAAGGGAAGGAGATAAAAATCCAAATGAATACTTTTGTTATTTAGATTGTGTGGGATTGGTACTTCACCAAGTTAAGTGCACTACACATACTAGGTGCTTATTAGCTAATTTTTGCCAACGTTAGGTGTTTTGCCCTGTAGATTGGTTCGCGCCACCGGCGTAATTTATAGTTTCATTATGCAGTTTGGTGCAGTACTAAGTCCACGCAATACCTACGTCTGCGCCAGGCCCCATTGTGTGAGGGTACTCGGTATATCTGCGCAGAGTGTGGCTCCCCGGTGGCGCGGACTAATTCGTATTATGCTGCGGAGGACAGGGCGGCCAGAGATGTGCAACGTTTAAATCAAGGACTCCATCGTAGGGATTAACACACCGTAAAGGTCAACACACCGTAAGAATCACAACACACACGTGAAACGATCCCACGATCCCAGAATCTAGGAACGTGCTGTATATATATATACAGAATCTAGGAACGTGCTGTATATATGTATATAAAAAATCCCACGTAAGAAAAAGTTTCTACAAATTCCATATATAAAAAAACCCACGTAAAGAAAAAGTTTTAAATATTTACATAAAAAAGGAATGCTTTGTTTTATGTTTTGGGCTTATGCAAATGTACAGAGGCACTGTGATTCCCATTTGGACGGAGACACTGTAACTCATTTCTAATATGTTTGATTGGCTGCGAATGTACAGAGGCGTTATAATTTCCATTTGTACAAAGATACTGTAATTCATTTCTAATACTTCTAATATTTCTGCAGATTTATATTTGGACAGGGATGTATGAGGTATAATATATATTTTGTATTTAATTTCTAGATATTACATTGGACGGAGCTACCATGGCATGAATTGTATGCCTACATATATGATTTATGTTCTTAATGTTCAAATTAGACAGAGCACTATAATATGAATTGTGTTCTTATGCATGAATAATACGAATATGAATTATGTTCTTATATATGTAGGATTTCCAAATAAAACGAATGAGATTGGTGATAAAATTCTTTGTGTGGTTAAAATTCACGATGCCACTATTTTATTTTACACGAATTAAATTCATTACATTGGAAAACTACGTACTATGACTTTACTGATTAATATACGACAAATGAAAGTATTTACAAAAGATAAGTTAAAGCAAAAAAAGGTAAGTATAATTATCAATCTGGTTCTTCATAATCGCGTCTTCACTGTTTAATAGGTTACATCGTAATGGCGTCTCCTCTGAACTTTTATCGTCTTGTCGAATATCAGAAAAGACAGGATTGTGTAAAGAGGTTAGCGCGTTCAGTATTACCACAATCTGCCCTCCTGATGATCTGTTCAACCTCGAAAATATGTTGTTTTGGTTGTTATAAATTTTGTTGGAACTTCTTGTAGCATTGTAGATATCGTTTTAGCGCCTCTTGATGTTTTTTTTTTTTTTTTTAATTGAATTGAATATCATTATAGAACGTCGGAACAATTTTGGCAACTTGCTCATCTTTGAATTTCATCTTGGATATCTTGAACATCTTGGACATCTTGAACATCTTTAAGTTTCATCTTGGACATCTTGAACATCTTTAAATTTCGTCTTGGACATCTTTAAGTTTCATCTCGGCAATTTTTAAATTTCATCTTGAACATCTTTAAATTTTATCTTGAACATCTTTAAGTTTCATCTTGGACATCTTGAACATTTGTAAATTTCTTGCGTCTTGGTCATTTTTATTTTTATTTTTAGGATTTTGTATATATAAAAAAAATGGAATTTTATACAAAATCGGACGTCTGGTGTGTTTTGAACTTTATCATGTCATGTGGTTGTTGAACTCGTTATTTATCATCTTTGGCATGAATATTTTATTCTTGGTTTTGTCGATCAATGTCTTGAATCTTTTACTAGTTTATTGGTGAAGCTAATGTAATATTATGATTATTCATTATCAAAACCTAGAAAATCCTCTTCTTCATCACTACTGATGATTTCGTACCATCTTTTCATGTTGTCGGCGCTGCTGATGGTGTTTTTAGGACCTTCGTATGTACCGTATTTTTCAACGTGATATCTGTCATGTTCTACACATTTGGTAATTTTGTATGGACTTAAAAATTTTGTTGACATTTTAGTGTTGTTGATAAATTGACATCTTTTAACTGCAACTAATTCTCCTAGTTGGTATTTTGTTGCAGGTTTTTTATTTTTATTGTATGATCTACGATTTTCTTCTTGAATTTTCTCTATATTTTTTCTTGCTAGTTCTCTTGACTCTTCCCGATTTTCATCGAATGCTTTTTTAAATTCTTCTTCAATTGTTTGAGCTAGCGTCGTAATTTCGTTATTTCTTATATTTGTACCAATTAGTATTTCGAAAGGTGATCTACCGACAATTCTTTGATATGTAGCGTTTAAGCACCGTTGTAATTGGCCCGTAAATGTGTACCATTTCGATGTTTCATTCATTGATAATTTTGTTAGCACCGATATTATTATTCTGCTTATTCTTTCTATTTGGCCGTTGCCTGTTGGAATACCTGCAGCAATTAATAGATGTATTATATTTCGTTGTTCGCAGTAATCTTTGAAATCGTTGGATGTAAAAGCCGATCCTCTGTCACTGATGATTCTGCGTGGGTTTCCAAATATGTCTTGTGGATGTTTTAATTTTTGAATAGTTTCTGCTGATGTTGTGGTTTTTGTTGGATAGATCCAGCAAAATTTGGAAAAAGCGTCAATTATACACAGTACGTATACGTATTTTTAGTTGTGCTAGTCATTGGTCCTAAATGATCGATGCGATATGTATGTAGTGGGTTTTCGTTTTTGCGTATAGGGTTTAAATAACCCTCTTGTTTGTCTACTTTTCTATCAGCTAATATACATTTCACGCAGTTTTTTCTAACATTTTCGATTTTCTCTTTTAGATGTGGTATGTGATATTCACGTTTTATTAAGTCTTCAATTTTTGTATAACCAAAGTGACCATCATTGTGGATGTTTTTAATTATTTCGTATTGCATACAATTCGGAACACATAACACTTTATTGTCTATAGTCTTTTTATATAAAATATCACTTATTTTAAAATAACCGTCATAACTTTCGTTCGTTTCTAATATTTTTGTAATTAGTTTTAAATTTTTATCTGTGTTTTGCGAGTTTTTTATTTTATTTATAAATTCGTTTGTGATTACCATAATTATAGGGTTTCTGCTTAGAGCGTCTGCATGTTTCATTTGTTTTCCAGGTTTGTGTTCTATCGTATAGTCGAATTCTTGGAGTGCCAATGCCCATCCTGCTATTCTTGGAAATATGTTTTGCTTTTCCATAGTCCGTTTAAAGGCAGAATAATCTGTTATTATTTTAAATTTTATTCCTAGTACATAAACGCGAAGTTTTTTTAGTGCAGATACGATGGCTAGAACTTCCAATTCATAGCTGCTATATCGTTCCTCAGCTGGCGATGTCTTCTTGCTATAACATACTGGATGGAATTGGTTATCTTGTTTTTGTAGAAGCAAAGCACCAAATCCCCATTTGGACGCATCCGTGTGGATCTCTGTTTCCGAATCTTGTTGATATAATATTAACACTGGTTTATTTGATAAAGCTTGTTTTAATTGATTAACGGCTTCAATTTCTTTTATACCAAAATTGAATTTATTGTCTTTTTTTTAATAAGTCTGTTAGCGGTCTTGCTATTAATGAATATGATTGTATGAATTTTCGAAAGAATCCTGTCAGACCTAGGAAACTTTGGACGTCTTTAATATTCTTTGGTTGTGGAAAATTTTGTACCGCAATTGTTTTTATTTGTTATGGTCCAACTTTTCCCTCTGTAATGTAATATCCTAGATATTCAATTTCTGTATTTGAAAATTGGCATTTAAACCATTTAATCTGTAATCCGTGTACTTCGGCTATATTTAGCACATCTTTTAATCTCGATAAAGCATGTTGGTAATTTTCTGCAAGGATTACGATATCATCAATGTATACCAGCACAGTTTTTCTATCGATAAATGATTGGAATATTTTATTAATAAATTTTTGGAATATAGTTGGCGAAGTACATAGACCAAATGCTGCTCTATTTAATTCAAATTGCCCTGACGGTGTTACGAGTGGTGTGTATTTCCTGCTGGTTTCATCAACTTCTACATAAAAAAAAACCGTTTTTTAGATCGATGGTTGAAAATATTTTTGTTTTACTAAGTGCGTCAATATGATCGTCAATTAATGGTAGTGGATATCTTTCTCTAATAACTTTTTTGTTTAATTTTCTATAATCGACGCATAATCTTTTACTACCATATTTTTTGTTTGCCAATTGTATTGGGCTAGAAAAATCTGAAATGCTTGGTCGAATTATTTTTAATTGTAACCACTCTTTTATTTGTTCATCGACTATTCTTTTTTCCAATGGTGCTAGTCTTCTAGGACGTTGCGCTATTGGAATTTCATCAGTTAAGATTATTTTAAGTTTTATTGTTGTATCTTTGAATTTATTTTCTGGTTTATAATTTTGTACCAATTCATTTCGTTTTTGTAGTTTTTATTCCCTAATTTTATTTCGTCTTATTCCTTGTATAACAGGCTTTTAATTCTTCATTGATTTTGCTGATGGTGATGTCATTTTCTGTCACTTTAATGCTTGTTCCGCTGAGTATGTCTCTGCCTATAACTACTGGTACTTGAAGGTTTGTTCCCGATACAACATATAGTAAAGTTTTATAATGATTGGTGTCTATTTTAATGTTTGCTTCGAAACATCCGACTGTTCGAATTTTTTCTCATGACAGTCCTTGGATTTTAAAATCTGAAGTTTGTAGTTCTGGTGATCCAATTGTGGTTACATTCTCTGCTCGTAGGATACTTATATCGCTTCCTGTATCTATTAGCGCTGAAAATTCGATATCATTTATTACAATTATTTTTTCGGTATTAGTTTTTGACGTAATATATTTGATAGATTTTGTCGTACCATTTTTGGCGAAATGGCCAAATTCATTACATTTAAAACACTTAGATGTTTTTTCAGGGCATTCATCTTTTTTGTCACCAACTTTACCGCAATTGTGACATCTTGTTGTTATTCTTTGTTCTTCGTTATTTTTGATATCGTTTTTGGTATCGTTTTTTCTGTAAATATGATTTTTATTTGTATAAGTTATTTGATTTTTGATAGTTTCTTTGTATTTAATATAAATTGGTATTTTTTATTTAAATTCTTGGTACGTTGTAGCTCCAAATAAAATACTTTTATTTGTGGGACTGTCGTAAATACCATTGATTGTATATTGTATTATAGCGGCTGTGATGGCAGCTTTTGCAGCTATTTCCCTTACTTTTAGGAAATATTCTTGAATAGTTTCATTTTTTTGTTGTTTTCTGATGTTTAGAGTTCTGTGTATATCTGCTGCATTTAATTTTACCGTGAATTCTTCTATCAAAAACTTTTTTAAATCTAACTAGCAGTCTTTTAACGAACATCGTTTGTTGAAGGTTTGACCATTTCAGCTCTCTTGCTGTATTTTCCAGATCTGCTATCCATAATTCTACATCATAATCGTCTTTGCCTTGAATTCTGGTATAATATTTAAAATGTCTTTAAATGACATTTTTTCTCTTTGATACATTTCATTTGATGTCGCGTTGAGAATTTCTTCACGAATTTGTTGTAATTGTGTTTGATATAATTGATTTGTTGGTTCTTGTTTTGTATTATTACTTTCTTCTGCTTTTGTTTTCCAACTTCTAGTTCTGCTATTTCTAATTTTAGGTTTAACTCTTGCGTTTGTTGCATTTGATACTTCTTGTCTTCTTCCGCTTGCTCTCTGATTTTTTTTTTCGTTTTCTTTTTCTCTTGTTTTTTAATTTTGTCCTTTAATCTTTTAATTTCTTCTTTCAGTAGTGAAAATTCTTGTTCCGAACTTGACGTTGCGGCTATCTTGTTTTCACCTGTTGTATTTGCTTTCATATCCGTCATATTGTTACGGTTGTTTGTTACTTATTATCACGATATATTAGCGAAATGAAATTTCTAAAATATGGAAATTATTTTATTGTGAAATAATACAGTTATTTTGTTAATTTATTAAATATTTTAATTTTATTGAATCGTTTAAATTTATTCTGTTGTATTATCGCGTTTACTTTAATAAAATCGATATTTAAATTTAAAAAATCGATATTTATTGATCGTTCTACTATTACGATTGCGCTGCGCTTTATTTACAGTCCTACTCTTTACTGTGTATATATGTGTTCGTATGCGATTTATTTAGACTTTTTGGTTATATAAAATGAGCTTTGTATACGTGCACTATCGCTGACGAAAATGTAGAAAGCTTTTATAGAACCACGTTTGTTATAATTTTTGATGTACCATATATTTTATAGGTTAGGAAAATGAAATTTCATGCCTTATTACAAAAAAGTTCTTTTTTTTGTACCACTTTTATTCTTACTATTGAATGCTTTTTCCTTCCTATTATGCTGCTTATATTTCTTCTATTCTCGGCAATACCGCTGAAATTCTTCTTTTATTTTTCAGACTGGACCTTTCACCTTTTTATTTCTTGATCTGCTTTTACTCTTTATTCTGGCTGCGAGTCTTTTCTCCGCGTTCGCAGTGGTTGAGCTCCCAATTGTAGGATTTATAAACAAAACGAATGAGATTGGTGATAAAATTCTTTGTGGAGCTAAAATTCATTATTTTACACGAATTAAATTCATTACATTTGAAAACTACGTACTATGACTTTACTGATTAATATACGACAAATGAAAGTATTTACAAAAAATAAGTTAAAGCAAAAAAAGGTAAGTATAATTATCAATCTGGTTCTTCGTAATCGCGTCTACACTGTTTAGTAGGTTACATCGTAATGGCGTCTCCTCTGAACTTTTATCGTCTTGTCGAATATCAGAAAAGACAGGGTTGTGTAAATAATAGATATAGTAATTTTGCTCTACAATAGATACAGCTTTACAATAGATGTGGCAATTTTGCTGTGGATTTACCATTTCCTCATAGATGTGGCAATTTTACTCTGAATTTTACTCTGGATTTACCATTTCCTCATAGATGTGGCAATTTTACTCTGGATTATACCATTTCCTCACGGACATATTGCATCTCACCTCACCTCACAACGGTTCTTATGGACACACTACACCCTTCTTACGAACACACAGCACCAGAGTCGATGAACGATTGCTTTTCACTTCAGCAGGGGTTTTTTTACCTTGTCATCATCAGATTACCTTTTACATCATCGATGATTTTTCACTTTGACGGTTAATTCAATCAGGAATAGGTGAACGAGTGTTTTGCTTCATCATTTCACTCAATATTTAAGCCGGATAGACGTAGTGAGTTTTCAAATGTGCTATTTTGACGTGTTGGAACATCTCATTTATCATATTGATGAATTTTAATTGATCGTTTAGTCTGTCCATCGTTACATTTATTAAACGTGACACTTATTGGGAAACTGAGACATATCCAGTTTGGAGTCGTTTAATTTGTCCATCGTTACAGTGGTTAAATGTTACACCTATTGGGAAACTGAGACATATCCAGTTTGGAGTCGTTTAATTTACTCATTAGAGATTTTTCATTTGGAGTTTTATTTGGACTTTTCACCTTTGAATTTTTCTTAGACATATCCAGTTTGGAGTCGTTTAATTTACTCATTAGGGATTTTTCATTTGGAGTTTCATTTGGACTTTTCATCTTTGAATTTTTCTTAGACAAATTCCTTGGAACTGTTTATTCTTTTAATTGTTTTCGGATAGATTCCTTGGAATTGTTTATTCTTTTTATTAAATTTTAAATGAATTCTTTGGAACTGTCTCTTCTGCTCATCTTTGGAATTGTCTGTTCTGCTCATCTAGAATTTTGAAGGGATTTTTGGAATTATTTATTCTAATCTGTTTACCTAGGGATATCTCATTCCATTCACTGAGGATATCTTATTCCATTCACTTAGGATGTCTTATTTTTGGAGTTGTTTATTCTATTCAATAATCGATGTCTCACTTCATTTTAAGATATCTCAGTTCTCTTGACCATCACCTTTGATTTGCTTGACCATCACCTTTGATTTGCTTGACCATCACCTTTGATTTGCTTGACCATCACCTTTGATTTGCTTGACCATCACCTTTGATTTGCTTGACCATCACCTTCGATTTGCTTGACCATCACCTTTGATTTGCTTGACCATCTTGATTATTTGTTCCATTCAATTTGAATTGTATGTTCTGTTCATTTGAGATATCCCATTTCTTCGTTTTTTTTTTTCATTTTTTCATTCTTTAATTTTTTCATTTTTCATTTTTTCATTTGTTCATTTGAGATATCCCATTTTTTATTTGCTCATTTGAGATATCCCATTTTACATTTTTTCGTTTTTTTAATTTTTCATTTTTTGACTGTCAATCTGAACATGCTGTTCGTTTAATTGATTTGCTGCACGCTATTGTTTTTGAAGCACGCCAATATTTTTAGTTCGTTTAATTAATTTGTTTTTTTTTATTTACTGCACGCCATGGTTTTGATTCGCTGCATGTCATTATTCAATGTTGATCATCATTCGTTGTTGATAGTTGATTTGATACACTTCACGTGGACTTGGTAGACAAATTTGGGCTAAATTTCTGTGTTCTGAGCTGGATTTCTGATTTTTGAGCTGAATTTCTGATGTCATGTGTTGAGTTCACTCGGCACATATACTTTCGGCACATGAACTCAATTGTTGAGCTCACTCGGCACATATACTCTCGGCACATGAACTGAATGGACTGGTAAAATGATGGATGATTGACGGATCCATTACTGCACCTCGCCTGTGGAGTTGACGCAGATGGATTCGAAGGATGTACTGCACCTCAAATGCATGCACTGGAGGAATATATTGAGTGAACTTGATGACTGCGAACCTGATGGACATGTGGGTTTGGGTTTGAATATTTGATGGACATCTCAGTGAGGTGCAAATCGATTGATCACTAAATCCATCAATATTTTCACTGGGCGCACATTTCACTAATTATTCTAATTATTCTAACGCTTGATCCGAGCGCACATCTTACTGATTGTTCTAACGCATACATATGGCTATTGTCGGGTGATTGATTTACTGCAATCATTGCCGTGCTGGATCTCAGTGCACATATCACTTGCTATTTATTCTAACGCTCACATGTTACTTGTTAATTATCCTAACGCTTACGATTGTTTCAATACTTGTTACTTGCTAATTATCCTAACGCTTACGATTGTTTCAATACTTGTTAAGGCATATTCACTTATGGTTTATTCTAATACTTACTTAATGGTTCATATACTTACTTACTGGTTCTCTTCTCTAGTAATTATGCAACACTTACTTTAACTCATGCACACGGAACTGGAACTTAAAATACACCAGATGACACATAAACGTAATTTTTATATGGATATATGACATTTGTAATATCGAACACATATATAATAAACTCCTGTTGATCCCGATGGCTCGGGTGAAACGCGTCGAGCAAGGCCACATAGATGCCTGTACGGCTATGGTTACCACACACTCAGTATGGCTACACAGCCGCACCTCACCTTACCATAGGATTCAAATACTTAGTCACCACTCAACCACCCACCAACCACCTACTCAGACTTCTCAGACCTGGCCATTCAAATCTGCTTGATACTCTCACATCTGGCCATTCACATCTGCCTTAAACTCTCAGACCTTACCATTCACATCGTCTTATACTCTCAGACCTGACCATTCACATCGCCTTGTACTCTCAGACCTGACAAGTTCACTTGTTTTTACCCGTATCCAATTAAAGACTGAGAACTAGAAATTAGAAATATTTCACGAAAAGACAAAAGAAAAAATCCAACAAAATTCACTGATCCAACTCTAAATATTGCAAGGTTTCATAGGAAGAGGGTCTGTACTATTAAATATAATGAACATAAATCCTTTATGGTTTGAATCCTTCACTGGTTCAAGTACACTCGTGATGTAATATTTTAAAGAAAAGAGAGAGAAGAAAAGAGAAAAGAAAAAAGAAAAAACATTTCACCTAATCTATTTGATTCACGGGATTTTTTCATGAATACTTATTTTTCATGGATGCTTACAATGAGTTCTCATGCCTATAATGAGTTCTCAGGGATATGTAGTAGAAGTAGCCTTGCCGACGCAACGTTACTGGTATGACTTTGCCGATATAACATTACTGATATAACATGACTGATATAACATTACTGATATAATCTTACTAACACGTACTATACTGACACATACTCTCATTAAATCGTTAAATTTCATTTAATCTTTAAATTTTATCCAATTCAAGTTCATCGCTTATATCTTCACTGTGAGTTCTTGAGCCACGCATTTCCATCCTCAGGAGCATTTAAACTGGACATCTTTTGGGTCGTACCAGATATTCATCTCAGATGACACAGGTTCCAATCAGATGTATTTCCCATCAAAAAATCCTAAAGTACAAATCTAATCCGGAGATGAGAATCAGAACACTGACCCACAACACCACGCACAAGCACTTTAGCGCCACTTCGTTGACAGATTGAAGAGACGTTTACGTCTTGAATATCTGGCAACGAACGCAGGACGAAGCTCTTGTCTTTCGCTGGTGATAGCAGTCCACAGCATTTGCAACACTAGTCCACGGGGCTTCTCCCCCCTTAGGAATCGTTGCACGTGCTGTGGGAAGGACAAGTACTCTGTTGGGATGCTAAGCTGGAGGGATGATAAGGGCAGTTTGTAGAGGTCTATGATACTACAGGTTGCCCTCGCGGGACTCTATAACGGTATCGCGCAAATTTTTAGTTCGTTCGGTTATTAAGTTTTTAATTCGGTTTCGGTGCTAAATTGCCAAATTTCTCGTTTAAATTCGCTCGTTTAGGGACATTTTTATTAGTTTCTTTTGGAAATTTGGAACCCACTGGAACTGCCACTTACCTAATTGTCAGAATTGGGACTGGTTCTAAATTTTTGGTTAAACTTTAGATGTTTTTCAAAATTCTTCTGACCGTGTTTAGAGTCTTTTGATCATTTTGTTTGAATTTGTTGTACTTTTTGTGTCATTTTGTTTAAATTTTGTGTCATTTGTTTAGTTTAATTGTTTTACTTATCCCTATTGACTTTATAACTTTAGTTTAGCTAGTGCCTTCTTTACCATTTGTAGGGCCTTTTGCCAACAATTTTTAAGACATTTTTAAAAGAGCCAATGAGCCACTAAATAAAGAGCATATATAAATAAAAAAAGAAAAAAATATATAATTCTAAAGAGTACGGACGCGTCAATTTTGAGTCGGTGAAAGTTTTGGAAAACATTCGCAGTAATAAAAATAAATAGGTGCAATAAGTGAAGAACGGTGTGTGCGTGTGTTGTTCAAGCAGTCTTTTTTGTCCTTCCTAAAAAAGACTGCATAAAAAAGCTTAAAAAATTGTGAAAAATAAAAATTTTGTTACATTCAGAAAAATAAATTAATTTAATTTCGGTCGTTGCCATGACAACCTTAAAATTGCTGGTTTAAATTTCGAAGTTAAAAGCAAAGAAAATTAGTGACAAATAAAAATTATTTACAAATTAAAAAAAGGAAAAAAACAAAACAATAATATAACTTAAAAAGAAAGTTCAAGCTGCTCTGCCGTACTCAGTATGAGTACGAGCAGCAGCGATTCTGGAGGGACAGGTGATCCCCTGAAATTAATCGAAGGGAGGAAGAAGACTACCAAAGCTTCTTCTTCTTCCAAAAACCAAGTAAAAGGGCCCACTGAAAGCGCCATTAAGGGCCCTAATGAAGAGGCCTAAGGTAATAACCTACAGCCATCTCTATCAGAGAAGAGTTTCTGGAACAACAGCTCCAAAATCCAAAGCTATTGCTGCAGCATCTGTAGCGACAGCCATAGCAAATATTAAGCTGACATCTTCAAGCCAAGGGCAAAACCCAACGTTATAGGAGGTTGTCGAAACGGCTTCGGATTCAGCACCAAAACCCAGCGGTGTCATAATGCGGCCGCCATTGGCTTCGGCTAAAAAACCCAGTGGCCAGATTAAGATGGTATTAGCAGCAGCAGGACCAGAAGCAGCACTATGATCCCCAGGACTACAGTCAGGGATCTCATATGCGCAGGTAAGTGGTAGTTCCAAGCAGGCTGCCGCTAACGAAATTTTGAGCACAAAGGCATCACTCCTCGTCCAGCCCCATTGGACGCAGGTAAGCCTCGGCCCAATACCACGGCTTCTTTGACGGGAGATGGCAGGGCGAGAGCTACGGGATGCAGCTTGAGCACATCAGAGGATGTCCTTAGTCTGCATACCTGAAGGCGATCTTCCGCGTCATCTCTTGTGAGCAGCTGTTCTCTATGGGAATTATAGCTCGAGGAATGGTCGAGGTGTACACCACGACCATCGAAAGCGCTACCAAGCTCATGCTTGAGGGCATCCAGGTGGAGTGTAGACACCTCGTTCCATTCCTGCTAAAAGAGAAGACCTCTCGAACTTCCTTGGGAGATTCGGGAAGGTTTATGGAAAGGTTCGCGCCATTATCATTAAAATTGAGGACGACGGTCTCGGGCGGGGTATTTTCGGTACCAGCCGGGAAGCATCCATTACCTTGAATAAGGGATGTATGCTTCCATCAGGCTTCTACCTGAGCATATTTTGCTCGAGATACTGGATAGACGTGGGCACCGAAGCGAAATGCCATGCTTGCCATTTGGTAGGGCACTTTATTGCTGACTGACCCAAGAGAAGCGGGAAAAAGACTGAATAGAGGTGTCCGTTGAAGGAAACCACTTCTAGAGTAGTAGCTCCGGAGAAGGAACTTTCTGCCGGCACTCAACCTGCTATCTTGGAGCAGCCAGTGGCTAAGGTGCTTGAAGTTGTCCCAGAGGCAAAAACTATAACAGCTGTAAACGGTGCCACGTCAGGGCGTGAAAACACGGCTACTTCCGACGAGGAGTCGAGCAGCCAAGTAGGCAAAAAAAGGAGGACGAGGAGGAAGACGAAGGTGGACCGGGCGATGCTGCCTCCTCCAGAACCAGCAAAGCCAGTCGCTCCAGAATTGCCAAACTCGTAGGAGGACGATAGTGGTGCCCGGGGTACGAAGGTTGTTGTGAGAGAGGCGGAAGCAGCTCTCGAACAGCTTTCGGACTGCGAAATCACCGGTTTTGATGAGACTGGTCTCTCGAGCTTCAGTGGCTATGAGTCGTGTGGTAGCACCATTTCGACTGGTAGCCAATTTGAAGTCTCGAAGGGGATGGAGACCCTTCCTAAGGAAGAAGATCTCTGGAATTCTTGCCCAGCTCCAGTACAAGAAGAATTCAGATAAAATCTGCAGTATTCTTGTAAAGGAGCTGGGGAGACCAGAGTTGGTTTAATCCTGAATTAATAGATTCAGTGTTCAGTAATGCTCGAGGTTTTGAAGCTGACACGCATACCCTGACAGTTCTCGGACATATTTTTGATATCTCTGGAAACCTGGCGGCTTCTTCGCGGGAGAGATTTCGCCAACTTGTGACCAGTGACCCTGGCACTAAGTTGGAAGATGCTTTCGTTCTGGACAGACCGCTTCACACACCTTTCAGCACACTTACAACACGTGTGCTCCATGACGTGCTTATGTCAATAAGACCTCCGGAGTATACAGGATACAAAAGATGGCGAACACACCACGGGGTGAATATAGTCGTGATGGGAGCGATAACTTCCAGAGTAGTCTACAGTTATCCTTCTAGTTACAAAGATGCTGATGTAGCATTCAAATTGTTGCATCACAGTCTTATGCATCCTAATCAGTTGTCACAAATCGACCGGTGGGTTCAGAGGATCTACACCGTTTGTTCTGGTGAAGGTCCCTTGTTTCACAGGTTCTTCACTTGTCCAGCTTTGCAGAGTCTGATGTAACTGGTGCGCGATATGTGTCGGTTGATGCACCCGAATTTCAGCATTACTAGGACATCGTTTCTATGGGGACCAAAGGTTTGTATTCGGGTGAATTGTTTGATTAGCTTTATGTTGACACTGGCCAAATCTACAATTCACTTGTACTACGTGAGAGCCGGAGATGGGAATCAGAACACTGACCCACAACACCACGCACAAGTACTTAAGCGCCACTTCGTTGACAGATGGAAGAGACGTTTACGTCTTGAATATCTGGCAACGAACGCAGACACATTCAACTGCACGTGGCAACCAGTATCGTCGGTGCAGAACGGAGCTCTTGTCTTTCACTGGTGATAGCAGGCCACAGCATTTTCTACACTGGTCCACGGGGCTTCTCCCCGCTTAGGAATCGTTGCACGCGCTGTGGGAAGGACCAGTGCTCTGTTAGAGATGCTAAGCTGGAGGGATGATGAGGGCAGTTTGTAGAGGTCTATAATACTACAGGCTGCCCTCGCGGGATTCTATAACGGTATCGCGCAAATGTTTCGTTCGTTCGGCTATTAAGGTTTTAAGTCGGTTTCGGTCTCGGTGCTAAATTGCAAAATTTTTTGTTGAAAATTTGTTCGTTTTAGGTATTCATTATTTATTAGTTTATTTTGGAAATTAGGAACCCCTTGGAACTGCCACTTACCTAATTGTCAAAATTGGGACTGGTTTTAAATTTTTGGTTAAACTTCAGATCTTTTTCAAAATTCTTGTGTCTATTTTTAGTCTCTTTTGAGAATTTTGTCTTGTTTGTTTACCTTTTTGTGTGTCATTTCTATTTTATTAATTGTTTTAAGTGTTTTAATTGTCTCTTTTGACTGTTTATAAGTTAGTTTAGCTATTGTCTTTTTTACTATTTTGTGCCTTTTGCCAGTTAGTTTTAAGGAATTTTTAAAAGAGCCAGAGAGCCAACAAATAAAGAGCATATACAAAGAAAAAAAAATTGTTATTATTATTTTCAAAGAGAGCAGTCGTGGCAATTTATAGCTTCCAGAAATAATAATTTTTAAAAACTGCGATTCGTATTAAAAACGTTCAGCGATTTAGTCTCTAACTACTAGTTGGGTGTGTATAGTGTGAAATAAACTATAATTAAAGATAAATATATAAAAAATTAAATTTGGAAAAACTCAGAAGTTAATGACAGTTTGGAAAACTAATTAAATTTCATTTAATTTAACTTTGGCCGTTGTCATGGCAACGTCGAAATTCTGAGAATTTTTTTTAGACAGCAAAATTTATATTCTGAAGTGGTACAATTTATTAAAATAATATTTAAAAAAATTTCTATTGAAAAAAAAAATAAAATATTAACTGCCGCACTCAATATGAGTACGTGCAGCAGCAGCGATTCTGGGGGGAATGATGATCCCCCCAAATCAAATGGAAGGAGGAAGAAGAGAAAAAGCGCTTCTTCTTCCTCTTCTAAAACAAACCAGAGGGCCACCGAAAAGGCCATTCAGGGCCCAATTGAAGAGGTCAACGTTAAAGAGGTCCAGCCAACTTCATTGGAAAATACTGAGGCTACCCAAGAAGAGTCTGGGGGAACAGCCCATAGATCCAGCGCATCTGTAGCTGCTGCTTTTGCAGAAGCTCAGGCAACGCCTTCGAGCTTGGAACAACATCCCACGCTGAAGTAAGTCGTTGAAACAGCTTCAGCTTCAGCGCCAAAGCCGAGCGGTGTTATCATGAGGCCAGCGCTTTCTGTAGTGAAGAAAAATGCCTCAAAACAGAAGCCAGCGGCACCAGTAGTAAGACTAGTAGCAGCACTACGACCACTAGAATTACAGTCAGGGATCTCGTATGCACAAGTAAGTGGCAGTTCCAAACAAACTTCCACCACCAAAATTTTAGGAACAGGCATCACTCCTCGTCCAGCCCCATTGCACGCGGGTAAGCCTCGCCCCAAGACCAGTGCGGGCCTCCAGGGCTTCTTCGACGGGAGATGGCAGGAAGAGAGCTACGGTATGCAGCTCGAACACATAAGAGGATGTCCTCAGAGCACATACCTGAAGGCAATCTTGCGCGTCATCTCCTGTGAGCAGATATTCTCTATGGGGAGAATAGCTGTAGGAACCACGACCCTCGAAAGCGCGACCAAGCTTATGCTTGAGGGCATCGAGGTGGAGGGTAGACATTTTGTGTCGTTCCCACGCAGGGAAAAGCCCACGAAAGTCGTGTTTTTGCGGGTCCCTGTGCGAGCCCAAAATGAAGACCTCGCGAATTTGCTTGGGAGATTCGGGAAGGCTCATGAAAAGGTTAGCTCCATTCCAATTCAAATTGGTGACGAGGGTCTCGGGCGGGGTATTTTGGGTACTAGCCGGGAAGCGTCCATCACCTTAAATAAGGGATGTACGCTTCCGTCAGGCTTTTACCTGAGCATATCCGGTTGGAGATACTGGATAGACATGGGCACCGAAGCGAAATGCCATGCTTGCCATGTGGTAGGGTATTTTATTGCTGACTACCCCAAGAGAAGCGGGAAGAAGGCTGAATAGAGGGCTACCTCTAAGGAAACCATTGCTACAGTAGTGGCTCCGGAGAAGGAACTTTCTGCCAGCACTCAACCTGCTATCTTGGAGCAGCCAGTGGCTAAAGCGCCTCAAGAGGCAAAAACTATAGCGGCTGTAAACAGTGGCACGTCAGCACATGAAAACACGGCTACTTCCGACGAGCAGTCTAGCAGCCAAGTAGGCAAAAAAAAGGAGGAAGAGGAGGAAGACGAAGGTGCACCAGGCGATGCTGCCTCCTCCAGAGCCAGCAAAGCCAGTCACTCCAAAACGGCCCCACCCGGAGGAGGACGATACTGGTGCCCGCGATTCGAAGGTTGTTGTGAGAGAGGCAGAAGCATATCTCGAACAGCTTTCGGACTGCGAATGACCGGTTTGGATGAGACTGGTCTCTCGAGCTTCAGTGGCTGCGAGTCGTGTGGTAGCACCATTTCGACTGGTAGCCAATTTGAAGTCTCGAAGGGGATGGAGACCCTTCCTAGTAAGAAGATCTCCGGAATTCTTGCCCAGCTCCAGTACAAGAAGAATTCAGGTAAAATCTGGAGTATTCTTGTAAAGGAGCTGGGGAGACCAGAGTTATTACTTCCTCAACTTCTACTCCTAAAAGAGGAGTGCAAGAAGAAAAGGAAGCATAACGATGCATCTCGGCTAGATCGACTTCATAGAAAGGTGGAGGAGCTGATTCAGGAGCATTGCTTGGCCGATTCTCCTCGTCAGTAGATGTCTCACATTCATCGTGTGAGCTTTTCATCTCTTTGAATGTACAAGATAGCTTCTATCAACACCGGGGGTTTCAGTGCACATACAAGGCACACAGCACTATCTAACATGTCAAAATGTTCGATATAGACATCGCGCTTCTACAGGAGACGAATTTTACATAAGACACATATACACAACTTGAGCGTTATTCTTATTTACAAACTGGGAATGCAATGTTTGCCACACCTGCGACTCGCCGAGGCTCAGGGGTGGCAATCATTGTATCCAACAAATTCACACTATCGTCTCCTGTCTATACAGATATCTTCCCAGGCTTCGCTTCTTCCTTGGACTTTGTCATTCAAGACAAACATATCAAGGTAGTAAACGTGTATCTTCCTCCTGACCAGGACATTACAAGACAAGTTCTTGATAGTGTTCAATCCAGTCTGGTGAATTTTATTGGCGAAACTATCCTCGGAGGTGATTTCAACTGCACGCTGAGTCGCTCAATGGATCGGCATTCCGGAGCTGAGTTAAACTTCGTCAATGATACTCGATTGAGGAATTTTGTCCCTGTTTTCAGACCTGTGGATATCTACCATTGGATGCATCCTACGACTAGATCATACACGAGCGTCTCGCGAAATATCCATGGAAGTCTCGCAGGCTCCAGAATCGATAGACTTTACGTCTCACCTGGAATACTAGAACATTTGGTTGGTGTCACTCATGAAGTGTATTCCGTTAGTGATCATCTTCTTGTAGTGGCAACCAGCACTCTAGTTGAAAGAAGAACTGCGTACTGGATATTCAACAACTATTTGTTGAATTCCAAACAGTTCATCAATGAGTTCACTGAATTCTGGCACGATTGGTAAGAGAGGAAAGCTAACTTTCGTTTTCTTAGACAATGGTGGGATGTTGGGAAGCTCCAAATTCGACCTTTTATCGAAACGAATTTCAATTGAAGTGGGTATCAAGCTTCTGGCTTGTCGGCCGAAGTATCTCGGGTGGCAGATCTTCTCCCAACTCAGCCGGAGTTGATTCTTTATTTTATCAGAAGAAAAGAACGCTTGGCAATACAAACTTACAAGCATAGCTTGGAGTTTGTGCTGCGCAGCCAATCACGCTGGTTGAGGGAAGGCGATTCTCCAACCGAGTACTTCTTTTAGGCAACTAGACGACGTAACTAGTATAGTTGTACCGGTTCTGCGCCAATTTCCTGTGTATTTTTAAAGGGGCCTCTAAATTTACAAAATGGTATCAAAAGCTCTTCGTAGACGTGGACGAGCATAGTTGTGGGTGATGACGTCATAAAAGCTCTGGGAGTTGCTTGTTGGGCTAACGCTCACGGCTCCGCAGCCGTTTCCCCAAGCGCTAATGCCCGCCACCTCATCCGTTTCCCCAAGGCTAATGTTCCCGGACCCCTTCAGCCGTTTCCCCGTGGCTTTGCTTATGACTCGTATTAAAAGGTTGATAACACTGCACAATATGCAAAATCTATCAAAACAAAACGTAATTCACTCTCGCTGCTTCAGTAAGTAGCTGCAGATTTTTTAAACCTGATTTAGCGCATAACAAGAACAGCACGTCACATCGTTCGTTGCCAGTGTTGTTTCACCTAATTAAATTTGCATAATATCACAAAATTGCGACCGCTTCGGTATTGCGTGCGTGTGTAGGACTGAGAAATCAATGATATTTGAGTTGTATGAGTAGAATGGTAGGAAGGTGTGAATGCAAACAAAAGCGGTTTGTATGAAAAAACAAAAACAAAATTTGCCGGTATGTAAACAGTTTGATAATTTAGTAAACTTGAACTGTGAGCTGAAAGCGAAAGGTGGGTCATATTAATTTTATTGAATTTACTGATCCTTTGAACGTTACATCTTTTGATCACGTTTAAATTATATGCTCCTACTACTCAAAATTTAGAACCACTTCGTTCACCCAATTAAATTTGCATAACATCACAAATTGCGACCGCTTTGGTATTGTGAGCGTGTGTAGGAATGGGAGATCAATGATATTTGATTATATGAGTAGAATGGTAGGAAGGTGTGAATGCATGAATGTATAGAAAAAAAAAAGTTGAAACACATTCCCGGCATGTAAACAAGGGGCAGATTAAAAATGGCATCAATTTTAAAAACTAAGAATAAATGCATACTGCTCACGTTTTATAAAGATTCTTTGGGTTTAAAAACCATCAATCTGCCTAAGACAAAGCTACAACCAGTCAACGGATGAAATTTAAGGCTTTCGTTATGACTTATGTTGGGTGGCATGCTAGCAATAAAATTTTGTTGATAATCAAACCATTCTTTGATTCAAACTTGTTCTTCACGTATCGAAATTTTGTTTATACATGACGATCACGCTGATTAAAAAATGAAAATAATTTGCATGTAGTGCTCATCTTTGCGACCGGCATCATAAAGTATAAGTGATGAGGCTGTTGCTCGTTAAAACCGTGAAATAATTTGAAATAAAAGCTGAGACTACTTTGAAATAAAAACTGGTGGGATATTCGCAATAAAATAGATAAAATCAAATAAAAATATTTATTTTTCTTAATATAAAATTTAGCTAACTAGTTTATAAAAGTTTAAATAGATTACAAAACTTTTTATTATACATCCTAATTTTATGTGCACGTATGACGATTATATTCTGCTGCGCCAACCACCTATTCATAGCTCCTGCCAGGATAAAATGTAAGAAGATATATACATAAATAAATAATATAATAATATACATAATATAATTTCCTGTGCATTTTTAAAAGGTGCCCTAAATTTACCAACATAAAAAGGTTTATCCGAATAAAATGTGAAAAACGCCGGATGTTCAAACCTAACAACTGTGGAAACAAATGAGACATCTTGTATCATACGGCGAGGCCGATGTGCTCTGAAAATGTATTTGTAATAAGGGATTTTTTAAAATAAACGAGTTTTTAAATGCTATAAAATTCTTTTATTTTGCATAATTACAATATTTTCTTATTAATTAATTTATTTCCATTATACTATAATGTCCCCACGGTAACGTTTTATAATTATTTAGCGTTATATATCTTTTATCATCGTTAGGACTGAGAGCAATTTTACATTGAGTAATGGAAGAAACTTCATGTTTCCGAGATTGAATTAAATTTTGTGTAATTTACTTTTCAGTATTACTATTTAAACATTCAACATAATCATCGAAAGTTATGCCATTTTTAACAATATTTCTTTTTATACCTTTAAATTGTTTTGTTTTATCATTACCCTCTACACGATTCGCGTACATCTTTGATCTTAAGCCAACAAATTCTGTCATAATTCTACCATTATTTTCATCTTTCATGAGGCCCAACACTTTTTTGTTTACCAGTGGGATATTCCAATTTTTTTCTGGAGGATAGTCACTAGTATCAAAATGAGTCTGACAGTCACGTTTAATAATTTGATACAGGTCAACACAGATTACCTCATAAATGAGAGAATCTGTGTCTGTATAGCAAACTGTACAGTTAGATCCAAATTGAGGAAGCATATAATCATAATGAAAATTGTATATGGTAGTTTTAGCCAAGTCAAGAATGCACATATCTACATAAAGTGGTTTGTTAGCGAAAATCTTAGATCTATTTAGTTCTACTGCTACTAAATTTTCATTCAATATAGTGGAGGTTTTAAATTCGGGTCTTGAAATTAGGGCTTCAGCTCCATATCGGTCCAACCATTTAGTTACCAATTTCACATTACTATATTTTCGAACGTTTTCCATAGTTTTACCAAAGACTGCATTATTTAAAGAGATTTTTCTCAAAATAATTTTTAGCTATTGCTCTAAGGCTAGTGTTTAGATCAATGTATGACTTGAGCCATATAGATTGATTAAATGAAAGAATTTTATGAATTTTATTTAATATTAAACCATGTTACAGAGCTTGCTTTAAATTTCTATGTATAATGTAAAATATGTTTTGTCTTATTCCTGACACTAGCTAAAAGTTTCATTTGCTTAGATCCCGAAGTATAATCGCGTTCCGGGCAAAATGGTAGAGCTTTATGGGTGTCATGAATTTCGTGTGGATATTCTAGATCCACTTCTAAAATGTAACCAATAGGTGAATCATTAGGTACATCTTCCACCTTAAACCATATTGACTGTTGATATCATAATATTGTAAGAATTTTTCTGATTTATTTGTATCATAGCAACGCATAGAGCATTGGCTAATACCACCTCGAATACCGCGCTCTACAAACATAAACATATCAATATCCGACAACAATTTTAACGATAGTAGTTAAGCTATGCCGGTTCTGGCGCACTGTTTTAGCTTCCAGGATTTCGCCACAGATGGCGCCACCGTCGCTAGGTGGTGTAAATCCATACTAAATGTGGGTTTGTGTCTTGGATGTCATGGTTTATGTCTTGGATGTTGGGGATACGAGACCACTTTGGGGGATACGAGACCACTTTTAGCACTCTCCAGCATAGGGAAATAGCATAGGATTTCGATTTTGTTTCTGAAGTTCGCTTATTTTTCATCTCGAATCTTGGGGATACGAGACCACTTTGGGGATACGAGACCACTTTTAGCTCTCTCCAGCATAGGGAAATAGCATAGGTTTTCGATTTTGTTTCTGGAGTTCGCTTATTTTTCATCTCAGACTCGTAGCCTCTAAGTTTTTCATCTCGAGTTTTGGGATACGAGATCACTTTCAGTTCTATATATTTGTGAAGGGGTGGGAAGCTTTATTGATGGATTTGGTCTTGACTGCGCCCTAGCGGCATTAGTCGGTACTACCAGCATGCTCCGGGTTTCTTGGATAGATATGTGGTGCGCCTAAATGTAGGCTTTTGGTTTTGAACTAATATTAGTAATAATTAAAGTTAACGGTAGGAAATTTTTGTTCATGCCAATGGATTCTAGATGGGAGGTTTGTGAGGGGGTATTATAGTATAGGATAGGGAGGGGGGTAATGAAATTTTCATCAGAAATCCCCTACGGGCTCTGGTTTTCGAGATATTAGCGTATAAGTTATTTTTGTTCATGCCAATGGATTCTAGGTGGTGTAGGGTGGGAGGGGGACGAAATTCTCATCAGATATCCTCTACGGGCTTGCCATTTCTTGAGTAAGGTTACCTAGCGGCATTAGCCGGAACTACTAGCATGCCTTGGTTTTGCTGTTTTCTGTTATTAGCGGGGAAGTTCTAGATATCAGCATGACGTCATCTTGGTTTTGTTGTTTTCAAGTGCTGTTGTAGATATCAGCATCATTCGAATTTCACAACATGATATCACCTTGGCTTGATGTTTTCTTATTATTATTGGGTCCTGGGGGTGCGTCTATTGAAAAGTAACAGTTGCTCTTTCGAGTGCAAACACCATTTCTTGAGCAAGGTCCCCTAGCGGCATTAGTCGGTACTTACATATGTTGTTCATCTCGGGCTTGGGGATACGAGATTACTTTCAGCACTCTCCAGCCCTAGGATATTTTTTGTCCATGCCAATAGTATTAGTACTAGTGGGGTAAAATTTTCATCAGAAATCCTCTACGGGCTATGGTTCGAGAATATTAGCGATCTTACCTTCTCAGGTGTAATTAATATTAGTAGCTCAAAAACAAAAAAGCAACAACAACTATAACCTAAGTTGTGGATTAAAGATTTGATGATATTAATCTGTCGGTGTTTTTTATAAACAAGATTGCACCATATGATCATATATCTAAAAATAGATCAGGCGAAGCTGATTGGGGCGAATGTAGGTAGATATGTTCACTTAGATAAGTAATGGAAATTAGTAAATGTGTAATTTTGCTCTTCAGGTGGAATGCTTCTGATTTTATTCCTTGCATAAACAAATTCGCACAGTCCAGCAAAGTAAACAAATTCGCAGTCGAATAATGTAAACAAATTCGCACAGCAGCCGAGTAAAGTAAACAAATTGAGCGATTTATGTAAGATTCCCAATTTCTTTAACTGAAAACAACAGCAACCGATATTAATCTGTGGGATATGATGTCTTAGATGAGTAGTGGAAGACATTCTTGAAAATTTCTTTTGCTGAAAAAAACAACAACAAAAACTATTACGCAAGTTGTGGTCTGTAGGTGTCTTTTATAAACAAGAGTGATCATGTTATGATATTCGATGTGTAAAATTGATCACGGCTGCTTGGGATGGTAAGACACATGAAATCATTAGAAGTAATGGAAATTAAAGCATTAGAAAAGGTGGCCAGGTCGCTGGTAATTTGATATCTTGCGTAAACAAATATAGCCGAGTAAAGCAGGCAAATTGAGCGATTAATGTTTTTTTTTGTATCTAGGAGTTTGTATTGAAAAGTCTTTATGACGAATTGTTTTTTATTTTCAATAAAATTTCTCAATCAGTCACACTGTTATGAGATTTGATTGATTCCCCGATATCATAGTTCACATGAAGCTGATAAGAATATGATAATTTTATCTTCATACTATTGGGGGCAGGTACATTGTTTACTTACCATTAAGTTGAGAGTGGGTTAAATTAAAAGCTTTGATAGACGAACGCTGTGTTATGATATTAATGTGGTATGATATGTTGTCTGAGGTGAGTAGTGGAAGTTGTATGGGAGCTATGAATAAGCAGTAAAATCCTAATCAGCAATCTCGCTAGATATGTGATAATTCTCCATGTCCATAGTGAAGATCGTGGTGGTGGGTTGAGAGTAGGTACTGTAAGCTATGTATTAAGTTAAAAGTTTTGCTGGATGGTATTTGGCATTTATCTCCTCGAAATGGTGTTGTATGAGTATCAGGAAGGTTGAAAAAAAGTTGATAATGCTTCAAGTTCAATAGTGAAGACCGCGATGTTGAGAGTGGGTATTTGGAATGATATAACTCTAGTAGGATATCTTACCACAAATTACATGATATGATTAAGAAAGCTTCATGATATATATCAAAAGTGATCCCAATGGATTACATAAGGAAAGTATGTTCACTTCATCTGCAAACAACAAATTTGGCTGAAAGCGACACACGGTGTGAGCAATAATCATTTTTTTGCTTCAATTATCACTATTAAGCGACATGTGTCGCAGAAAATATATTAAGTCTAGTCTAGTCTAAAATATGTATTGTAAATAAAAATTGTATTATGGTTATAATGCCATTTATTGAAATAATTTGTTTTAATTACATTATAGCTTAAGTCTAAGGTCTTTTTTCTTTAGCTCAGGAAAGCCAGGATTTCATAGATATGGACTGATCCTTATAATGAATATTCCTTATGCCTTTAGACCAACATGACTTTAGAAGGTTCCTTGTGCACCATTTTCACAAATAACATCTCTCTGTCTTTACTTTTTGCAATCTTTGTTAGAATATCCTGATTTTTCGACCTGTTGGTAGGGGATAGTCGACTCGTTTTTGGATGAAAAACTTTCTTCTTTATTTCTGGAAAGCATTGATTTCAAAGATGTAGACTTAGCTTTATATGAATATTCTTTACTCCTTTCTTCCGTAGGCTTTAGAAGGTTTGTAGTGTCCTTAGAACTCATGTTGAAATTATTGCGTAATTAGCTTGCCAAGAAACAGTGATCTGTTTGGGTAAAGAGCAAAATATCAACTGAAAAAAACAAGTTATGAAACTACTATTTATATGTATTTGACACATGGGCTTGAAGGCAGCAATTTGTCCTTGACCTCTGGCGTCACCTTAACCTTTGAAACCGAAAGTGTCTGCTCTTGGGTTCACTTGGATGATGATGAGTAGTGCAAGTTGTATGGGAGATTATAATTAGCTGTGCTTCAAGTTCAATAGTGAAGACCGCGATGTGAAGAGTGGGTATTTTGAATGATATAAGTCTATTAGGATATGGAAGTATTATTTATTCATCTTTAAATCTTACCATGAAAGTATTAGGTTGGGAGTGGATTAAATTAAATGTTTTGACGAAAGAAGGTGGAGTTATTATATTAATATAGTATAATATGTTATCTTAGATGAGTACATTGAGAGCTGTGAGTAATATCTCACTCGGGATTTGGTCATATACTTGCCAGCTGTGGATATGTATGTATGCAACACTGAAATGAATTAATGTAATATGTTGTGTAGTGTAAAAGAAAAACTTTCATGGGCGATATGGGGATTGAATCGATGTATGTTATGCACTAGATTGGTGGTATATGTGCTTATTTGATTGAAGTAAAATAGTTTCACGGCTTCCTTACCAAGACTTAAATATATTCATAAAAACGTTGAATCGATGTCAAGAACATGTTAATACTATGAGCAGAGGAAATCGTGATCATTGCAGCATGTTATGAAATTCGATATCTAAAAATAGACCACATGAAGGCTATTGGGGTGGTAAAAAAAACATGAAAGTATTAGGTTGAGAACGGCTTCAATTTAAGGCTTTGGTGAAAGAAGGCGGCAACAGTCACTTTTGGTGAGCCTCAGCGATAGGTCAAATAAAAAAATGTCAACCGTGCTAATAAATGAAAGTTTTTCTAGTAAAAAGAGTGGTACAAAACGGCATATGGGGAGCTGTATTGGACAGACTAAATCACCGAGAGTGTTATTGAAAGCCACCAGTCGAGGTGGAGAAATTGCTCAGCGTGTAAGAAAAAGTGATTTTGTAAAGTGGGAGGAAATGAGTTCAGTATTCACAGACAGAATTAGAGCTGGAATTATTGTAAATATAAACCATACAGATCCTAAGCTATTTATACAGGATGCTGGTGATTTATTTATACGCCGTATTAAGAATATTTTAAAATGCCATCTCAATATTAAAGTTAATATAAAGTTGTGTGCTGATTTTGTTAAAGATATCGGTGACAATGATGTTATAAAAGATATTAAATATTTACAAGCAAGAACTGCTCCAATCAATGTGGACGATAATTTAAATGAGTGGTATAAAGTTAACATATTGGATTCAATACTCACTCAGCTGGATGAGTTTCAGAAAAAAGATAGTGGCTGGACATTGGACTCCATTATACATTTAGCAGTACATATCAACAAATTTGAACAGCACCGAGGATCTTCGTATATATCTCTACCGAAGGAGATTGCTTTAAAGCAAGCTTGCATCAATGTAAAAAATAGTGATGAAGCATGCTTCGCTTGGGCCGTAACATCAGCGCTATATCCTGTAAATGTTCACTCCGATAGGACCTCATCATATCCACATTATTCTACTGTGCTAAATTTAACTGGAATAACATTTCCTATGACGCTTAAGCAAATTAAACAATTTGAAGACCAGAACGATATATCAATAAACGTATTCATCCTAAAGAAAGAGCGTTCCTTCACCACTGTTCTAGTTAGACCAACGAAACATAATATGAAGCGACATGTGAATCTATTAATGATACAAAATAACTATGAGCAGGATGATGATGATGATGATGATGATGATGCTGCTGATGATGATTATGATGATAATGATGATGAAAGTACCAGGTTTCATTTCTGCTGGATTAAATATCTTTCACGGCTTGCATGGAAACAAGCTTCAAAACATAAGGCTAGATTGTATATATGCGACAGATGTTTGTTCTATTTTTATTCTGCTAAAGCATTAGCATCACATATTCCTGAATGTGAGAAACAAAAAATTTATCTTGAATTAAGGAAGCCCAACCGTAAAATTAAATGTTAGTAGCACAACGGATACTCTACAAGTAGATAAGCTATGGCGTTTCTGGCGCACTTTTTCCATACAAAAAGTGTCCGGAAAATTCCAACTATTTTAGTGGTTCTGGGCCGGACTCTGGGTCACTGAGGGGGATTCTGTCTAGTGGTCTACGTCACAAAGCCTGCCTGGAGAATTCCTTGCCTACCGTCTGGCTGACCAGGAGATGACATTAACTTTTTTAGTAATAATTCAAGTTTTATTTTTTTTTGCCCATAGTGTGCTGCGCCTAAATGTAGGCTTTTTTATTATGATTTTGCCGTTTTCAAGTGTTGCGCCTAAATGTGGGCTTTTGGTTTTGCACTAATAGTAGTAATAATTAAAGTTAACGCTATGCTATTCTTTTTCATACCAATAGATTCTAGAAGGTGCCAGTGGATAGGGTATTAGCACTGTTGGGGGACAAAATTTTCATCAGAAATCCCCTACGGGCTATGGTTCTCGAGATATTAGCGATATTACCTTTTTAGATATAGTTAATATTAGTAATAATTAAAGTTAACGCTATGCTATTATTTTTCATACCAATAGATTCTAGAAGGTGCCAGTGGATAGGGTATTAGTACTGTTGGGGGACAAAATTTTCATCAGAAATCCTCTACGGGCTATGGTTCTCGAGATATTAGCGATATTACCTTTTTAGATATAGTTAATATTAGTAATAATTAAAGTTAACGCTATGCTATTCTTTTTCATACCAATAGATTCTAGGAGGTGCCAGTGGATAGGGTATTAGTACTGTTGGGGGACAAAATTTTCATCAGAAATCCCCTACGTGCTATGGTTCTCGAGATATTAGCGATATTACCTTTTTAGATATAGTTAATACTAGTAATAATTAAAGTTAACGCTATGCTATTATTTTTCATACCAATAGATTCTAGAAGGTGCCAGTGGATAGGGTATTAGTACTGTTGGGGGACAAAATTTTCATCAGAAATCCTCTACGGGCTATGGTTCTCGAGATATTAGCGATATTACCTTTTTAGATATAGTTAATATTAGTAATAATTAAAGTTAACGCTATGCTATTCTTTTTCATACCAATAGATTCTAGAAGGTGCCAGTGGATAGGGTATTAGCACTGTTGGGGGACAAAATTTTCATCAGAAATCCCCTACGGGCTATGGTTCTCGAGATATTAGCGATATTACCTTTTTAGATATAGTTAATATTAGTAATAATTAAAGTTAACGCTATGCTATTATTTTTCATACCAATAGATTCTAGAAGGTGCCAGTGGATAGGGTATTAGTACTGTTGGGGGACAAAATTTTCATCAGAAATCCTCTACGGGCTATGGTTCTCGAGATATTAGCGATATTACCTTTTTAGATATAGTTAATATTAGTAATAATTAAAGTTAACGCTATGCTATTCTTTTTCATACCAATAGATTCTAGGAGGTGCCAGTGGATAGGGTATTAGTACTGTTGGGGGACAAAATTTTCATCAGAAATCCCCTACGTGCTATGGTTCTCGAGATATTAGCGATATTACCTTTTTAGATATAGTTAATATTAGTAATAATTAAAGTTAACGCTATGCTATTCTTTTTCATACCAATAGATTCTAGAAGGTGCCAGTGGATAGGGTATTAGTACTGTTGGGGACAAAATTTTCATCAGAAATCCTCTACGGGCTATGGTTCTCGAGATATTGGCGATATTAACTCTTTAGATATAGTTAATATTAGTAATAATTCAAGTTAACCCTATGCTATTCTTTTTCATACCAATAGATTCTAGGAGGTGCCAGTGGATAGGGTATTGGTATTGCTGGAGGACAACATTTTCATCAGAAATCCTCTACGGACTGTGGTTTTCGAGATATTTTCGATCTTGCCTTTCAATATTACTAATAATTCAAGTTACCCTGGGGAGTTGTAGATATCAGCATAATGTCACCTTGGATTTGCTGTTTTCTTACTTGAATATTTCTTAGTGAGGGATTTGTAGATATCAAATATTCCGGATGACTTTCTATAGGCGTTCTGGGGCAGTGGGGTTCTGGGCATCAAATATTAAATGTTTACTAAACATTAGGCATGCTTCCCCTGTTTATGATGTAATTTGATATCACCGTATTTAAGCTGAATGGCTCAAACACACCTGTGTAAACTTCCTGTTAAAAAAATTCGCATTGTAGCTGAATGAGTCATGCACACCTGTGTAAACAAATTTAAGCAATATCAGCACATTTATTCTTTTCACGTAATTTGATACCACACTTCCTGTAGGCACCCAACAATTTTATTGTTCCAAGAATTTTACCGATCGAAACGTTTCATTGGAATTCGCATAAAGTAAACAAATTTTTACATTTTCTTTTTATCTTGAAATGCATTCATGTAAACAATCTCATTTGATATTTGGAATTTCAACCTGCAGAATAAAGTAATCAAATTAATTTGAATGATTTATGTTTTTTTTGTTTATCGTGTAATTCGATATCATCTCAGCCTGTAAGCAAATTCGTTGGAATTCATCTTGTGCAATGATTATTGTAGCAGCAGGATCATTCATGTTCACAAACTGTTGCTATAAAAGCCCAAGCAAACTCTTGGGGAGCATCAGTCAGTTTTAGTGAGTCTCCGTGATAGTACATAAAAATTAAAAATGTCTTCGATGTTAGTAAATAAAAGTCTTTCAATAATTGAAAATTTGCGAAAAGATGTGATGGAGTGTTTAAAAAATTCAGTGAATAAAGACTATATTGTTAAAAAGTGCAATAGAAACCTGCATAAATTTCAAGTTGCATTTCGGAAGTGCAAGAAGAAGTGATTTTGTAAAGTGGGAGGAAATAAAGACAGCGTTCGCAGACAGAATTCGACAAGGTGTTATTGCAAATTTAAAACATATCGATCCGAAGCTATTTATGAAAGATGCCGCCAAATTATTTACACGTCGTGTTAAAAATACCTTAAAACATTATTTTAATATTAAAGTCTCTACAACGTTTTGCGGTGAATTTGTTAAAGAAACTGGTGACAATGAAATTTTAAAAGACTTTAAATATTTCCAAGCGAGAACTGCTCCAATTAGTGCAGATGATAATTTAGAGGACTGGTTTAACTCAAACATTTTGGATCCAATTAACACTCAGCTGGAAGAATTCCAGGAAAAAGACAGTGGCTGTGCACTGCACTCTATAATACATCTAGCAGTACACATCAACAAGTTTGAACAACTCCGAGGATCTTCGTATATGCCCTTACCAAAGGAAATTGCATCAAAGAAAGCATGCATTAATGTGAAAAATAATGATGAAGCATGCTTCGCGTGGGCAGTAACATCAGCGCTATATCCTACAACTGTCAGCTCCGATAGGACCTCATCATATCCACATTATTCTACTGTGCTAAATTTAACTGGAATAACATTTCCCATGACGCTTAAGCAAATTACACAATTTGAAGACCAGAACGATTTATCAATAAACGTATTCATCCTAGAGAAAGAGCGTTTCTTCACCACAGTTCCAGTTAGACTTACGAAACACAGGATGGAGCGACATGTAAATCTCTTAATGTTGCAAGATGACTATGACCAAGCTGATGATGATGAAGATCATATGGATGATGATGATGATGATGATGCCAGCAGATATCATTTCTGCTGGATTAAAGATCTTTCGCGCCTCATATCGAAACAAATTTCGAAACATGGTGGTGGTAGAAGGCATATTTGTGACAGATGTTTGCTCTACTTTTACTCTGAAGAAAAATTAACATCACACACTCCCGAATGCGAGAAGCAAAACGATTGCAGAATTATGTTTCCCTCAGAGGAAAAGAAATGGTTGGAATATAAGAATTATAACCATAAGAATCCAGTCCCGTTTTGTGTGTATGCTGATCTTGAATCAATATTGAAGCCGATTCAGGGAAACGATAAAAATACACAGCGAATCCAGGAACATGAAGTTCACAGCATAGGATTCTATTTCCACTGCAAACATGATGCTAATCTCTCATATTACAGAGCATATCGAGGCAAGGACTGTCAACAATGGTTTGCATTAGAATTGCAAAAAATTGCCTCCATAGCTGTACAGGAAAAGCTGAACATCAGGCCAATGCAACCCTTGACTAAAGAGGAACGACGTTCACATATGGAATATACTTGCTGTCATATATGTGAAAAATCGTTTGCAGCCGATGAGGAACGAGTCCGGGATCATTGCCACTTAACAGGTAAATACTGAGAAGCATAATTCAATTCATTTCTTTTCATTAATTTTTTTTAACAGGAAAATACCGAGGGCCAGCGCATAATGCATGCAATCTGATGTATCAAGATTGCTCCACAGTTCCAGTAATTTTTCACAATTTATCTGGATATGATGCCCACTTCATAATTAAGGATATAGCTACATCTTTCCCAGGAAAAGTTGATCTCTTGCCAATAAACAAGGAAAGATATATCTCGTTCACCAAGCACATGGACGGCAGCTACATAAAATTCAGATTCATCGATTCCTTCCGTTTTATGGCTGAATCTTTAGATAAGCTTTCATCATTGCTGCCAATGGATAAATTAAACACTACAAGATCAGTATGGCAGGGATTGGATGACGACACTATCAAACTTCTTACGCGCAAAGGTGTCTTCCCATATGATTTTATTGATGACTGGGATAAATTGGATTTCCAGAACTTGCCAACACAGGAAGCGTTCTACAATAAACTAACTGAGAGTGCTATATCTCCTGAGGACTACAATCATGCTGCAGAGGTCTGGCAAAAATTTGAAATACAAACACTTGGTGAATATTCAGATCTATACCTTAAGACTGATGTTCTCCTATTGGTCGATGTGTTTGAGAACTTTCGAGAAGTGTGCATGAAGACGTACAATTTGGATCCAGCACATTATTACACCATGCCAGGCTTAACATGGGATGCTATGCTAAAATACACTAATGTGAAATTAGAGCTGATAACTGACGTAGATATACTGCTATTCATAGAGAGAGGCATTCGAGGTGGTATAAGTCAATGTTCGAACAGATATAGTAAAGCTAATAATAAATATATGGATGATTTTAAGCCTGAGGAGAAAGAGAAATACCTGATGTATTATGATGTGAATAACCTTTATGGATGGGCCATGTCACAGCATTTACCAACCGGAGGATTCAAATGGGTTGATGTTCCCAATATTGTCGTTTCCGAAATTCCTGATGATTCTCCAACTGGATACATATTCGAAGTCGACTTGGATTATCCTCAACATCTACATGATAATCATAAGGACTTACCGTTTTGCTCTGAGCATGCAGCACCACCTGGAGCAAAATTAGAAAAGCTTTTGACAACATTACATCCAAAAACTAAATATGTTATACACTACCGAAACTTGAAGCAATGCTTATCACATGGACTCATCCTGAAAAAAGTGCACCGGGTACTTCAATTCAACCAATCAGCTTGGCTTAAACCATATATTGACTTAAATACCACCAAACGGAAGGAGGCTACAAGCGATCATGAGAAGGACAGCTATAAGAAGATGAATAATGCAGCTTTTGGTAAGACCATGGAAAATGTTCGCAAGTATAGCGATATAAAGCTTTGCATGAAGTGGGAAGGTCGCTATGGTGCAAAAGCTCGGATTGCGGCACCCAACTTCCACAGTGCAACGATATTTGATGAAAATTTAGTTGCTGTGGAATTAAGGCGACTCAAAATATTATTCAATAAGCCCCTCTATATTGGAATGGCAGTTTTGGAAATTTCAAAGATATGCCTCTATGATTTCCACTACAGTTTTATGCAGCGCGAATTTGGAGATAAATGTAAAGTCATGTATACAGATACAGATTCTCTAATATATGAACTTGAAGAGAAAAATGCATATGAGTTATGGCTGAAAATATAAACAAATTTGATACAAGTGATTACCCAGAAGATAATCAATTCAATTTACCGCTCATGAATAAAAAGATTCCTGGTCTAATGAAGGATGAACTGAATGGGAAAATCATGAGCGAATTTGCAGGCTTGCGCTCGAAAATGTACAGTCTACGTATAAATGATGGTAAAACTGTAAAGAAAGCAAAAGGAGTAAAGACTAATGTAGTCCAGAGGCATATCAATTTCGAAGACTACGTCGAATGTTTGAATAACAAGCGTGTATTAACTGCTAATCAGAGCTCCATACGATCGCATAACCATAATGTCTACACGATCAGCCAAAAGAAAATTGCATTGAATCCATATGATAACAAGCGGTATATTATGAGTGGGACAACGGATACTCTACCATGGGGACATTACTCTATTCAATCAGAACAGCAAGGAGCAGACGCAGAAAAAACATATAATCTAAGGCTAGTCTAAGATATGTATTGTAAATAAAAATTGTATTATAGCTAAAATACCATTTAATGAAATAGTTTGTTTTAATTGTATTATAGTCTAAGATGATGTACACTATTGTAAAATAAAGGAAAATATTATAATTATAGGGTAACCGATTTAAGGAAGCCTAATATAGAATGATACCTTAAGAATTAAATGTTAATCTAGAATGATACCTTAAGAATTAAATGTTAATATTTTTCAATTAATAATAAATCAATAATAATATTTTATATATGGTATTCTTTTATTCAATTTCCCTACTATGTCCAGAGCTCCCGAATAATATTTGCTCACTACCGTAAGCTCCTAATCGGGCGGTTGAGCGTTTTACCCAGAATGTTAGGATGACTTGAGAAAAAAACTTTTACACGTGGACTCGACCTTGACCCCGGCATCACCTTTGAAACCGGAAGGGCGTCGGATCCTTGACCATCATCCGGAAGTGAATTATATATAAGTGTATAATCAAACATTTCACAGGGACTCCATATTGTTTTTCAAAACAGTTCTGATAACTGCTTAACCAGGTCTGATAACAGCTTAACAGCTTTTTAAACAGGTCTGATAACAGCTTAACAGCTTCTTAAACAGGTCTGATAACAGCTTAACAGCTTTTTAAACAGGTCTGATAACAGCTTAACAGCTTTTTAAACAGGTCCGATAACAGCTTTTCAAACAGGTCTGATAACAGCTTAACAGCTTTTAAACAGGTCTGATAACAGCTTAACAGCTTATAAAACAGGTCTGATAACAGCTTAACAGCTTTTAAACAGGTCTGATAACAGCTTAACAGCTTTTTAAACAGGTCTGATAACAGCTTACCAGCTTCTTAAACAGGTCTGATAACAGCTTAACAGCTTTCTTACAGGTCTGATAACAGCTTAACAGCTTCTGATAACAGATTAACAGCTTTTTAAACAGGTCTGAGAACAGCTTAACAGCTTTTAAACAGGTCTGATAACAGCTTAACAGCTTTTCAAACAGCTCTGATAACAGCTTAACAGCTTTTAAACAGCTCTGATAACAGCTTAACAGCTTTTAAACAGCTCTGATAACAGCTTAACAGCTTTTCAAACAGCTCTGATAACAGCTTAACAGCTTTTCAAACAGCTCTGATAACAGCTTAACAGCTTTTAAGCAGTTATCAGACCTGTTTTGAAAAACAATATGGAGTCCCTGTGAAATGTTTGATTATACACTTATATATAATTCACTTCCGGATGAAGGTCCAGGATCCGACGCCCTTCCGGTTTCAAAGGTGATGCCGGGGTCAAGGTCGAGTCCACGTGTAAAAGTTTTTTTCTCAAGTCATCCTAACATTCTGGGTAAAACGCTCAACCGCCCGATTAGGACCTCACGGTAGTGAGCAAATGTTATTCGGGAGCTCTGGACATAGTAGGGAAATTGAATAAAAGAATACCATATATAAAATATTATTATTGATTTATTATAAATTGAAAAATATTAACATTTAATTCTTAAGGTATCATTCTAGATTAACATTTAATTCTTAAGGTATCATTCTATATTAGGCTTCCTTAAATCGGTTACCCTATAATTATAATATTTTCCTTTATTTTACAATAGTGTACATCATCTTAGACTATAATACAATTAAAACAAACTATTTCATTAAATGGTATTTTAGCTATAATACAATTTTTATTTACAATACATATCTTAGACTAGCCTTAGATTATATGTTTTTTCTGCGTCTGCTCCTTGCTGTTCTGATTGAATAGAGTAATGTCCCCATGGTAGAGTATCCGTTGTCCCACTCATAATATACCGCTTGTTATCATATGGATTCAATGCAATTTTCTTTTGGCTGATCGTGTAGACATTATGGTTATGCGATCGTATGGAGCTCTGATTAGCAGTTAATACACGCTTGTTATTCAAACATTCGACGTAGTCTTCGAAATTGATATGCCTCTGGACTACATTAGTCTTTACTCCTTTTGCTTTCTTTACAGTTTTACCATCATTTATACGTAGACTGTACATTTTCGAGCGCAAGCCTGCAAATTCGCTCATGATTTTCCCATTCAGTTCATCCTTCATTAGACCAGGAATCTTTTTATTCATGAGCGGTAAATTGAATTGATTATCTTCTGGGTAATCACTTGTATCAAATTTGTTTATATTTTCAGCCATAAACTCATATGCATTTTTCTCTTCAAGTTCATATATTAGAGAATCTGTATCTGTATACATGACTTTACATTTATCTCCAAATTCGCGCTGCATAAAACTGTAGTGGAAATCATAGAGGCATATCTTTGAAATTTCCAAAACTGCCATTCCAATATAGAGGGGCTTATTGAATAATATTTTGAGTCGCCTTAATTCCACAGCAACTAAATTTTCATCAAATATCGTTGCACTGTGGAAGTTGGGTGCCGCAATCCGAGCTTTTGCACCATAGCGACCTTCCCACTTCATGCAAAGCTTTATATCGCTATACTTGCGAACATTTTCCATGGTCTTACCAAAAGCTGCATTATTCATCTTCTTATAGCTGTCCTTCTCATGATCGCTTGTAGCCTCCTTCCGTTTGGTGGTATTTAAGTCAATATATGGTTTAAGCCAAGCTGATTGGTTGAATTGAAGTACCCGGTGCACTTTTTTCAGGATGAGTCCATGTGATAAGCATTGCTTCAAGTTTCGGTAGTGTATAACATATTTAGTTTTTGGATGTAATGTTGTCAAAAGCTTTTCTAATTTTGCTCCAGGTGGTGCTGCATGCTCAGAGCAAAACGGTAAGTCCTTATGATTATCATGTAGATGTTGAGGATAATCCAAGTCGACTTCGAATATGTATCCAGTTGGAGAATCATCAGGAATTTCGGAAACGACAATATTGGGAACATCAACCCATTTGAATCCTCCGGTTGGTAAATGCTGTGACATGGCCCATCCATAAAGGTTATTCACATCATAATACATCAGGTATTTCTCTTTCTCCTCAGGCTTAAAATCATCCATATATTTATTATTAGCTTTACTATATCTGTTCGAACATTGACTTATACCACCTCGAATGCCTCTCTCTATGAATAGCAGTATATCTACGTCAGTTATCAGCTCTAATTTCACATTAGTGTATTTTAGCATAGCATCCCATGTTAAGCCTGGCATGGTGTAATAATGTGCTGGATCCAAATTGTACGTCTTCATGCACACTTCTCGAAAGTTCTCAAACACATCGACCAATAGGAGAACATCAGTCTTAAGGTATAGATCTGAATATTCACCAAGTGTTTGTATTTCAAATTTTTGCCAGACCCCTGCAGCATGATTGTAGTCCTCAGGAGATATAGCACTCTCAGTTAGTTTATTGTAGAACGCTTCCTGTGTTGGCAAGTTCTGGAAATCCAATTTATCCCAGTCATCAATAAAATCATATGGGAAGACACCTTTGCGCGTAAGAAGTTTGATAGTGTCGTCATCCAATCCCTGCCATACTGATCTTGTAGTGTTTAATTTATCCATTGGCAGCAATGATGAAAGCTTATCTAAAGATTCAGCCATAAAACGGAAGGAATCGATGAATCTGAATTTTATGTAGCTGCCGTCCATGTGCTTGGTGAACGAGATATATCTTTCCTTGTTTATTGGCAAGAGATCAACTTTTCCTGGGAAAGATGTAGCTATATCCTTAATTATGAAGTGGGCATCATATCCAGATAAATTGTGAAAAATTACTGGAACTGTGGAGCAATCTTGATACATCAGATTGCATGCATTATGCGCTGGCCCTCGGTATTTTCCTGTTAAAAGAATTTATGAAAAGAAATGAATTGAATTATGCTTCTCAGTATTTACCTGTTAAGTGGCAATGATCCCGGACTCGTTCCTCATCGGCTGCAAACGATTTTTCACATATATGACAGCAAGTATTTTCCATATGTGAACGTCGTTCCTCTTTAGTCAAGGGTTGCATTGGCCTGATGTTCAGCTT
Organism: Dioctria rufipes; assembly: GCA_963924295.1. Taxonomy (NCBI): domain Eukaryota; kingdom Metazoa; phylum Arthropoda; class Insecta; order Diptera; family Asilidae; genus Dioctria; species Dioctria rufipes. Next base: position 134,961,273 of record OZ002742.1, read on the forward strand.
TTCCTGTACAGCTATGGAGGCAATTTTTTGCAATTCTAATGCAAACCATTGTTGACAGTCCTTGCCTCGATATGCTCTGTAATATGAGAGATTAGCATCATGTTTGCAGTGGAAATAGAATCCTATGCTGTGAACTTCATGTTCCTGGATTCGCTGTGTATTTTTATCGTTTCCCTGAATCGGCTTCAATATTGATTCAAGATCAGCATACACACAAAACGGGACTGGATTCTTATGGTTATAATTCTTATATTCCAACCATTTCTTTTCCTCTGAGGGAAACATAATTCTGCAATCGTTTTGCTTCTCGCATTCGGGAGTGTGTGATGTTAATTTTTCTTCAGAGTAAAAGTAGAGCAAACATCTGTCACAAATATGCCTTCTACCACCACCATGTTTCGAAATTTGTTTCGATATGAGGCGCGAAAGATCTTTAATCCAGCAGAAATGATATCTGCTGGCATCATCATCATCATCATCATCCATATGATCTTCATCATCATCAGCTTGGTCATAGTCATCTTGCAACATTAAGAGATTTACATGACGCTCTTTCTCTAGGATGAATACGTTTATTGATAAATCGTTCTGGTCTTCAAATTGTGTAATTTGCTTAAGCGTCATGGGAAATGTTATTCCAGTTAAATTTAGCACAGTAGAATAATGTGGATATGATGAGGTCCTATCGGAGCTGACAGTTGTAGGATATAGCGCTGATGTTACTGCCCACGCGAAGCATGCTTCATCATTATTTTTCACATTAATGCATGCTTTCTTTGATGCAATTTCCTTTGGTAAGGGCATATACGAAGATCCTCGGAGTTGTTCAAACTTGTTGATGTGTACTGCTAGATGTATTATAGAGTGCAGTGCCCAGCCACTGTCTTTTTCCTGGAATTCTTCCAGCTGAGTGTTAATTGGATCCAAAATGTTTGAGTTAAACCAGTCCTCTAAATTATCATCTGCACTAATTGGAGCAGTTCTCGCTTGGAAATATTTAAAGTCTTTTAAAATTTCATTGTCACCAGTTTCTTTAACAAATTCACCGCAAAACGTTGTAGAGACTTTAATATTAAAATAATGTTTTAAGGTATTTTTAACACGACGTGTAAATAATTTGGCGGCATCTTTCATAAATAGCTTCGGATCGATATGTTTTAAATTTGCAATAACACCTTGTCGAATTCTGTCTGCGAACGCTGTCTTTATTTCCTCCCACTTTACAAAATCACTTCTTCTTGCACTTCCGAAATGCAACTTGAAATTTATGCAGGTTTCTATTGCACTTTTTAACAATATAGTCTTTATTCACTGAATTTTTTAAACACTCCATCACATCTTTTCGCAAATTTTCAATTATTGAAAGACTTTTATTTACTAACATCGAAGACATTTTTAATTTTTATGTACTATCACGGAGACTCACTAAAACTGACTGATGCTCCCCAAGAGTTTGCTTGGGCTTTTATAGCAACAGTTTGTGAACATGAATGATCCTGCTGCTACAATAATCATTGCACAAGATGAATTCCAACGAATTTGCTTACAGGCTGAGATGATATCGAATTACACGATAAACAAAAAAAACATAAATCATTCAAATTAATTTGATTACTTTATTCTGCAGGTTGAAATTCCAAATATCAAATGAGATTGTTTACATGAATGCATTTCAAGATAAAAAGAAAATGTAAAAATTTGTTTACTTTATGCGAATTCCAATGAAACGTTTCGATCGGTAAAATTCTTGGAACAATAAAATTGTTGGGTGCCTACAGGAAGTGTGGTATCAAATTACGTGAAAAGAATAAATGTGCTGATATTGCTTAAATTTGTTTACACAGGTGTGCATGACTCATTCAGCTACAATGCGAATTTTTTTAACAGGAAGTTTACACAGGTGTGTTTGAGCCATTCAGCTTAAATACGGTGATATCAAATTACATCATAAACAGGGGAAGCATGCCTAATGTTTAGTAAACATTTAATATTTGATGCCCAGAACCCCACTGCCCCAGAACGCCTATAGAAAGTCATCCGGAATATTTGATATCTACAAATCCCTCACTAAGAAATATTCAAGTAAGAAAACAGCAAATCCAAGGTGACATTATGCTGATATCTACAACTCCCCAGGGTAACTTGAATTATTAGTAATATTGAAAGGCAAGATCGAAAATATCTCGAAAACCACAGTCCGTAGAGGATTTCTGATGAAAATGTTGTCCTCCAACAATACCAATACCCTATCCACTGGCACCTCCTAGAATCTATTGGTATGAAAAAGAATAGCATAGGGTTAACTTGAATTATTACTAATATTAACTATATCTAAAGAGTTAATATCGCCAATATCTCGAGAACCATAGCCCGTAGAGGATTTCTGATGAAAATTTTGTCCCCAACAGTACTAATACCCTATCCACTGGCACCTTCTAGAATCTATTGGTATGAAAAAGAATAGCATAGCGTTAACTTTAATTATTACTAATATTAACTATATCTAAAAAGGTAATATCGCTAATATCTCGAGAACCATAGCCCGTAGAGGATTTCTGATGAAAATTTTGTCCCCCAACAGTACTAATACCCTATCCACTGGCACCTTCTAGAATCTATTGGTATGAAAAATAATAGCATAGCGTTAACTTTAATTATTACTAATATTAACTATATCTAAAAAGGTAATATCGCTAATATCTCGAGAACCATAGCACGTAGGGGATTTCTGATGAAAATTTTGTCCCCCAACAGTACTAATACCCTATCCACTGGCACCTCCTAGAATCTATTGGTATGAAAAAGAATAGCATAGCGTTAACTTTAATTATTACTAATATTAACTATATCTAAAAAGGTAATATCGCTAATATCTCGAGAACCATAGCCCGTAGAGGATTTCTGATGAAAATTTTGTCCCCCAACAGTACTAATACGCTATCCACTGGCACCTTCTAGAATCTATTGGTATGAAAAATAATAGCATAGCGTTAACTTTAATTATTACTAATATTAACTATATCTAAAAAGGTAATATCGCTAATATCTCGAGAACCATAGCCCGTAGGGGATTTCTGATGAAAATTTTGTCCCCCAACAGTGCTAATACCCTATCCACGGGCACCTTCTAGAATCTATTGGTATGAAAAAGAATAGCATAGCGTTAACTTTAATTATTACTAATATTAACTATATCTAAAAAGGTAATATCGCTAATATCTCGAGAACCATAGCCCGTAGAGGATTTCTGATGAAAATTTTGTCCCCCAACAGTACTAATACCCTATCCACTGGCACCTTCTAGAATCTATTGGTATGAAAAATAATAGCATAGCGTTAACTTTAATTATTACTAATATTAACTATATCTAAAAAGGTAATATCGCTAATATCTCGAGAACCATAGCACGTAGGGGATTTCTGATGAAAATTTTGTCCCACAACAGTACTAATACCCTATCCACTGGCACCTCCTAGAATCTATTGGTATGAAAAAGAATAGCATAGCGTTAACTTTAATTATTACTAATATTAACTATATCTAAAAAGGTAATATCGCTAATATCTCGAGAACCATAGCCCGTAGAGGATTTCTGATGAAAATTTTGTCCCCCAACAGTACTAATACCCTATCCACTGGCACCTTCTAGAATCTATTGGTATGAAAAATAATAGCATAGCGTTAACTTTAATTATTACTAATATTAACTATATCTAAAAAGGTAATATCGCTAATATCTCGAGAACCATAGCCCGTAGGGGATTTCTGATGAAAATTTTGTCCCCCAACAGTGCTAATACCCTATCCACTGGCACCTTCTAGAATCTATTGGTATGAAAAAGAATAGCATAGCGTTAACTTTAATTATTACTACTATTAGTGCAAAACCAAAAGCCCACATTTAGGCGCAACACTTGAAAACGGCAAAATCATAATAAAAAAGCCTACATTTAGGCGCAGCACACTATGGGCAAAAAAAATAAAACTTGAATTATTACTAAAAAAGTTAATGTCATCTCCTGGTCAGCCAGACGGTAGGCAAGGAATTCTCCAGGCAGGCTTTGTGACGTAGACCACTAGACAGAATCCCCCTCAGTGACCCAGAGTCCGGCCCAGAACCACTAAAATAGTTGGAATTTTCCGGACACTTTTTGTATGGAAAAAGTGCGCCAGAAACGCCATAGCTTATCTACTTCTACCATTGACAAACATTACTGAATTCCATCAGAGCAACAAGGAGCAGCCGCAGAAAATATATGACCTAATTCTAGTGTATTGTAAATAAAAAAAAAAAATCATATAGTTATAGTTCCATTTATTTAAGTAATTTGTTTTAATTGTATTATAGTCTAAGATATACATTATTGGAAAATAAAGAATATATTATAGTTATAGGTATATTCAAATAAGGAAGCCCAACAATAGAATGACACACTAAGAATTAAATGTTAATATTTTTTTAATTTATAATAAATCGATAATGATATTTTATATATGTTATTCTTTTTATTCAATTTCCCTACTAAGTCCAGAACTCCTGAAAGTATTCTATAATAATATTTGTCTACTACAGAGGGCTCTTAATCGGACGGTTGAACCTTTTACCCAGAATGCTAGGTTGAGCGTGAGCGTGAGAAAACACGTTGACACGTGGGCTTGACCTTGGCCTCTGGCATCACCTTTGAAACCGGAAAGGTATTTTGTCCTTGACTTTGATCCAGAAGTGTGTGTCTTGGCGGCTATAACCTTAATCAATTACGTCACAGGGGACTCTATACAGCTTTGCAAAACAAATTTGATAACAGGTAAACAGCTTTTAAACAGTCCAAATAACAGCTAAACAGCTTTTCAAACAGCTCTGATAACAGCTTAACAGCTTTTCAAACAGCTCTGATAACAGGTAAACAGCTTTTAAACAGGTCTGATAACAGCTTAACAGCTCTGATAACAGCTCTGATAACAGCTTAACAGCTTTTCAAACAGCTCTGATAACAGCTTAACAGCTTTTCAAACAGCTCTGATAACAGGTAAACAGCTTTTAAACAGGTCTGATAACAGCTAAACAGCTTTTAAACAGCTCTGATAACAGCTTAACAGCTTTTTAAACAGGTCTGATAACAGCTTAACAGCTTTTCAATCAGCTCTGATAACAGCTTAACAGCTTTTTAAACAGGTCTGATAACAGCTTAACAGCTTTTCAATCAGCTCTGATAACAGCCTAACAGCTTTTCAAACAGCTCTGATAACAGCTTAACAGCTCAATGCTGCTCGATTGAGGAATTTTGTTAGTGTTTTCAGACTTATGGATATCTATCGTTTGATGCATCCTATGACTAGATCATACACGAGGGTATCGCGAAATATCCATGGAAGTCTCGCAGGCTAAAGAATTGATAGACTTTACGTCCCACTTGGAATACTAGAACATTTCGTTGGCTTCACTCATGAATTGTGTCCGGTCGTCATCATCTTCTTGTAGGGGCAACCATCACTCCAGTTGAAAGGAGAACTGCGTACTGGCTATTCATCAACTCAGAGCGGTTCATCAAAGAGTTCATTGAATTCTGGCACGATTGGCAAGAGAGGAAAGCTGACTTCCTTTGCTTAGTCAACGGTGGGATGTTGGCAAGCTCCAAATTAGATCCTTTATCGAAACGAGTTTCAACCGAACTGGGTATCAAGCTTCCAGTTTGTTGTCCAAACTATATCGGATAGCAGCTCTTCTCCCAATCGGAGTTGATTCTTTATTTTAATAGAATAAATAAACACTTGGAGCACAAACTTACATGCACAGCTTGGAGTTTGTGTCGCGCAATCAATCACGCTGGCTGAGGGAAGGCGAAACTCCAACCGAGTACTTCTTCCTGCCGAAAACTTCTGCCAGGCAACTAGATGACGTACTGCTTCTTGTGAAATCGCGTCGACAAGTCCTTAACGAACTACAGTTATCAGAATATATTCGAGATCGGTGGCTAGATAAAAACGTGTTATCTATTATAATTTAGAAGCTGTTAAGATGTTACCAGAGCTGTTTGAAAAGCTGTTTAGCTGGCTGTTTGAAAAGCTGTTAAGCTGTTATCAGAGCTGTTTGAAAAGCTGTTAAGCTGTTATCAGAGCTGTTATCAGAGCTGTTTGAAAAGCTGTTAAGCTGTTATCAGAGCTGTTTAAAAGCTGTTAAGCTGTTATCAGACCTGTTTAAAAGCTGTTTACCTGTTATCAGATCTGTTTGAAAAGCTGTTAAGCTGTTATCAGAGCTGTTTGAAAAGCTATTAAGCTGTTATCACAGCTGTTATCAGAGCTGTTAAGCTGTTATCAGACCTGGTTAAAAGCTGTTTACCTGTTATCAGAGCTGTTTGAAAAGCTGTTAAGCTGTTATCAGAGCTGTTTGAAAAGCTGTTAAGCTGTTATCAGAGCTGTTATCAGAGCTGTTAAGCTGTTATCAGACCTGTTTAAAAGCTGTTTACCTGTTATCAGAGCTGTTTGAAAAGCTGTTAAGCTGTTATCAGAGCTGTTTGAAAAGCTGTTTAGCTGTTATTTGGACTGTTTAAAAGCTGTTTACCTGTTATCAAATTTGTTTTGAAAAGCTGTATAGAGTCCCCTGTGACGTAATTGATTAAGGTTATAGCCGCCAAGACACACACTTCTGGATCAAAGTCAAGGACAAAATACCTTTCCGGTTTCAAAGGTAATGCCAGAGGCCAAGGTCAAGCCCACGTGTCAACGTGTTTTCTCACGCTCACGCTCAACCTAGCATTCTGGGTAAAAGGTTCAACCGTCCGATTAAGAGCCCTCTGTAGTAGACAAATATTATTATAGAATACTTTCAGGAGTTCTGGACTTAGTAGGGAAATTGAATAAAAAGAATAACATATATAAAATATCATTATCGATTTATTATAAATTAAAAAAATATTAACATTTAATTCTTAGTGTGTCATTCTATTGTTGGGCTTCCTTATTTGAATATACCTATAACTATAATATATTCTTTATTTTCCAATAATGTATATCTTAGACTATAATACAATTAAAACAAATTACTTAAATAAATGGAACTATAACTATATGAATTTTTTTTTTATTTACAATACACTAGAATTAGGTCATATGTTTTCTGCGGCTGCTCCTTGTTGCTCTGATGGAATTCAGTAATGTTTGTCAATGGTAGAGTATCCGTTGTGCTACTAACATTTAATTTTACGGTTGGGCTTCCTTAATTCAAGATAAATTTTTTGTTTCTCACATTCAGGAATATGTGATGCTAATGCTTTAGCAGAATAAAAATAGAACAAACATCTGTCGCATATATACAATCTAGCCTTATGTTTTGAAGCTTGTTTCCATGCAAGCCGTGAAAGATATTTAATCCAGCAGAAATGAAACCTGGTACTTTCATCATCATTATCATCATAATCATCATCAGCAGCATCATCATCATCATCATCATCATCATCATCCTGCTCATAGTTATTTTGTATCATTAATAGATTCACATGTCGCTTCATATTATGTTTCGTTGGTCTAACTAGAACAGTGGTGAAGGAACGCTCTTTCTTTAGGATGAATACGTTTATTGATATATCGTTCTGGTCTTCAAATTGTTTAATTTGCTTAAGCGTCATAGGAAATGTTATTCCAGTTAAATTTAGCACAGTAGAATAATGTGGATATGATGAGGTCCTATCGGAGTGAACATTTACAGGATATAGCGCTGATGTTACGGCCCAAGCGAAGCATGCTTCATCACTATTTTTTACATTGATGCAAGCTTGCTTTAAAGCAATCTCCTTCGGTAGAGATATATACGAAGATCCTCGGTGCTGTTCAAATTTGTTGATATGTACTGCTAAATGTATAATGGAGTCCAATGTCCAGCCACTATCTTTTTTCTGAAACTCATCCAGCTGAGTGAGTATTGAATCCAATATGTTAACTTTATACCACTCATTTAAATTATCGTCCACATTGATTGGAGCAGTTCTTGCTTGTAAATATTTAATATCTTTTATAACATCATTGTCACCGATATCTTTAACAAAATCAGCACACAACTTTATATTAACTTTAATATTGAGATGGCATTTTAAAATATTCTTAATACGGCGTATAAATAAATCACCAGCATCCTGTATAAATAGCTTAGGATCTGTATGGTTTATATTTACAATAATTCCAGCTCTAATTCTGTCTGTGAATACTGAACTCATTTCCTCCCACTTTACAAAATCACTTTTTCTTACACGCTGAGCAATTTCTCCACCTCGACTGGTGGCTTTCAATAACACTCTCGGTGATTTAGTCTGTCCAATACAGCTCCCCATATGCCGTTTTGTACCACTCTTTTTACTAGAAAAACTTTCATTTATTAGCACGGTTGACATTTTTTTATTTGACCTATCGCTGAGGCTCACCAAAAGTGACTGATGCCGCCTTCTTTCACCAAAGCCTTAAATTGAAGCCGTTCTCAACCTAATACTTTCATGTTTTTTTTACCACCCCAATAGCCTTCATGTGGTCTATTTTTAGATATCGAATTTCATAACATGCTGCAATGATCACGATTTCCTCTGCTCATAGTATTAACATGTTCTTGACATCGATTCAACGTTTTTATGAATATATTTAAGTCTTGGTAAGGAAGCCGTGAAACTATTTTACTTCAATCAAATAAGCACATATACCACCAATCTAGTGCATAACATACATCGATTCAATCCCCATATCGCCCATGAAAGTTTTTCTTTTACACTACACAACATATTACATTAATTCATTTCAGTGTTGCATACATACATATCCACAGCTGGCAAGTATATGACCAAATCCCGAGTGAGATATTACTCACAGCTCTCAATGTACTCATCTAAGATAACATATTATACTATATTAATATAATAACTCCACCTTCTTTCGTCAAAACATTTAATTTAATCCACTCCCAACCTAATACTTTCATGGTAAGATTTAAAGATGAATAAATAATACTTCCATATCCTAATAGACTTATATCATTCAAAATACCCACTCTCCACATCGCGGTCTTCACTATTGAACTTGAAGCACAGCTAATTATAATCTCCCATACAACTTGCACTACTCATCATCATCCAAGTGAACCCAAGAGCAGACACTTTCGGTTTCAAAGGTTAAGGTGACGCCAGAGGTCAAGGACAAATTGCTGCCTTCAAGCCCATGTGTCAAATACATATAAATAGTAGTTTCATAACTTGTTTTTTTCAGTTGATATTTTGCTCTTTACCCAAACAGATCACTGTTTCTTGGCAAGCTAATTACGCAATAATTTCAACATGAGTTCTAAGGACACTACAAACCTTCTAAAGCCTACGGAAGAAAGGAGTAAAGAATATTCATATAAAGCTAAGTCTACATCTTTGAAATCAATGCTTTCCAGAAATAAAGAAGAAAGTTTTTCATCCAAAAACGAGTCGACTATCCCCTACCAACAGGTCGAAAAATCAGGATATTCTAACAAAGATTGCAAAAAGTAAAGACAGAGAGATGTTATTTGTGAAAATGGTGCACAAGGAACCTTCTAAAGTCATGTTGGTCTAAAGGCATAAGGAATATTCATTATAAGGATCAGTCCATATCTATGAAATCCTGGCTTTCCTGAGCTAAAGAAAAAAGACCTTAGACTTAAGCTATAATGTAATTAAAACAAATTATTTCAATAAATGGCATTATAACCATAATACAATTTTTATTTACAATACATATTTTAGACTAGACTAGACTTAATATATTTTCTGCGACACATGTCGCTTAATAGTGATAATTGAAGCAAAAAAATGATTATTGCTCACACCGTGTGTCGCTTTCAGCCAAATTTGTTGTTTGCAGATGAAGTGAACATACTTTCCTTATGTAATCCATTGGGATCACTTTTGATATATATCATGAAGCTTTCTTAATCATATTATGTAATTTGTGGTAAGATATCCTACTAGAGTTATATCATTCCAAATACCCACTCTCAACATCGCGGTCTTCACTATTGAACTTGAAGCATTATCAACTTTTTTTCAACCTTCCTGATACTCATACAACACCATTTCGAGGAGATAAATGCCAAATACCATCCAGCAACACTTTTAACTTAATACATAACTTACAGTACCTACTCTCAACCCACCACCACGATCTTCACTATGGACATGGAGAATTATCACATATCTAGCGAGATTGCTGATTAGGATTTTACTGCTTATTCATAGCTCCCATACAACTTCCACTACTCACCTCAGACAACATATCATACCACATTAATATCATAACACAGCGTTCGTCTATCAAAGCTTTTAATTTAACCCACTCTCAACTTAATGGTAAGTAAACAATGTACCTGCCCCCAATAGTATGAAGATAAAATTATCATATTCTTATCAGCTTCATGTGAACTATGATATCGGGGAATCAATCAAATCTCATAACAGTGTGACTGATTGAGAAATTTTATTGAAAATAAAAAACAATTCGTCATAAAGACTTTTCAATACAAACTCCTAGATACAAAAAAAACATTAATCGCTCAATTTGCCTGCTTTACTCGGCTATATTTGTTTACGCAAGATATCAAATTACCAGCGACCTGGCCACCTTTTCTAATGCTTTAATTTCCATTACTTCTAATGATTTCATGTGTCTTACCATCCCAAGCAGCCGTGATCAATTTTACACATCGAATATCATAACATGATCACTCTTGTTTATAAAAGACACCTACAGACCACAACTTGCGTAATAGTTTTTGTTGTTGTTTTTTTCAGCAAAAGAAATTTTCAAGTATATCTTCCACTACTCATCTAAGACATCATATCCCACAGATTAATATCGGTTGCTGTTGTTTTCAGTTAAAGAAATTGGGAATCTTACATAAATCGCTCAATTTGTTTACTTTACTCGGCTGCTGTGCGAATTTGTTTACATTATTCGACTGCGAATTTGTTTACTTTGCTGGACTGTGCGAATTTGTTTATGCAAGGAATAAAATCAGAAGCATTCCACCTGAAGAGCAAAATTACACATTTACTAATTTCCATTACTTATCTAAGTGAACATATCTACCTACATTCGCCCCAATCAGCTTCGCCTGATCTATTTTTAGATATATGATCATATGGTGCAATCTTGTTTATAAAAAACACCGACAGATTAATATCATCAAATCTTTAATCCACAACTTAGGTTATAGTTGTTGTTGCTTTTTTGTTTTTGAGCTACTAATATTAATTACACCTGAGAAGGTAAGATCGCTAATATTCTCGAACCATAGCCCGTAGAGGATTTCTGATGAAAATTTTACCCCACTAGTACTAATACTATTGGCATGGACAAAAAATATCCTAGGGCTGGAGAGTGCTGAAAGTAATCTCGTATCCCCAAGCCCGAGATGAACAACATATGTAAGTACCGACTAATGCCGCTAGGGGACCTTGCTCAAGAAATGGTGTTTGCACTCGAAAGAGCAACTGTTACTTTTCAATAGACGCACCCCCAGGACCCAATAATAATAAGAAAACATCAAGCCAAGGTGATATCATGTTGTGAAATTCGAATGATGCTGATATCTACAACAGCACTTGAAAACAACAAAACCAAGATGACGTCATGCTGATATCTAGAACTTCCCCGCTAATAACAGAAAACAGCAAAACCAAGGCATGCTAGTAGTTCCGGCTAATGCCGCTAGGTAACCTTACTCAAGAAATGGCAAGCCCGTAGAGGATATCTGATGAGAATTTCGTCCCCCTCCCACCCTACACCACCTAGAATCCATTGGCATGAACAAAAATAACTTATACGCTAATATCTCGAAAACCAGAGCCCGTAGGGGATTTCTGATGAAAATTTCATTACCCCCCTCCCTATCCTATACTATAATACCCCCTCACAAACCACCCATCTAGAATCCATTGGCATGAACAAAAATTTCCTACCGTTAACTTTAATTATTACTAATATTAGTTCAAAACCAAAAGCCTACATTTAGGCGCACCACATATCTATCCAAGAAACCCGGAGCATGCTGGTAGTACCGACTAATGCCGCTAGGGCGCAGTCAAGACCAAATCCATCAATAAAGCTTCCCACCCCTTCACAAATATATAGAACTGAAAGTGATCTCGTATCCCAAAACTCGAGATGAAAAACTTAGAGGCTACGAGTCTGAGATGAAAAATAAGCGAACTCCAGAAACAAAATCGAAAACCTATGCTATTTCCCTATGCTGGAGAGAGCTAAAAGTGGTCTCGTATCCCCAAAGTGGTCTCGTATCCCCAAGATTCGAGATGAAAAATAAGCGAACTTCAGAAACAAAATCGAAATCCTATGCTATTTCCCTATGCTGGAGAGTGCTAAAAGTGGTCTCGTATCCCCCAAAGTGGTCTCGTATCCCCAACATCCAAGACATAAACCAGGACATCCAAGACACAAACCCACATTTAGTATGGATTTACACCACCTAGCGATGGTGGCGCCATCTGTGGCGAAATCCTGGAAGCTAAAACAGTGCGCCAGAACCGGCATAGCTTAACTACTAACGATATATTTGTATGTTTCAGCATTGCATCCCAAGTATAGCCAGGTAATGTAAAATAATGTGCGGGATCTAATCCATATGTCTTAAAACAACTTGAACGGAATTGCTCAAACACGTCTGCTAACAAAAGAACATCTGTTTTTAGATATAACTCTGAATATTCGCCCAAATTATTTAAATTAAATTCATTCCAAACTTTACAGGCATGTGTATAATCTTCCTCACTAATATCACAATCATTCAACTTATTGTAAAATTCAGAAATGGCGGGTAAAGTAGTCTCTAAAAATTTGTCTTTAGTACTAAAGTAATCGTAAGGGTATACACCTTTACGTGTTAATAGATTAAATTGATTGTAAGATAAATTTTGAAATTGAGATTTTAAAATAGGAAAAGAAGTTAAATATGATGAAAGGGTATCAAGGCTACTAGCCATAAACCGAAAAGAATCAATAAATCGAAATTTTATTGGAAGATTATCTAAATGTTTTGTGAACGATATGTATCGCTCTTTATTTATAGGAAGAAGATCAACCTTCCCTTCTAAATCTGAAGCTAAATTTTTTATAATAAAATGTGAATCATAACCGCTAAGATTATGGAAAATAACAGGAACAGTGTGACTATCTTTAAAATTTATATTACACCCAGCATGTGCTGGTCCTCGGTACTTACCTGTTAAGTGACAGTGATCACGCACCTTTCTATCATCTTCTGGAAATGGTTTCTCGCAAATATGACAGAGTGGAGCTACAGAAAAGTTGTTGACCTGCTCTTCAGTTAACCGATCCATTCGTAGTGGGTTATTGAAAATATTTTCTAAATTTTCTCCAAATTGATTTAACTCGCTCACAAACCAATTAATACAATCATCGCCACTGTAGTACTTGTAAAACTATAACGTGGGACCATATGAACACTTTAAATAATACGCTATACTACACGGAACTTGTTCTTGATACTTGTTCTTATCACTACAATCTGTTAATAGTAGTTACACTATGGCGTTTCTGGCTCACTTTTTCCATACAAAAAGTGCATGGAAAATTCCAACTCATTTGCGTCTTCTTCTTCGTCTGGAGGTACGGTGAGCAATTTTGAGGTGGTTCTGAGGCCGCTTTTGTATTGAAAATTAACATTATACTGTGACAGTACCAGATCACTTTTTCCATACAAAAAGTGCAAGGTAGATTCCAACTATTTTGCTGGCTCTGGACTGGGATCTGGGCCACTGAGGGGGATTCCGTCTAGTGGTATACGTCACAGGGTATGCCTGGAAAATTCCTTTCCTACCGTATGGCTGACCAGGAGATGACGCCAACTTTTTGTTTGATCTGGTCTTGGAAGCTACAATTTCACCTTTGACCTTTCCTGTGTCTGGGTGCTGGAGGTTGTCTGAGAGCTTTAGTGACAATATCTGATACTATGACTAGGATTGTCTGGGGTATGTTGGACTGGGCCAAGGCCTGGGTAAAATACCAAGGCTTGGGTAAAATGTGTGTGGCTTAAGTAATGATATGAAATACCCTATGCGAATTTATATCGGGGCTATATACTTGTCAGCTTGAGTTTGGTGTTAGTTGTTTACTTTAGTATGAGTGCCTGTGGTATATTGGGCTGTGCTAAGGAAATATTACCCAAGGCGAGGGTGGATGTGTGCAGCTGTGTATTTATGTGGATAAGAAATGTTATGAAATTCCCTAAGTGAATTAGTGTAATTAGTATTATTAATAATTCAAGTTAACTCTCGAATATTTTTGTTCATGCCAATAGATGCTAGAAGGTGTCAGTGTAGATCTTAGTCCTGGAGGTTGACAAAATTTTCATCAGAAATCCTCTACGGGCTATGGTTCAAGATATCACCGATCTTACCTTCTCAGGTGTAATTAATATTAGTAGCTGAAAAAACAACAACAACAACTATAACATAAGTTGTGATTAAAGATTTGATAATATTAATCTGTAGGTGCCTTTTATAAACATGATTGCACCATGTAGCCTTATATCTAAAAATAGATCAAGCGAAGCTGATTGGGGTGAATGTAGGTAGATATGTTGACTTAGATATGTAATGGAAATTAGTAAATGCTTAATTTTTCTCTTCAGGTGTAATTATTCTAACTTGATTCCTTGCATAAACAAATTCGTACAGTACAGTAAAATAAACAAATTCGCAGTCGAGTAATGTAAACAAATTCGGACAGCGGCCGAGTAAAGTAAACAAATTGAGCGATTTATGACAGATTCCTAATTTCTTTAGTTGAAAACAACAACTGATATTAATCTGTAGGATATGATGTCTTAGATGAGTAGTGGAAGTTATAATTGAATATTTCTTTTGCTAAAACAAAAAACAACAACAACTATAACGTAAGTTGTGGATTAAAAATCTTTTATAAACAAGAGGGAACATGCTATGATATTCGATATCTAAGAATAGATCACGGCTGCTTCGGATGTTAAGAAACATGAAGTAATAGAAATTAAAGCCTTATCAGAAAATTTTCGATGTAGGTGTTTGTATGTGTATGTATTGAAAATACTTAGGTTATATGAAAAATTGTTTTTTAATTTCAATAAAATTTCTTTTATGGGCAGGTTAAATTTAAAGTTTTGATTACCTATGATATCAATGTGAGGTGATACTAATATGTATAGTATGATAGGTTGACTTAGATGAGTAGTGAAAATTGTATGGGTATAGTAAAAGACTTTTCATCAAATTTTTGGTGATAAGGTGTAATGGCATGACCAGTGTTGCAACACGAAATCTTTCTAGAGTACCTTGTTAGTCTAGCCTGAAAGTGATTGAGCAGCCACATCTGAAAAATTGCATATTATCATTAGCTTGAGAGTGCCAAAAGGGCTTTGAAGCGTTAGTTTTTTGTTGGTGTTTATTAGCTCGCGAGATTTGAGAGCTTTTTTCTTAATTATACTAATCTCAGCGCCGGTGTCCACTATTAGCTGGGCCTGACCATTTAGACCTATGTCTAGAGGAAGTCTGGCGGTGGGCACACTGAAGTTGGGCGGCTGAGAAGACCCTTGTTTATTGCTGGTAGGGTTTATAGTCGAGCCGGGGAGTTTTGGGTCGACTCTTTGTCGTTTCCCTGTTTTTTATCCTCCCACTTTTGCTTTTGCCGACATTCGTCGATCTTATGTCCACGGCGCCCACAAAAATCACATTTTTGTCTTATGTTAAAGACTCTGGGGCCTTTTGTATTGTTCGGGTCTGACTGTGGTTGATTGTTAGGCGATCCTCGTGTGAAACGATTTGCAGACTGTGTTTGGTTGTTTCGACAGTCGCGAATGTCATGCCCGTAACTTCTACAGTTAGTGCAGAAGGGGGTGTTTTTGCGTTTTAGACACTCCGTGTAGGTGTGTCCCCGCTTCTGGCAGAAATTACAGGTGATGTTTTGTACCAGATTTTGTGTATCCGGTTGTCTAGAATCCCTTCGTGGAAACGGCGGGCGTAGTGGTGGAGCATGTACGTATGGGGGATTGTTAAACTGCCTGGGCTCTTGTGCTCGTGGTGATGCATACATGGGTGGCTGTGGTGCTTGATTGTAAGGAGTTCGGCTGAGAGCCCGAACTCGAAGACTAGGGTCTATTGGTGCCATTGGGTATGGCTGTTGCGTTAGCGGCGTTTGGACGAAAACGGTGCCTGCTTGCAGCTTTTCCATGTCTAGAGCCTTTTGTATCAGCTGCTCTAGATCATTTTCTACCAGCGTGAGGAGGTACTGGCATAGGTGGGGATTGTTCACTCCACTTTTGAGGGCATTCTTGGCGAAGTCCGCCAACTGTGTCTTCACAGCTGGGGCTGCCGTTGCTCCGTACTTCAGTACCGCTGCCTCGTTGCAAAGCATCAACAACTGCTTCACTCTTGTTGTGAAGGCAGTGAGAGTTTCCAACGGGTTTTGCCTCATTGTGATCAATTTGTTGACCAACTCCTGGTACGATTCTCGTGGTAGGTAGGTTCTGTTCAGACGTTCCTCCACCTCACTAAAAGTAGTTGGAACGTCCGAAGCAAACAGCTGATAAGCATCGCCACGAAGTCTTGTGGGCAAGATATGTAGGAAGGCTGGTTTTTCTTCCTCACTTAAACAGTGTAGGGCCTGTTTGCAACAGCCAATAAATGTTTGTAGCTCACGACCTAGCTGTGGGGTATTTTCACGAAAACAGAGGAACTAGTTGTGCCGTGAGCTTGGCCACCTTCGCATAATCTACCATTGTGATTATCTTTTTATTTAAACTTTTGTAGGGTAGTCTACTTGTGCTTTGTCGGGTTTCAGGGCTGGTTTCTGGACTAGAATCCGTGAAGGATACTTCTAGCCAGCCACTAAGGAGATTTTCGGCGGTTGTTTGGTCCGCTTCGTCACCACCAATTTCACTGTCACTTTCAGCGCTTACAACTACACTGGCTGAGCTCTTATCTAAATCTAGTGAACGTGAAAGCCCGGCAAATTCGATAAGCTCCTGTTTGAATCGCTCTGTATCTTTTTTAAATTTTTCGATTTTTGTCAGCCTCTGCTCTCTGCCTTGACTTAATCTATGGTCAAGAGCGTCGCAGTGCGTGACAGTGAGCTTATCGGATTCACGTGCCTTTTCTAACAACTTATCTAAAAACTTATCTAGACTTACTTTAGATACAACTGTGGGCCCTGTTAAAACGGTGCCGCTTCGAAGGCGAACTCCTTTTCTTTCCTGCTGTGATGGGTCTGGATCCTGGCTAGTTGATTGTGTTGGGTTGTCTTCGGGGGCGTCGTCTGTACCTTCCCGGAGGTGATGAAGATTTTCACCTGGGGATTTCTCCGCGTCGGATGAAGGTATGGAGTTTAATCTCGTGCCTGTCTCAGGTGCCGGTGTCGAGTTTTCTCCTGACATATGCGTCCCGCGTTGTCCAAAAGGGGGGCTTCCAGCCTTCTTGGAGTATTCCCTTCTGGAATGTTTCTTGCTACTAGGGGGGCTCCTGCCGTCTTATTTCCCTTGGCTGAGATTGAAAGGGGGGCTTTTGCCGACTTCGAGATCCCTTTCAATCCTGGAACGAAGTTACAATTTCCGGTGCTTCTGTTTGCTGCCGGGGGGGCCCTAGGCCTACTTATTTCCCCTGGATATGGTTGAAAGGGGGGCTTAAAACCTTCTTCGAAATCCCCTTCAACCCAGGAACGATGATATCTTCCTTCTGGAGTTGGTTGCTGAGTGGGGCTGTCTTCGTTATCCTCCTTCTCGCTGCTGGAAAGGGGCTTCTGGTGTTCGGTGATGAATTCCAATCTGGAGGTCCAAGTCTCTTAATGCTGTCTTTTCACTCACTGGGGTGAACGCTTGCTCGCCTGGAGCAGAGGCGCCTATAGATGATATCTACCCCGAGCGTTGGGGGTGACGTGGCCGTATAATGTGGCTAGTGTCACAGGTTCCCCGTAGATTCTTGCAGGATCAAGGCTTTTCAAGCGTTTACGATCGTTTAACTTGACCAAGCTTCCTTGATCCTACCGGCTGCGCCAATGTTTGAACATGTCCAGAATTATTCGCGTTGAACGATGGCTGCAAAAATGTAATCTTACACTTTTTAAAACATCAGCCACCGTTTGAAATCGCGACGCGCATATACATACAATGCATTTATGCGGCGCGCGTTTCTTATCACGAAAGCTTTTTACACAATATGTATGTACGTATGTACATACATATTGAATTTTTTCACGGCAAATTGTACTGAAGGTACGATTTGTTTTTTGATTTCTTTGTGAATTTAATTATTTCCACTGACAAATTTTGCTGAAGGCAAAATTTGTCGTGGAGGTTGTTGCTATTAAACGACTTGGTTGAAATCTGAAACTTTTGTTTTTCCCAAGTCGTTTGATGTGAAAAATTTTATGAATTGCTTGGAATTTCAAGAAAATTGCTGATGCAATTTTCTTCACCCTTTTTGGAAGATAAACTAATCGTGTTTTGTACATGATTAGTTTATTGAAAATCATAATTTATGATTTTCTTTTTTTTTTTATTTTATATGTCCAATATGTACCTAGGATTATATATATAACATTCCAACGTTATACATATATATGTATATGCACATATGGTACATATATGTACTAGGATTTTATATATAACATTCCTTCCCCCCGCGAAAAAGAGAGTTATTCTTTGAAGAGGAATAATTCTCGAAAAGCTGTGTGGGTGTAGATTCCGTATGGGGTGTTTTATCAAGTTGTGATGAATTTGATATCTGCCTTAAACAAAATAAAAAAAAACTTGGTGCACGTAGAGTTGGTATGAGATATTGCAATGCATCTTGTACCGACTTGAAAAAGAGAGAAAAAAAGAAATGAATTGTGTGGGATTTGTATCTTTAAACAAGATAAGTACACGATGCATTCTAACTGCATCTTGATCAATTTTTTGCTAACGTTTGGGGTTTTGCCCTTTATATGGGGCGATTTTTGTAGTTCCGTTCATAGTTTGTTTCAACTACCTATTTAAATAAAGTGACTTGTAGTTTCTGTAATGTAAGAGGCCACACATATGTCGATTGCCTCAAAAGGAAAAATACGCCTTATTGTGTGAACTTCAAAATGTATAATCACGACGTACGTGACTGCAGGAGAAACAATAATAGTTTCCAGAGACCACATAACAATACTATAGCATCAAATCAACGACCAAGAGACCCACCAGGTTCCAACAACTCAAGGGTCTATAATGTACGTAAGAAATGTGAATTTTGTGGTCGTTCTGGACATGCAGTAAATAACTGCCAACAAAACGTAAATGGGAAGCCCGGAGTCAGGGAAACGACTTACAGTCAACCCAAAACTCCCCGGCTCGACTATAAATTACCCATCAAATAAAACAGGGTCTCCTCAGCAGCCCGATTCCAGTGTCGCTGCAGTAAAACTTCCTTCAGACATAGGCCTGAACGGCCAAACTAAACTGGTAGTAGACACAGGCGCTGAGGTTAGTATAATAAAGAAAAGGTCATTAAAAGACCCCAAAGAAATTAAACACAATGAGGCATGTACACTTCAGACCCCATTTGGTACCGGAAAGACGCTGGGAAATTGCCAGGGACACTTGGTTTTCAAAAACAAAATTCCCTGCAAGTTTCAAGTCGTAAAGAACTTGCCTGGCCTCTCCGATGATGGACTTCTAGGAAATGGTTTCCTAGCAAAAAACTGTAACGTTGAGGGGCCTAATAAAGCACTACGGTTTGCTCGGAAGGAGACTAATCCCGATGAATTTGCTTTGCCATTGATGTTTGAAACGGACAAGCTACATTCTGAAAAAGCAGTCGAAGTAAGAACACTTGGAGAAGAGATAGAGTTTAAACAGGCTGAACTATCCACCTGCAGCGTCTTCAAGGCTTCTCAAACAAGAAAAGCTGGCTGCCAAGCTCCAAAAGAGCCCAAGGAATGTGAAATGCGCTGTCTGGGCGAACAAGAGACCGACGAAATCCGGCAACAATTGGTTACCTTTAAGGAACCAGTCCCGTTACAAACTCAAGAAGAAATTCTCTGTTTATCACAAGAGATAAGCGATGGAGTCTTCTTGGCAAACAGTTTGCTGTCATCTGGAAAAAGATTAGTGCTGGTTAGTATTCTCAACGCTAACAGTCATCAAGTAGTCATACATAGCTTAAAGTTGCAGCTATGCCCAATAAACGACTACATCATAGTCCTAATAACACACACAAAAGACCACAACCAAACGCACATTCCACTACCAAATTTAGAGGCAATATCAAACACCACAAGAGACGGAACTGAGTGTTCAAAGCCTGCCAGAAAGGTGCATATAACTCTTCCGTCCAAAACCCGAGGCATAAATCACTATGAAACAAACAACGGCCATATAAGAACAGTAGCGAGTCGCTAAAGCCTATATTAAAGGTGCATATTACTCCACCGTCACACAACACAAAAAATTCTACATGGTCAAAAAGCAATAGAATTGACGCGCATGAGTATATCACACAACCTAAGGCAAAGACCACACAGGTGTACCAAACTCAGCCGTCAACCAAGCAGGAAGCAAATCCCCTGCAACATGCTAAAAATACCGAAATAAAGCCTCAAAAGGAATCAAAAACGCCTCATCCACTTACAGGTAAAAAATTTAAAAGGAAGAATAAGTTAACCGAAGGTTCAGCTGAAAAAACAGCAACCCTACAACATGTACGATTCTTATACCCGGATTATGATACTCCGAACGACCCAAAACAATACACGCGTACTTTTAGGCTAGAGCACGAACTCAGCCTAGACCCTAATTTGACCGCGGAGGAAAAAATTTCGATATCAGAACTCTGCGAAGAGTATAACGATATCTTCTTCCTCAAAGGTGACAAACTCACCTATACAAATGCGGTAACGCATATGTATTCCATTGGTGCAAGATCAAGCAGCAATCAATCAAAAAATGTACCGCTTACCTGAAACTCAGCGGAAAGTAATTAATGAGCAGCTAAAAGAAATGCTAGACAGCGGGATAGTCCAGTCTAGTAAAAGCCCTTGGAATTCACCTCTACTAGTTGTCCTCAAGAAAGCGGGACCTGCGGTGAAAAAAAGTGGCGCGTCGTTGTCGACTTTCGTAAATTAAACGAAAAGATAATTGCAGACGCGTTCCCGCTACCCCGAATCGAGCAGCTAGGTCACGCAAGGTATTTCACCACACTCGATTTGGCGAACGGCTACCATCAAGTTCTTGTCGACAAAAAAGGTCGACATAAAACTGATTTCAGCACAAGTTATGGGCACTACGAGTTCAAGCGTATTCCAATCGGGCTCAAAGGAGCCCCCGCCACATTTCAACGCCTAATGAATTTCGTACTAACAGGCTTACAAGGCCTCGAATGTTTTGTCTACCTAGATGACATTGTCATCAATGGAAAAAATTTAAATGACCACAACGAAAAGTTGAGAAAGGTCTTCAATAAGTTGAGAGCTAACAACTTAAAACTGCAGCCAGATAAGTGCCAGTTTCTACGAAGAGAAGTTGTTTACCTAGGACATAAATGTTCTAGCGAAGGAGCCCTACCAGACCCACGTAAGACGGCATGCGTCCAAACATTTCCTGTTGCAAGAACAGTAAGGCAAGTTCAATCATTTTTGGGACTTGCCAATTACTACAGGAAATTCATTCCAGACTTCTCCAAAATTGTACGTCGAATCACGAATTTACTCCGAAAGGATGTAAAATTCACTTGGACTGAGAAATGCCAAGAAGCATTTCATAGCATTAAAAATGCTTTAATTTCTCCACCACTTTTGATTTATCCCGATTTTTCAAAATCGTTCAATCTGACAACGGACGCAAGTAACGAGGCTCTAGGAGCTGTTCTTTCTCATGGAGAAGATGGAAAGGACCAGCCCATTGCCTATGTAAGCCGCACATTAAACAAAGCCGAAAAAAATTACTCAACTATAGAGAAAGAGTTATTGGCTATTGTCTGGGCTACCAAGAATTTCAGGTGCTATCTTCAAGGCCGGAAATTCACGGTCTATACAGACCATAAACCTCTCAAAGGTGTCTTCAATGTGAAAGACACTACTTCCCGTTTGGTGAGATTTCACCACAAATTATCTGGATTCGATTGCAACATCGAATATAAACCAGGGAAGTACAACACTAATGCCGATGCACTAAGTCGCATCCCTCAAGCATTAAAAGAAGACAGTTTAGGCAATACCTTAACGGTAAAAGCCCTAGTCTACCACACGATGGACTCAGATGTGGAGGAAGACGATTCCACAAATAATGAAAAGAAAAAGAAATCCGCTCATTGCTTCGTCGTGACTCGAGCCCAGAAGCAAAAGGCTAAAGAGACAATAAATAACTCCAGTGAGGAGACAGAAGAGCACACGAAAGCGGATCAAAACAAAATTCAACTCACGGAGGCAGATATTCACACCCCAGCATCACTTGTTCAAAAAGTAAGTACTGGCAAGACACCCGAAGTTATTACGAGCCCCACGGAGATCCAAACAATCTTAAAAGATTATCACGATTCTCCATTTGGTGGCCATCAAGGAGTCATAAAAACTTACAAATGTATAAGACGCAAGTATTAGTGGAGACACATGCTTAGCGATATCAAGAGATACATTAAAAAATGCCCAAAGTGCCAGACGATGAAAGCTTCTTCACAATATAAAATGCCAATGGTTATCACGGATATCGCAGAGCAACCGTTCGACAAAGTTTACCTTGATATTGTAGGTCTATTAAAAGAGACCACATCAGGTAACAAATATATCTTGACCTTCCAAGATAATTTAACAAAATTTGTAGACTGGTATGCAATACCTAATGCAGAAGCAGTCACAGGAGCGCAGGTTTTGTTTGATGAAATCGTTACGCGCTATCGCATACCCAAAGGAATACTCACCGATCAGGGAACAAATTTCCTGAGTGAATTATTCAAAAGAGTATGTAAGCTTCTAAAGGTAAAGAAACTACAGACTTCAGCATACCATCCACAGTCTAATGGAGCACTAGAGCGTGCACATAGACCCCTTATAGAATACCTGCGAACAATCGTAGATGAAAATCCCAAAACATGGGACCAATAGTGTACACGAGGGTACTAAACTTACCCCAATGGACTGCCTATACGGCTTCACAGCGGATGTCCCATCAAATTTAAAACGGGATCCAGAACCCGTTTACAATCATTAGAGCTACTATCACATATTGAAGTATAAGCTCCAAAGAACATATGTCACGGAACGAAAGAACTTATTGGCAAGTAAACAGCGCTCAAGGGGGTACTACGATAAGACAGTACGACCCAAACTTTCCATGTAGGAGACAAGGTCCTCATCAAGAATGAAAGCAGAAAACATAAGCTTTCTCAAATCTGGGTAGGACCTTATCAGGTAATCGCAATACCAAGTGATGTGAATACCACCATCAAAATTGGTAAACGTATGGTAACGGTACACAATAATCGTTTAAAACCATATTTCGATTAAAGGCATGTTGAACAAAAATGAAACAGGTTGACTCGAAATTCCTACTACAGTGTCCATTAAACCTCATTTCAATACCTCCCTCAGGAACATTTGCGGTGGAGTCACTCCACTGCCCAGCTTAAAACGGCACAATGCAAGTACAAATATGCTTAAAGGATTGTTTTCTTCTCCTAAATTGCCCAAATGACCAAAATTGTCCATCTGTTCTATATCAGACAGCAAGAGCTCAGTCACTCCTTTTGCAGAATAAATTGGTGGTGAGAATTACTCTCCCAATTTTTAATCTGCCAAAAATGAGGCTACAACAGATTCAATGCTATCCTGTACCCAAGTCAACAAATTACTCATTAATTCCAGACCCTGGTTATTCATACATAGCTAATAGCGAAAAAACGCAGAAGTTTCTCTTATTAAATGGCGAGGAAATAAAAATGTTCAAGAAAATAACAGGTAATTTGGAAGAAAACGCATATGAGGCCGGCTGACCACGCCTACAGTCAAAGCGGCCACATCCAACGAATGTGCCAATAAACTATTATATAATCCTTTAAATGAAGTGCCCAAATACAGGACCAGAGTACAAGCTCCCCAAAAGGACATGTTGATTAAATTAAACAAGCCAAATACGTAGCTACTTTCATTTATCACCTCCACGGTGCTACAAATCACATGTCCAGATCACTTTGTGATCTCGAAACTGGAAGGACAAGGGATATTAGAGATAACGCAACCATGTCAAGTTCAAATAGGTGACAAAGTGCTTAAATACGAAGGTCGGAGTAAATATCCACTAAAAATTATCCAGCCGAATCAGTTTCCGGAGCTCAATCACTCTCTACTCAAAGTAAACCTGGCTGAAATTTTACAAGAAACTCAAAACCACAGTCTGGCGAAAATCGATATTTTAACGGGAGACGATATCTATGAATCAATTTATACTGACACCCATTCGCTAGAAGAAATCCAAAGCAAAGTTATTAAATACCAGGAAATGGTATCGAGCAGAAACTCTCATATCCTGTCCACAACTTCTATATCATTCACGAGCCTACTAGTTCTGGCCATAATGATCGTTGCGGCAGTAAAATATCTATACCCTGTTGTCATCAAGATGAGACAACAGAGAAATCCACCACAAGGTAACCCCGAAATTTCATCAGAGGGAATTCCTTCAGAAGAACAAACTCATGCTCTCCAACCCAGTTTAAGGCGAACCAGGAGCCTCGCTAAAACCAAATCGGTTCAAATAATTTAAAAATGTGACACTGATACTGTCAACAAGAGCCACTTAATCAATGTAGAATTTATTAGAAAAGGTAGACCCGGTAAAATCCTCAAAGGAAATCTATGTAGACATATATATAATATAATTTTAGCACCAAAACTAAATTAAAAATATTAAGATGACTTAACAAAATAAGTTAAAATCAAAAAAAGTAAAAACAACAGGTAAAAATTTAGTATTAAAGAAAAAATGCATATAAAAACAAAAATGCATAAAAATAACAAATTAACAAAAAACGCATTAGAATTAAATATAAACAAAAAATAGAATATATATAAAAGAAAAGAAAACGGTTGTAAAAGTAGACCTGGACACATGTACAAATCATAAAAACAAAATAACAAAATCAATTGTAGTAAAAATATAAACAGAAATAAAAACAGACCTAAGGTGTCAAAAGGAAAAAATGTATTAAAATGACTTAACAAAATAAGTTAGAATGAATATAAATAGGTAATAGAAATGTTAGAATTAAAGAAAAAAAATGCATATAAAAGAAAAATGTATAAAATTAACAAGTTAATAAAAAAAAAACGCATTAGAATTTAAAATAAACCTAAAATAGAATATGTACAAAAAAAATAAAGTATAGAGAAGAAAGAAGAAGTACGCATTAACTAACAGTATAAGAAACTGAATATACAGTTAAAAAAAAAAACAAAAAAAAACATTAATACCAGGCTACTAGGTAACGACGAAATGGTTATAGGATTACAATTAAACTAGTAAAATAATAAATAAAACAGTAAGAAATTGTAACAAATACGTTTGATTACCTTAAACAAAAACAAAAATTTGTTAACTGAGGTAGACAAACAACAAAATAAGAAAAGAGAGGTAAGAACCTTTCTAAAAAATTACGAAATTAAATCACCAAAATGTAAAGCCTAGCCGAACCGACCAGAATCCTAGCCGCCAAAATAGCACCCACAATAACTTCCCCTGAGAATTATTCCTCTTCAAAGAATAATTCTCTTTTTCTCAGGGGGAAGGATTGTTATGTACGTAAATTATACCTAAAAACATTCCTAAAAAAGGGTATACAAATATATATAATATATAAAAAAGTTTCATCCATAAAATTTTAACATAACCTAACCATGCCTAAAACATGGTTAGCTTATCTATTGGATCAGTGAAGAAAATTGCATCATCGATTTGCTTCACATTCCATAAATTAAAACAAAATTATTCCCATGGTAAATTTTGCCTTCAGTAAAATTTGCCAGTAGAAATAATTACTTTAAAAAAATAAAGCAAAAGACAAATCCTTCAGTACGATTTGTCGTGAAAATCACAATATGTAAGTACGAACGTACATACATATAACAAAAAAAAGCTTTCGCGATAAGAAGTGCGCGCCGCGAAAATACATTGCATGTATACGCGCGCCGCAATTTCAAGCGACGGGACGGTGGCTGATGTTTATTAAAACATCATATTACAGTTTTTTTCAAGCCACCGTCCAACGAAAAATATTCTGGACTTGTTTAATCAAGTCCAGAATAAATGAAAATTTTCACAGGGTAGAAATGCAACTATGCATTTTCTACCCTGAACGAGGGTTCTTGATGCAACGAAAGTGATCAAGAGCCGAGTTGAATTTTAAACTGGATTAGCGGCGGTTCGGCAGAAAAATTTAAAATAAAGTAGAGTTGATTTTCGCACTTGGTTCGGCGCGGTTTCGGTTTTGAAAAGTTACCAAAATAAATATAAAAGAATAAAATTTTGAAAAGTTACCAAAAGTATATAAAAGAATAAAATTTTGAAAAGTTACCAAAAGTATATAAAGAATAAAATTTTGAAAAGTTACCAAATGTATATAAAAGAATAAAATTTTGAAAAGTTACTGAAAGTTGATAAAAGAAAAGAAGATTGTGAAAAGTTTGTAAAAGAGAAAGAATACGTTGGTGAAAGAAGATAATAAGTTTAGAAAAGAAAAGAAGATTACGAAAAGTTTGTAAAAGAGAAAGAATAAATTGGTGAAAGAAGATAATAAGTTTAGAAAAGAAAAGAAGATTGCGAAAAGTTCGTAAAAGAGAAAGAATAAATTGGTGAAAGAAGCTAATAAGTTTAGAAAAAAAAGAAGAAGATTGTAAAGAAAAGAAATAGAAGGGTAATAAAACGAAACCGAGACAAATCAGAAAGTGTTTTGGATAAAATACCCGCCATCCCCACAAAGGTACGTAACACAACTCAGTAGTCATAAGGGAAAGAACCATTTCTGCGACCGATGTCTTCACTACTTCCACACAACCACAAAACTGGAGGAACATACAAAGAATTGTGAAAAAGTTAACAATGCGAGAATTCGACTACCATCAGAAAATGAATCAACTTTAGTATTTAAAAACTTTAAGAATAAGATACAAGCACGTTTTATTATATATGCAGACTTGGAGTGTTTATTAATAGTAGTTACACTATGGCGTTTCTGGCTCACTTTTTCCATACAAAAAGTGCACGGAAAATTCCAACTCATTTGCGTCTTCTTCTTCGTCTGAAGGTACGGTGAGCAATTTTGAGGTGGTTCTGAGGCCGCTTTTGTATTGAAAATTAACATTATACTGTGACAGTACCAGATCACTTTTTCCATACAAAAAGTGCAAGGTAGATTCCAACTATTTTGCTGGCTCTGGACTGGGTTCTGGGCCAGTAAGGGGGATTCCGTCTAGTGGTATACGTCACAGGGTATGCCTGGAGAATTCCTTTCCTACCGTATGGCTGACCAGGAGATGACGCCAACTTTTTATTTGATCTGGTCTTGGAGGCTACAATTTCACCTTTGACCTTTCCTGTGTCTGGGTGCTGGAGGTTGTCTGAGAGCTTTAGTGACAATATCTGATACTATGACTAGGATTGTCTGGGGTATGTTGGACTGGGCTACGTTACCTGTACCAAGGCTTGGGTAAAATGTGTGTGGCTTAAGTAATGATATGAAATACCCTATGCGAATTTATATCGGGGCTATATACTTGTCAGCTTGAGTTTGATGTTAGTTGTTTACTTTAGTATGAGTGCCTGTGGTATATTGGGCTGGGCTAAGGAAATATTACCCAAGGCGAGGGTAGATGTGTGCAGCTGTGTATTTATGTGGATAAGAAATGTTATGAAATTCCCTAAGTGAATTAGTGTAATTAGTATTATTAATAATTCAAGTAACTCTCGAATATTTTTGTTCATGCCAATAGATGCTAGAACGTGTCAGTGGAGATCTTAGTCCTGGAGGTTGACAAAATTTTCATCAGAAATCCTCCACGGGCTATGGGTTTCGAAATATTAGCGATCTTATCTTTGGAGGTATAATTAATAGTAGTAATAATTCAAGTTAACTCTAGGATATTTTTTGTTTATGCCAATAGTATTAGTACTAGGAGGGTAAAATTTTCATCAGAAATCCTCTACGGGCTATGGTTCAAGATATCACCTATCTTACCTTCTCAGGTGTAATTAATATTAGTAGCTGAAAAAAAAACAACAACAACTATAACCTAAGTTGTGATTAAAGATTTGATAATATTAATCTGTAGGTGCCTTTTATAAACATGATTGCACCATGTAGCCATATATCTAAAAATAGATCAAGCGAAGCTGGTTGGGGTGAATGTAGGTAGATATGTTGACTTAGATATGTAACGGAAATTAGTAAATGCTTAATTTTGCTCTTCAGGTGTAATGCTTCTAACTTGATTCCTTGCATAAACAAATTCGTACAGTACAGTAAAATAAACAAATTCGCAGTCGAATAATGTAAACCAATTCGGAGAGCGGCCGAGTAAAGTAAACAAATTGAGCGATTTATGACAGATTCCTAATTTCTTTAGTTGAAAACAACAACTGATATTAATCTGTAGGATATGATGTCTTAGATGAGTAGTGGAAGTTATAATTGAATATTTCTTTTGCTAAAAAAAAACAACAACAACTGTGGATTAAAAATCTTTTATAAACAAGAGGGAACATGCTATGATATTCGATATCTAAGAATATATCACGGCTGCTTCGGATGTTAAGAAACATGAAGTAATAGAAATTAAAGCCTTATCAGAAAATTTTCGATGTAGGTGTTTGTATGTGTATGTATTGAAAATTCTTAGGTTATATGAAAAATTCTTTTTTAATTTCAATAAAATTTCTTTTTTGGGCAGGTTAAATTTAAAGTTTTGATTACCTATGATATCAATGTGAGGTGATACTAATATAGTATGATAGGTTGACTTAGATGAGTAGTGAAAATTGTATGGGTATAGTAAAAGACTTTTCATCAAATTTTTGGTAATAAGGTGTAATGGCATGACCAGTGTTGCAACACAAAATCTTTCTAGAGTACCTTGTTAGTCTAGCCTGAAAGTGATTGAGCAGCCACATCTGAAAAATTGCATATTATCATTAGCTTGAGAGTGGGTTAATTAAAAGCATTAACGAGCTATCATATTAATGTAGGATGATATGCCGACTTAGATGAGTAATATAAATTTTCGGTGACCAGGTGTAATGAGCTTGAAATATAATATAACTTCTTGCGTAGTTAAACAAATACATTCGAATAAAATAAACAAATTGATTTATGTTTTTTTTTTTTGTCTAGGGCTGGTGAGCATAGGAAGCTGGCAGAGTTATGAACCATGATATCATAGTTCACATGAAGCTGATAAGAATATGATAATTTTATCTTCATACTATCAGATTGAGCACATATTTTCTAATCATTACGTTGAGCGTGGGTTTAATTAAAAGTTTTGATGAAAGAAGGCGGTATTATGATATTAATGTAGTATGATATGTTGTCTTAGATGAGTAGTGGAAGTTATCAGCAATATCGCTTCATATTTATCTCTCTAAAGCATCATCCGAATGGTGTTGTATGAATGAAGAAAAAACTGATAATTCTTCAAGCCTATAGTGAAGACCGTGGTGGAGGTTGATCGTGGGTACTGTAAGTTGTGTATATATTAATTGTGTTGTATATTAATCTAGTAGAATATGAAAGCTTTAGTGAAGAGCGTGGAAGAGGATAGTGTTATGTGTTTACCTTTAATCTTAAGTTAGGTTGAGAGTGGGTTAAATTAAAAGCATTGATGATAGAAGATAGTGCTATGATATTAAGTAATGGAAATTGTATGGGGGCAGTAAAAGAATAATTTTTGGCTGTCAGGTGTAATGCCATGACTTAGCAGTTAATTTGATATTACCTTTTGCCAAGATCGTGGCGGTTGAGATTGGGTTAAGCTTAGTGGTGCTCGATGTTTATTTTATGGGTGGTGGGTGTGCATAATATAGTAGAAAGCTTTAGTGAATACCATACTTTTCAACCAACTGACTCTGTCAAAACATCTGTGTCGCTCTAACATAAATCTGTGTTCATATTTTAGGTGGGCATGATAGCTTGAAATTATCTTATGGATGGCTAGATAAAAACTTGTTAATTTCATCTTGTGGTGAGCATATGAAGGTAGCAGGGTTTTTTTTATAAATCAAGCAGTTACGCTGTTATGAGATTTGATTGATAT
Organism: Dioctria rufipes; assembly: GCA_963924295.1. NCBI lineage: Eukaryota > Metazoa > Arthropoda > Insecta > Diptera > Asilidae > Dioctria > Dioctria rufipes. Next base: position 134,991,598 of record OZ002742.1, read on the forward strand.
TTATATCTAAAAAATAGTTCACATGAAGATGATAAGAATATGATATTTTTATCTTCATACTATGGGGGCAGGTGCATTGTTTACTTAACATTAAGTTGAGAGTGGGTCAAATTAAAAGCTTTGATAGAAGAACGCTGTGTTATAATACTAATGTGGTATGATATGTTGTCTGAGGTGAGTAGTGGAAGTTGTATGGGAGCTATGAATAAGCAGTAAAATCCTAATCAGCAATCTCGCTGGATATTTGATAATTCTCCAAGTTCATAGTGATGCTCGTGGTGGGGGGTTGAGAGTAGGTACTGTAAGCTATGTATTACGTTAAAAGTTTTGATGGATGGTATTTTGTATTTATTTTATTTATTTTTGAGAGTGGGTATTTATAATGATATAATTCTAGTAGGATATGGAAGTATTATTTATTCATCTTTAAATCTTACCAAGTCTGAAAAAATTACATAATATGATTAAGAAAGCTTCATGATATATATCAAAAGTGATACCAATGGATTACATAAGGAAAGTAGGTTCACTTCATCTGCAAACAACAAATACGGCTGAAAGCGACACACGGTGTGAGCAATAATCATTCTTGCTTCAATTATCACTATTAAGCGATGTATGCCGCAGAAAATATATTAAGTCTAGCCTAGTCTAAAATATGTATTGTACATTAAAATTGTATCTTGGTTATAATGCCATTTATTAAAATAATTTGTTTTAATTGTATTATAGCTTAAGTCTAAAGTCTTTTTTCTTTAGTTCAGCAAGGCCAAGATTTCATAGATATAGATTGATCCTCATAATGAATATTCCTTATGCCTTTACACCAATGTGACGTTAAAAGGTTCGTGGTGCACCACTTTCACAAATAACATCTCTCCATCTTTACTTTTTGCGATCTTTGTTGGAATATCCTGATTTTTCGACCTGTTGGTAGGGGACAGTCGACTCGTTTTTTAATGAAAAACTTTCTTCTTTATTTCTGGAAAGCATCGATTTCATAGATGTAGACTGAGCCTTATATGAATATTCTTTATTCCTTTCATCCGTAGGCTTTGGAAGGTTTGTAGTGTCCTTAGAGCTCATGTTGAAATTTTTGCGTAATTAGCTTGCCAAGAAACAGTGATCTGTTTGGGTAAAGAGCAAAATATCAGTTGAAAAAACAAGTTATGAAACTACTATTTATATGTATTTGGCACATTGTCTTGACCTCTGACGTCACCTTAACCTTTGATACCGAAAGTGTCTGCTCTTGGGTTCACTTGGATGATGAGTAGTGCAAGTTGTATGGGAGATTATAATTAGCTGTGAGTAAACTGTAAAGAAGAAGATTTCTGGTAACAGTATCTTCCATACATAATCTTACAGGTGGAAGAAAATTTTATAAGAATCTGGTAACTGCATTTCCTTATAAACCTTATATAAATTCATATGTGACCAAACCGAGCTATAGATTTTTGTTCTAGATGAATGTACATTATATAATATCTGAAAATAGATAGCAGCAAAATGAAAGGCTATAAGAATTTGGTTGCAGTATATTCTATACAAAATTTAATTACAATAAGAAAATTTTATAAGAATCTGGTACCATGTTCAGTTCACAATTTAAAAAGTAGAAGAAAATTGTATAAGAATCTGGTAATCGTATGTTCCATACAAAGTCTAACAAGCGAAAGAAAATTTTATAAGAATCTGGTAAGAATCCGGTAACAGTATGTTCCATACAAAATCTAACAGGCAGAAGAAAATTTTATTAGAATCTTGTAACAGTATGTTCCAAAGAAAAATCCAAGATTTTATGCATTTCCTGATCTGTAAGCCTTATATAAATCCATATGTTCTATATAAAAAATCGGTATATAAATATCTGTTAAAAAATTAGTTAGGGTATATAGTGATTTTAAAAAATTCATATCTCCAAAACGGTGCCGAGAACCAAAATCCAAAATCTACTAGGTAGCAGAAAATTTTATAAGAATCTGGTATGTTCTATACAAAATCTAAAAGGGGAAGGGAAAATTGCACGAGAGTTTGGTTAGTGGTTAGTGTACTTCCGAATGCTGAACTGTTAAGATGGATATAGAGGAGTTTTTAGGAGAATATAATAACATTTCACTCGATGAACATAAGAAACAAATTCAAGAATGCTATAACTTTTTAAAATTATATGAAAATATTGAAAAAGTCGAGTCAAAATGTGGTGAACACTATATAAGCTGCCCTTGGTCAAGAGATGATTCAACGGATGGACCAGATACATGTGAATGTTGTGGTGTTGCTAGATGCCTAAAAGAAGTTGTGAAGCTATGTAAATTCTACCAAACATTGACAAAAAGTAATTACGGGGCATGCCTTAAAAAGTGCGATTTAACTTAGCACTAGAAATTCCCATTTTGTATACTTGGAGAGCTCATAAAGGATCATGTAAACTTACACTGTATGCAGATGTTGATTTCAACAACAGATTCATCAAACACAGGAAATTTTGATTACATACAGCTCTATACCATAAGATTATAAGAATTAATACTTTTTAATTCTTAATAAATGATATTTTATATATGGCCTTCTTTTTATTCAATTTCCCATACTAAGTCCGGAACTCCCGAATAATGTTTGACCACTACAACGGGTGTTGGTGACGGTGCGTGGTGGTGTGTGGCGGTAGTGGGTGGTGGTGGTGGTGGTGGGTAGTGGTGGAAGTGGTGGTGGTGGGTGGTGGTGGTGGTGGATGGTGGTGGTGGTGGTGGTGGTGGGGTGGTGGTATTGGTTGCGGTGTTGGGTGCCTGGTCTTGGATGGCGCTTGAAACGGATATTTGACGCGTGGCACCAATTTGACAATTTGACAATATGACTAATCTAGGGTCTACCCTTCTATCTGTGGATGATCTGAAAAAGCTGTTTTATAAGCTATTAAGCTGTTACCAGACCTGTTTTAAAAGCTGTTAAGCTGTTATCAGAGCTGTTTTAAAAGCTGTTAAGCTGTTGTCAGACCTGTTTGAAAAGCTGTTAACCTGTTATCAGAGCTGTTTTAAAAGCTGTCAAGCTGTTATCAGAGCTGTTTAAAAGCTGTTAAGCTGTTATCAGAGCTGTTTGAAAAGCTGTTAAGCTGTTATCAGAGCTGTTTTAAAGGCTGTTAAGCTGTTATCAGACCTGTTTTATAAGCTGTTAAGCTGTTATCAGACCTGTTTTAAAAGCTGTTAAGCTGTTATCAGAGCTGTTTTAAAAGCTGTTAAGCTGTTATCAGAGCTGTTTAAAAGCTGTTATCAGAGCTGTTTAAAAGCTGTTATGCTGTTATCAGAGCTGTTTGAAAAGCTGTTGAGCTGTTATCAGAGCTGTTTTAAAAGCTATTATCAGAGCTGTTTAAAAGCTGTTAAGATGTTATCAGAGCTGTTTTCAAAGATGTTAAGCTGTTATCAGAGCTGTTTGAAAAGCTGTTAAGCTGTTATCAGAGCTGTTTGAAAAGCTGTTAAGCTGTTATCTGACCTCACTTCCGGTTGGTCTCATAGGTAAAGGTGACGTCAGAGGTCAGCGTCACATTGATGCCACGCGTCAAATATCCGTTTCAAGCGCCATCCAAGACCAGGCACCCAACACCGCAACCAATACCACCACCCCCACCACCACCACCACAACCCACCACCACCACCACCCACCACCACCACCCCTACCACCTCCAACCACCACCACCACCACCACCCACCACCACCCACCACCGCCAACCACCACCACCCACCGCCACCACCACCCGTTGTAGTGGTCAAACATTATTCGGGAGTTCCGGACTTAGTATGGGAAATTGAATAAAAAGAAGGCCATATATAAAATATCATTTATTAAAAATTAGAAAGTATTAATTCTTATAATCTTATGGTACAGAGCTGTATGTAATCAAAATTTCCTGTGTTTGATGAATCTGTTGTTGAAATCAACATCTGCATACAGTGTAAGTTTACATGATCCTTTATGAGCTCTCCAAGTATACAAAATGGGAATTTCTAGTGCTAAGTTAAATCGCACTTTTTAAGGCATGCCCCGTAATTACTTTTTGTCAATGTTTGGTAGAATTTACATAGCTTCACAACTTGTTTTAGGCATCTAGTAACACCACAACATTCACATGTATCTGGTCCACCAGCTGAATCATCTCTTGACCAAGGGCAGCTTATATAGTGTTCACCAAATTTTGACTCGACTTTTTCAATATTTTCATATAATTTTAAAAAGTTATAGCATTTGTAACGACCACAAGGTAATGTAAATTACCGAGCTTTAACTCTACCCTGATTTTCGAAATAAAACAAAACCAGCGACTAAGCGGCCATGCTCTTATCACTGGTCAGTCCGAAAAGATTCGATGCTTGTAAAGCAAATGGAAAATAAATTAAAAAGAATTTATACATACATATATATAAAAAAAAAAATTAAATCAGAGCTCAAATGCATAGACTTAGAGATTAGCTGCATCCAATGCTGTTATCTGGCTGCTCAACGCTACCAATCAGATAAGCAAACGGTTGATCAGAGACAATAGGTAAACTCTGTTGAATTTGCGAAACATAGTGGGGTCACTCTTTTAAAAGTCTTCATAGCGAGAACATATATTCGGGACAAGCAAGTGCTAGCTTAATTATAAAAATTTTTTTTTTATATACAGTCCAATTTTTTTTTTTTATATACAGTACAGTGCTACCGAATAAATTTCTAGAACTGAGCCTTTCAGAGCTCAGGTGTAAAACAAAAACAAAAGAAGATTGTATTACACTGTGGAAAATAATACAAAACGCGGTGACTTTTTTTTTTGTATGCAAATCAGTGCCCACGTTAGTGATAATCATTCCTCACCTGTCCAAGTTAACCAAAAGAAGGGAAACCAAAACAGAGCACATCAGCAACAATTAGTTAAAGTGCTATAATTGATCTGGTAATTGTGATTAGTGATCCTTGGAATAGAACCTAATATTAATTATTTTCTTCTATGTGCAAAGGATCTGTTGGAGGAAAATCCCGTGGCAATCATAATCGGTACAGGGGGACCACCCCGCATTCCCTACGGGATAGTGAACAACCGATATAATTATTAACGGAATCAAACGGAATCATACAGCCGCAATTCTTAGCAGTAACAATCAGCATCCACTACAGCAGCGCAATCCCATTTTTAATTATATACATGTTTTTCTTAATTTTTCATTCATTGGTTTTTTTTGCATAATTTTATTTAGTAATTCTCTAAAAACTTGAGCATACTAGTGAGTAGAGTAAATTTTTTTTTTTTTTTGGTCAGTTAATTTTTTTTTTTTGTGACGGGCATACATATACATAAGTAGTATATTATCATTAACCTTAGTAGATATACTATGTTCATACCAGACCACTTTTTCCATACAAAAAGTGCAAGGTAGAAACCAACTATTTTGATGGATCACTGAGGGCTCTGGGTAGGGGGAGGGGAGGGGAACGGGGCTGAGGTCGCTTTTGTACTGAAATTTTGACATTATCTAGAAGTTTTCTTTTAGGAAGATACAACAACAACCAATGTAGGTATGTTGACTTGTCCGATAATCAAATTCCGAATAATGTAAACAAAATCGCAGCCCAGTAAAGTAAACAAATTGAGCGATATTTACACACACACACACACACCAGGGGCCAGGTGGCTGGTAATTTGATATCGCCTCTTCGCACAGGTCTACATCACAGGGCGAATTCCTTTCCTACCGTCTGACTGATCAGGGTATGACGTCATCTGGTTGGCTGATCCCGTCAGCTGATTAAGCTCTGTCTTAGCTGATTTTTAATAAAATAATGCTGGCTTTTGCTGGAATCGAACCGAGAACGCTTGGTTTTGTAAAATCCGATGCGCTCTACCATGAGACCATGGAGGTGTTGTATGAATATTCTTTAAAGTTGCTATATATGGGTAGAGTTGTATACCAGAGGTGGGGGATTAACCGGTACTACCGGGATGTGTCATTTGGTCTTGACTGCACCCTAGTAAATATAGGGTCAGTTTGGCCAGACAGATGTGACGTCACCAACCCTGAGGTCATTGACCTTTGACCCTTGACCTTTGACCCTTGACCTTTGACCTTTGACCCTTGACCCTTGACCCTTGACCTTTGACCTTTGACCCTTGACCATGACTACGATGTCATTGACCTTCACACACACACACACACACACACGCACACACATGCACACGATACAATTTGAGGTATTACGTCACAACTCACAAGTCCTTGCTCATGACATTGGCGTCTCAAGCTCTATCTTCGCTGAAATAAAAAATTGGCTTTGTGTTGGAATCGAACCGAGAACGCCTGGTGTGAAAATCAACAAAAAAAGAAACCCCAAGACTTATATCATTGAAAAAATTGTGCCAATGGATTCTAGATGGTGGGTATGTGGAGGGGGATAATAAAGGGATGGAGGGGGGTAATGAAATTTTCATCAGAAATCCTCTACGGGCTCTGGTTTTCGAGATATTAGCGTATTAATAATTCAATGCTCATGGAAATGAATTCTTGCCGGTGTGGGGTGGGAGGGGGAACGAAATTTTCATCACAAATCCTCTACGGGCTCTGGTTTTCGAGACAAACAATTAGCTAAGGGGTTTGTCATGCTTGAAGTTTTCTTAGCTGAGCAGATAACGAATTTCGCAACATGGCATCATCACCTCGGTTTTTGTTGTTTCACCTTGGTTTTGCTGAACGGAAGTTGCAGATATCGATCATCACAAGATTCGTAAACAAATTTTCACATCCTGTTGTAAACAAATTTAAGCACATTTATTCTTATCATGTAATTTGATACCACACTTCCTGTAAGCCGCCCAATTCCAAGAATTTTACTGATCGACACGTTTCATTGGAATTCGTAAACAAATTTTCACATCCTGCTGTAAACAAATTTAAGCAATATCAGCACATTTATTCTTTTCATGTAATTTGATACCACACTTCCTGTAGGCAGCCAAAAAAATTTTATTGTTCCAAGAATTTTACCAATCGAAACGTTTCATTGGAATGTAAACAAATTTTTACATTTTCTCTCAGCCTGTAAGCAAATTCGTTGGAATTCATCCTGTGCAATTTTAGCAGCAGGATCATTCATGTTTACAAACCGTTGCTATAAAAGCGCAAGGAAACTCTTGAGGAGCACCAGTCAGTTTTAGTGAGTCTCCGTGATAGTACATGAAAATAAAATAAAAATGACAACCGCGCTAGTAAATAAAAGTTTTCCAGTAATTGAAAACTTGCGAAAAGATGTGATGGAGTGTTTAAAAAATTCAGTGAATAAAGACTATATTGTTCAAAAGTGTAATAGAAACATGCATAAATTTCAAGTTGCATTACGGAAGTGCAATAAGAGTGCTAGGAAACGACATTTCGAGAGCTGTCTCGAGCAAATTAAAGCATTGAGAGCACTATTGAGAACTCCCCGTCGAGGTGGAGGAATTACTCGCATAAGAAGAAGTGATTTTGTAAAGTGGGAGGAAATAAAGACAGCATTCGCAGAGAGAATTCGACAAGGTGTTATTGCAAATTTAAAGCATATCGATCCGAAGCTATTTATGCAAGACGCTGCCAAATTATTTACGCGTCGTGTTAAAAATACCTTAAAACATTATTTTAATATTAAAGTTTCTACAACGTTTTGCGGTGAATTTGTTAAAGAAACTGGTGACAATGAAATTATAAAAGACATTAAATATTTCCAAGCGAGAACTGCTCCAATCAGTGCAGATGATAATTTAGAGGAGTGGTTTAAATCAAACATTTTGGATCCAATAAACACTCAGCTACAAGAATTCCAGGAAAAAGACAGTGGCTGGGCACTGCACTCTATAATACATCTAGCAGTACACATCAACAAGTTTGAACAGCTCCGAGGATCTTCGTATATACCTCTACCAAAGGAGATTGCTTTAAAGCAAGCTGGCGTTAATGTAAAGAATAATGATGAAGCATGCTTCGCGTGGGCCGCAACATCAGCGCTATATCCTGCAAATGTTCACTCCGATAGGACCTCATCATATCCACATTATTCTACTGTGCTAAATTTAACTGGAATAACATTTCCCATGACACTTAAGCAAATAACGCAATTTGAAGGCCAGAACGATTTATCAATAAACGTGTTCATCCTAGAGAAAGAGCGTTTCTTCACCACAGTTCCAGTTAGACTTACAAAACACAGGATGGAGCGACATGTAAATCTCTTAATGATTCAAGATGACTATGACCAGGATGATGATGATGAAGATGAAGATCATATGGATGATGATGATGACGATGATGATGCTGGCAGATATCATTTTTGCTGGATTAAA